>OW240912.1:365498801-365622437 GCA_933207985.1 Pelobates cultripes | reverse complement strand
TTTACAAATTGTAAAAAAAAAAAGAGAACCTTTAAAAATTTTTACAGGTTTTTTTTTTGGGGGGGCCAAGCACAGGATCCGCCCCGGGTGCCAAATGCTCTAGGTACGCCCCTGCTTCACATGTATATATTTTTTAAATCAAGACAACCTAAGGTTTTAAACCTGGGGTATTCTGACTCTTTTAATGTCCTTTTCATGCAACGATTTTACCACCAATCTATGTAAAAAAAAATAAAAAATTAATTGGTGATTTTCTTTGACACACAAAGCAGTTTATGAATAAATTTACTGAGAACTTTAAAGGTTACTGCCAAAGAGCACCCCAATATGTGTTCAGCAACATCTCATGAGTATAGTGATACACCCCAAGTATAGGTGTGTCCGGTTCTCTGGGGGTTAAATGACCTTATTTGGAGAGTGCGCATTCCAGTTTTCCAACTTGGAATTTTCACAGATGTTCATCATGCACCCATGTCCTATTTGGGACATTTTTGAAGCCGAACAATGTAATTTACCCCCATCAAACCATATATTTTTGAAAAGTAGACACCCTAGGGTATTTCAAATGGTGGTATTTTAACACTTTCCATGCACTAATCTTAC
The DNA here is from genome assembly GCA_933207985.1 of Pelobates cultripes. NCBI lineage: Eukaryota > Metazoa > Chordata > Amphibia > Anura > Pelobatidae > Pelobates > Pelobates cultripes. The sequence continues at coordinate 365,621,834 of OW240912.1, read as the reverse complement.
CACCAGTCTTTGTCAAACTTTTGGGTAGTCATTTTTTTGTGTTATTTTTCACACACATTGTACTTTAGGCATGGATTCTCAGCTCCTGTTATGTATTACTGCCAAAGAACACCCCAATATGTGTTCAGCAATATCTCCCGAGTACAACAGTGCCCCCAATGCACAGGTTTTATGAGTTTTTGCAAACTTACAGGGGTCAAATGTAGGGCCTTTCCCTTTTCCCCTTTTGCACATTAACCCCTCGAGGCACTCAATACAGGCAGAGCATTGGGAGCCTGCCTGATGGCTTCCGATGCTTTGCTCTACACTGCTGGGCGCCACGTGCGGCAATCTGGAAGTGAGCGCTCTGGGGGGGAGCGATCACTCGGGTGCCCAGCACTGAGGGGGGTATTATACAATCGCTTCCAGCGCTCAAATTAGCTGCGGACGTGTGAGGTACGTCCGCGGTCCTCAAGGACCATTTTTTGTCTGACGTACCTCATACGTCCACGTTCCCTAAGGGGTTAAAGGAACACTATAGGGTCAAGAAAACAAACATGTATTCTTGACCCTATAGTGTAAAAAACACCATTTAGTCTCTCTCTCCCCCCTTAAAAGGTAAGAAAATTCCCTTATCCAGCACGGCGCGGGTCTGCCGGCGCAGGCTCTGTCCCCTATCCGCCTCTGAAAAGGTAGTATTTACATAAAAATGCCTGCAGGGACTGACTATACTCACCAAAACAACTGCATTAAGCTGTAGCTGTTCTGGTGACTATAGTGCCCCTTTAAATATAGATTGTTGTTTGAAGAGCAACTATAACTTTTTAGGTACAAGAACATCATTTATTTATTAATATAGAACTATTTCATCTTTATACGAATACATAATACTATAATTTTTATCTGGTTTTCTGTTTACCTTTTCAAAAATATTTAATAATAAATGACTTATGTTTCCTATAATTACTATCTCATTTAGTGTAAATGTTCTTAAAATACAGAATACAGATTCTACAAAAATAATTCTTAAATAAAAATAAAAATGTAAACACAAAATTTAGTTTAAATAATAATTAAAAAAACACCATATCAGATGTTTGAGAGGAAAGTACTAAATTATTTTTATAAAACCTCATACCAGGGGGCGGGGCTGGACCGCCCAGCTGAACGGACGCACAATGGAGTAGCTCCTGCAAAAATCTCCGGTTTTAGCATTAAAACAAGAGCTTCAAGCTTACCTGACAACTGGCTGCTGAACCCCGGCATTAGAGGCCACCCTGGTCCCGAGGAGAGGCTTGCTGAGAAGTTTTAGTCCCTCAGAGGGGCGATCCCTGTCGTGCGATGAGGACAGCTGGGGCGGTGAGCGGGGTGGACGGCCGCTGCCCAGCTATCCTGCCCACCAGCGGTAAAGCAGAAACCCGGGGCTAGGCGGGTCCGGCCCCGTGCCCCCCACCACTCTGGGCCGGTGGGGGTGATCCCGGTCCCCACCCCGTAACCCATCGGAACACCACAATGCTGGTGGCCGGAGCGGAGACAGAGAGGGCCCAGCGCTCAGACCGTTTTTAAAATTGCAGAGACCACGTGGCAGGCGACCCTGATGACAGCCGGGCGCACTCACATCTCCTGTAGCCTCATAAGCAGCCTATCGAACCAGACAGAGCGGGAACCGACAAAAAGGATAATAAGACCCCAAGAGCTGAACTAAGGAAGAACTATTACGGTATAACAGCCTACCTACCATACCATGCTACACACAGTGAGGGAGCCGAAACACACGGACTGACCACCCATGGTAAACATGATTTCTGGAACCTCTCTCCAGTCTGAGACAAGTGCCGGACCGTTCTACTCACAAAGGGACTATGAGCACTACAGCAGCCACCGAGCTTCCCGTACCAACAGCCATGCTGCACAAAGGCTGGTCTCCTGGCAGGCAAACAATGATCCTCGCCTGGCTGACATGGGACTCACTTGGGGGGATACTCCACAGGCTAATCTTAAATGCTAGGGCTATTTATTAAAGCCGCACATGTTTTAGTCCAAGCATAACATAACCTGCAACCGCTCTCACAAAGCTCAGGCAGCCAACCATGATGTATACTCGTTATTTTAGTCAGCATAAGAAGAGCTTATTTACTATCATTTAGAACTTTAGTAATAGCAGTCATCAACTACTCGAATGTCAATGTTATATCTAACAGGATAAAAAATGCATACTCATTTACTGTAGTCACTAGTGTGTATCGGATGTTAGAATACACAATCAATAGACTCATCAACAAAGTAACAACCAATTACTTATGTATGCACGGTTTAATTGATCTATACAAATGCTACTCAAGCATTCTAAGCGTGTCATATTATAAAAATTAAATGTGCTGTAAACTCTGCCATGATATTGTATACCAATGCATAGCTGGTACTCGCTGTTGTGGCGTTACGAGCCTGTTTGTAAATGTAAGCACAAGAAAAATAAAGAATAAAAAAAACAACAACAAAAAACTCATACCTTACAAGTGACAATAAAATGTGTACAACTGAAAATAAACATGATAAAAAAAAAACACAAAGTAATTCAAAAAACACAATACCAAAAATAAACTAAATGCATATATCTTGGCATAGTGTACCTAAACTACACAAAGGGTTATTTACTAAAGTAAGAATTGACAGGAATTCAAAGTGAATTTGAAACTTATGGCCTACATTTTGGTATCTACTTTTAACTCCGTCATGCCATCCACATTATATTAGGTTTTGAAGCCGCTGAGGTGGTTTAGAATGCAGTAATGACTTTGAGCCCCACAGCCGCCAGCAAACTTACCTTCCCAGCACTCCCCTTTTCGGGCATTGCCTGACAGCCCAAGCAGTTCCCTCTGACAAATTAGGCCCCCATGGGCCATGTGATCGCTCTCACAGAACGATCACATAGCTGCAATAGTGGGCAATGGAGCTGCCTGCACTGGGCCTGCCTGGGATGTCAGGCAGTCCCCCTGATCATTGAAAATGAGAAAATCTAAATTGATTGTCAGCCAAGGAGGAGGAACATGGGCATGGCCAGCCACGACGAGATAGGTGAGGTGTGGGAAAAAGTTGAGTAAAATACATTCAAGAACCTGTAAATAAATATTTTACTGCAACATATTGTGGAATTTTTGCTCAAATTTAGTACTTACATTTTAAAAATAAACTGCACTATACTTTATTTTAGAGATCAGTCAAGAAAAAGACAAGCAGGAAGATGGACCAAAACACAAAGAAGAGGGTGAATTAAAATCCAGTAGTGCAAATCAAAGAGAAAACTCAAACAATAATTCTACTCTGTGTCTTCTGTTCTAAGAGTAACAATGTATTTCAGGATTGACTCAATAAATACGGAGTGGCAGTGATGAAAAGATTTCACTACAATTGTACCTTGTACAATAAAAGAACCATCACAGATTTATATCATTAACCTTTTTGGACTAGTTGCTCAACACATTGTTTCTCCAGTAATGCAGAGTGATCATCTATAGCCTACTTATATTACAAACAAGAATATAAACTGAAGGATTTATATTATAAGAGTTATCTTTTGTCACTTTCATGAAAAAAATCTAAATTAATTTTTTTTTAAATGGATGAGAAAAAAATCTCGATTTGTGGTAAGTTTGCTCAAGAATTGCCAAGCTATTTCTTAAAAGGAAATAAATAAATAAAAATATAGCTTAAAGGGATTCTATAGTGCCAGGGAAACAAACTTGTTTTCCTGGCACTATAGATTTCTCCTCTGTCAAGGCCCCCTTCCACGGCAGGTTGATAACCCCTTCAGTCACTTACCTCACGGGGGAGACCTAATGCACATGCGCAGCAATGGCCGCGCTCACATTAGGATCTCCCCATAGGAAAGCATTATCCAATGCTTTCCTATGGTTAAAATCTGACGCTGGAGATCCTCAGGCAGAGTGTGAGGACGTCCAGCGTCAGATAACGGACCAAAAGTCAGTTTCAATTCCGGAAGACCCTCTACTGGCTGTCTTTTAGACAGCCACTAGAGGAGGAGTTAACCCTCAGAGGTAATTATTGCAGTTTATTAAAACTGCAATAATTACCACTGCAGGGTTAAGGGTGGCACCCAGGCCTCTTCAATGAGCTGAAGGGGTCTGGGTGCCTACAGTGGCCCTTTAAAACAAAAATTACATATGCTGAAAAAAGACATGCGTTCATCAAGTTCAGCCTCACATCTGTAGTCTTTGCTGTTGTACCAAAAGAAGGCAAAAAAATCCAGTTTGAAGCGCTTTCCAATTTTGGAACAAATTGTTAAATATTCCTTCTTGACCCCAGAATGGCAATCAGATCTCTCCTTGGATCAACAAGTTGTTACGCCACATATTTTATATCCCTGAACATTATGTTTTGTAATTATTCATACAGTTGCTGTTTACACATCTGTATGGACTCTGATAAAACCACCTCTTCGAGCAGAGAATTCCACATCCTTATTGTTCTTACTGCAAAAAAAAGTTTCTTTGCTGAGGCAATCTCCTTTCTTCAATTCTTAATGCGTGACATTGTGTCCTATATACAGTCCTGTTTATGAATATATTTCCAGGCTATGGCTTGCATTGGCCCCAAATAAATTTGTATAATGCTATTATAGCCACTCTAAGGCGCATTTTTGTAAACTAAGAATTTATATATGTTAACCTTTCTGTACAACTATAATGTTCCATGCTTTTTATTCATTTTGTACCTGGCCACTGCACTTTTTCCAAGTGCCATAATATCTTTCTTTGGAACAGGTGCCCAAAAATGACAAAATAAAACTGAATAAATAGTAGCAGTCCAGGCTGAAGTGTTTGAGATTTTTCATTCTTGTTCTGTACTAATTAATTTAGCAGATCTTTCTTTCACAAACCAATTATGTACAATTTTTAGTATTTAATGGTTTACTTTAAGGACAATAGAAAAGTGAGTCTGAAAATAAATTAACTGTTTTGTTGTTTGTTTTTTCTTTTTATCCAAACAGGATGGTTTGCAGTACCTATCCCCAATGTATTATGTGTATTGCCAGGTTGCTTTCCTGTTCTCATTCTGCCACCTGTGGTTCACACATACCAGTATAGATCATTGTTTTTTTCACACTACAAAACAAACACAGATAATTGTTCAATTTTTGCTTTCTCCATAAGTGATGGTAATTATATAAAAATAAATAAATAAATAAGGACTATGGATTAAACCTACTGAGCCATTCACACAAACTGGAAATACAATATCAAATTGTAAATATGTGCACACTACATTATATCTACTTTTACCTAATTATTGCATTTGTTCTAAACAGCAACACCACTTAAATGTTATTTACATGAAAATGTTATGAGATAATTTTAAACAATTACAAAATTATAAATATATATAACATCGGGGGGGTGCACTCACCTAAACATGCATACATGGGGTGCTGCTGGCCATTTATGCATGTTTAGCTGAGTGCAGCCCCCTGGTGTCATGTATATTTATATATTTGGGAGTCTAGCAAACTTCTTGGTTTTGCACCCCTCCCTATCACAGGTGCCTCATGCCAGGGCCCTATTTAGCCTTGTACTGCAGAGAGCCCCAGATGGAATTTTTCCCCCAAATAAGTGGTTAATCTCATAAGAGCAGACATTAGGCTGTTAGAGTAGGACCTGCCAAAGATGGGGTACATTGATGTTGTGGCAGGCTTATGCAATGAATGATCATATAATGTAACTAAACCCCCATTATTTTTGCCTAGATTAGGTTTAAAAAAAAAAAAAACAACCAAAAAAAAACCCCACTAATAAAATCTGTCAACATAGAAGTTGCTGTTTAGTGGATAGGTGAGTGCGCTGGATCTTGTGTATGTGTATAATTATATATATATATATATATATATATATATATATACACACACACACACACTATATATATATATATATATATATAAATTAAAAAAAATATGATCTAACCACACAAATATTTGAAATAAGTATATTATATAAGTGGATCTGTCACTTGCTAAAATAGCTATCTTCAGATAGGTAATGTCATTTAATTTAGGCAGAGTGCAAATAGTGTTTATGTTACGATTATAAGGTCAGTAGAATTGATGCAGCAATCCTGTTGACAATTCTAACATTAAAAAGGTGATCTACAAGTTCAACCACCATGGACACTTAGTTACAAATGCGCATCATTTGTCAGACCACATGTATGTATGAAATATCCCCCAATATATATAGTATCCTACATTTCTCATTCACAGCCCTTCTCAAGCAGCTTTCTGTCTTGGCCATTTTAGTGCCGCACTTCCAATCAACTGCTAAATTTTACCACTTACCATGCAACCAAGCACTTGTTCATACACTTCTCTCCAGTCTTTATTGTTGGAAGCCATACATCAGTCTTACTATTTCCTAAATTACATCCTACCAATCTGATGTTTCCATTTGCCAGATCATCATTTACATTTGTTTTTTTCTAGATTTGGTACATATTCATTTAAAATTCTGCCTTCAGTTCTCACTTCCAACTTGCAGAACTTTTATATGGCTGTCTCATTCTTCTTGAATATCCTTCTCTTTAGAAGTAACCTAGCCTTCATCCATTTGGATATTCCTGAATGCACACGTCATTCTTGGAGTCCATCAGCTATTTGATTTCTCTTTTTACTGCAGTCTGCCATTATCCAAGCTTACCTTCCACGTGCTTTACTTTCTAATGTTGTGTATTTATGTAATCATTGCATACAGAGTAAAAACACACAATCTTCCTTTCTGTGCAATTATACACAAATGTCTATTATTGATTTGTCAGAACAGGATCCAGACAGCTTACTCTGTTTGCCCAACTTGTTTCTCAAAATTGCCCATCACTACCCTTAAACAGATGCAGATTATCTTGTAAAGATGAGTTCCATTTAACACTATTTTACATTTTTCTTCAGTTAAAGAATAGAAACATAAACATGTAGTGTCCCTTAAACTCCCTTCCTTCACTCCGCTAAATATTTTTCCAGACTTTTTTTTAGCCCTGGCAATACAATTTGCACCACTCTAAAGTAATAAAACGGTTGGTACACAAACAAAGCATTTTTATTATATAAAATATAACAGTTTCAAAATAAACAAACAGTTTCCCCCCCGCCCCCATTTTTTTTCTTCATTTTGACACCTTGCTCTTGGGACCAAAAAATGAAGATATGTTTTTCATGCCACTCTTATCCACTTTGGCCAATGATTTCTGTGCTGCTGTCAACTTGCTATTAGTCTGTAAGGGTAGGAAAAAGAAAGAACGGTTTGTGAGAGGAGATGTGGGGGTATCCACGTGATCAAGAAAAAAAAAAAAAAAAAAAAACAGCATTCAAAATTGTACCATGCATGACACATTTCAGATAATATCCGTATAGCTGGCTTGAATATTTGCAGCCAAGTTATTTTGACTTTTAATTTAAAATTGACTTTGCATTCCCAACAAGTCTCACTCAGTTAATAGCTGTTAATTCACAACTTCCAAAACTAAAATAAAAATATATATATAGACAGGGTTTCAAGTAGATTCTGTTGGTATGAAGAATAATGGACAGGTCTGGTTTAATTTGTGCAGTGTGGGACTGACAAGGAGTAGCTATGATAAACAAGCAACTTCATGTTAACTTATATTTCTTGTATAGAAGCAACAATGACAAATTACTTTGATTTTTTATAAAATGGCATTAACTTTTAAACATTTTGTTCGGATACACAAAAAACGTTTTTTTTTTTTTTGTAATTTTTTTTTTTTTAGTTATTAGATATCAATGGGGAAATTGCTATTCAGCCTAATCCCAGTTACTACCATTAAGCATTGTTTATACCAGGGGTCAGCAACCTTTTTCCTGCACGAGGGTTGAATGTTATCACTGTAAATGGATGGAGGGACATCTTCAAATACAGTATTTACAGTAAAATAAAAAATAAAAAAGATAAGATAACAAGAGTAGATGGCTCCCTATGTTAGTATTCTTAAGCATAGCAACCCCACATAAGGATAGCAAATTTCAGAGTTATCTATTAAACAGCTGAAATATCAGTTACCAAAAAAATTAAATGTTGCATAAATATACAAGCCTCGTTTGGACTATTATGTATATTGAAAAGAACTATTTTTAGATACAATTTTCCTTGAAAACACATTAAAAAAAATCTATTAAAATCCAATTTTGATTTAAGTATCATTTATTTTCCATCCACTCTGAAATATAGACCCCCTCATCCCCCCCAAACAGAACAACAACTTTTTTCTTTTGTGAGAATGATTGACAGTGTAAGTGTTAATTGTTTCCACAAGTTTAGGTAAACAGATAGCTGGTTTGTGATCAGTAAATCGGACATCTCCTAAGTTGGTCTAGTTAAAGGACCACTATATTGCCAGGAAAGCATACCCCCACCCTCAGGGTCACCCTCCCGCCAGGCTCTAGGGGGAGGAAGGGGTTAAACTTACCTCTTTCTCCAGCACTGGGAGCTCTCCTCCACCTCTTCGGCTGAATGCGCATGTGCGGCAAGTGCCCAGCACGCATTCAGCCAGTCCATAGGAAAGCATTCTCAATGCTTTCCTATGGACACAAGCGTCTTCTCACTGTGAAAATCACAGTGAGAAGCGCGGAAGCCCTCTAGCGGCTATCAATGAAACAGCCACTAGAGGCTGGATTAACCCTAATGTAAACATAGCAGTTTCTCTGAAACTGCTATGTTTACAAAAAAATAAATAAAAAAAAAGGTTAATCCTATCTGAACCTGGCACCCAGACCACTTCATTATGTTGAAGTGGTCTGGGTGCATGTAGTGGTCCTTTAACATTAACTTATACCTTTTGTAAGAAACTTTAAAGTCTGAGTCTGGCAATGAGCAAACAAGAGATTAGTGAAAGAGACATTAAGGAAGTAATGCATTTAGAAATAAAAAACTATTTACCCTGCAGCTCGCACTTCTCAAGTTTCTATACACATTTTATAGCAGGGGTGTTTTACCATAAGGAAGACTACTAGGACCAAGCCATCAGTTGTGGAAACTAGTGTTTATATTATTCATTTAATAATTAGGCTACAGCTTTTATGTGAAGGTGACCACTCCAAAGACACATTACCAGTCCATTCTGGTGCCTCCATCTGTACAACCCACCCACGCTTTAGAACAAACAATGTTACATTGTGTGACATGAAAAATTAATCAACAACTTCCACCTCAAAACGGTTTTTAGTATAGAAATCATTTCATTAAAATAATTAAATACAGCAACTCATCCCTACCTTTGTATTCTAGTATGTGATGAGTTTTTATAATCTTTAAAAAAAAAAAAAAATACCAAAAAAATAAAATAAAACCTAATCAAAAAACATGCTATCACCCAAATGGCACCATCCTGCAGCCTAACACCTGCTGTGCAGTATTTTTAATATGAGTGAATAACTCACGATGGGGAAGTGTGTTCGTGAATACATATGTATTTGTACAATATTGAAGGTGAGATTGCAAGTGTGCTAAATTATTTAACGGGGTAGTAATATTAGCATGGCTGGACTTGGGGTGTTTCCTACAGGTCTTTCCTTTGTCAGAATTCTAATATTCATGTTGCCAGGAGACCAGATTTATTACGATTATTCATATTAGCATTATTATCAAGCCAGCATATTCTTCAGCACTTTACAATTACAGAAAGAGGATATTTGACATGAGGTGAAGAAGGTCCTGCTCAAAAGACTTACAATCTATGAAGCTTTGAGGTAGGTGGATATATATCATTAGGTGTCTTGCCTAGGGACACATAGTGGTGGTCTGACCGGGATTAAAACCTGTGTTTCCTGTAACCACTTCTCTAGTCAGACTATCACAATATTTGTGTGAACAACCCATACAACTAATATGATAACTAATGCGAAGGAAATCCGCTCAACTGATCCAACTTCACCAATCTTAAAAACAGATAAAAGCAATGTTATGGTGGACTGCTAAATTAAAATGAAATGGTATATAGGGAAAGTGTTACTGTATACATTTTACATGAACGCACATTACTATGAATATAAATTTCAAAAGTGATCAAGGTGTAAACAGTATATTTTTTAATTACAAGCAAAGAAACTGCTGCATAGCCACTTGAAAGATTAAACAAACATCCATCAATCACAGGGAAAGAAGAATAAGGAGCCATTCAGCTTTACATATAAGTAACTGTAATTTGTTAAAGAGACACTGCTTTAATAACAACATTTTATTATACGAGAAGAGAAATGTTGATAGAATGCCCACCTTTTTATTTTTGCTGTTGGAGTTAAATTTTGTGTAGTCCTCATCGGCTTCCAATGGTGTGTCTGAAACTCTCCTTTTCTGTGATTTTAAAAAAAATGGGAAAAGTGCTTGGTCAGTCATCAAGCTACCAATGTTGTGGACCAAACACCCACTTGTCCCAAGGTTGCATCAGAGAAGCCAACATAAGTTAAACTCCACATGTAATTTTTATAAGTCAGTTTAGATTAACATTATGGATATGGGGGACTGGAATGTGGCTCAAGTGGCCATCAAACATTCCCTGACTCCCAGCATGCAAAAATATATATTTTATACCTATTGATCATCCTTGGCCAAATTTATTTAGTAATTGTACTATTGAATTCTGTATATCTGGCGATAACAAGTAAAGAAACCAGATACCTACATTTGAGACCTAAACAAACATTTTGTGGCAGCTATGAACTGCAACTGCATGCTACTTTATGCATTGTACCCTCAACATTTTAGACTAGTGCAGTGATCTCTTTTACTGTATTACATAGAAAGAGAGAATTCAATGATTGGAAAATTTGACAGTTAGCTGAAGCAGACATATATAGCATTGATCAATTCTGCATGAAAGTAATGTAATTTACCTTAACAGGGGGCTCGTGAATTGGACTGGATAGTTCTGGCAACCTGATTTTCAAATAAAATAAAAAATATATATATAGGTTTAGTAATAAAAGTGCACTTGTCATGCCCATTAGATTGAACATAAGATACTATATATACATTGTGCTAGCAAAATGTAAATATTAGGAGAAAAACCTATTTAAAAGGTTTTTCTCCCAGTTGTCAGTCAATGCCTTGGCTTGCCTCGCCACTGACTGACAAGGGAGAGCAGAAAAGACCTTCCACAGGAGATCCCTCTGTTCTCCTCACATAGCAACTACAATGCATGTGCTGCGGTTGCTATGGAAACTCACTAGCTGGCGCTTTTTAGAGGTGGGTTTACACTAAGAATAACATGATGCATAAGGATTCACTGGAATTAAGGAAAATTGAGAATCTATATTTTACAGTGGAATACACAATGTATATTTTTCATAAATGATGTATTTAACGTCTATGAAAGTGAAGGTAAGTTTAATTATTCATAACAGGTTCACTTTAATCTAGTTCCATTGTCTTTGAGCCTTCGTTCAGCATTTGAAAACCGCCAACACATCCTGTTGACATATATATTTAAAAAAATTTTATGATGCCAAAATACCAACGTATTGCAGTATGCAATGATACATTTTTTATTGGACTAACATAATATTTCAAAGACAAGCTTTTCAACAGTTTTACTCTCCTCCTCAGGTCTAAAGCAATACTGATCAATCTGATAGAGTTTAACACTTAAAACAACAGATTTTATCGAAGGGGAGGGAGGTGTGAGTGGGGTGTCATAATTAGCAGAAGATGTGCCTGAAAGTGAAAGGTGCAGGTTGGCTGAGAATAGCCAGAAAAAGTAAATAAACAGAAGAGAGTCAATAAGCTAGTTTAAAAAAAAAAAAAATACAGGGCATGCAAGTATATAGCTGCATATATGTATGTATATAAATTGATCAAATAAAGGTGAAATGAGAATATTGAAAAATAACTATATAAGACATTAAGATGTGTGTTTTTTTTAAAATGTTTTAGTAGTGTGTGAGAAAGCCAGAGTCTACAATAAGTCATTCATTTCAACACCAGAAAATAAGTACTTAATGTTTCCTTAATGGACCACTATAGGCACCCAGACCACTTCAGCTTAATGAAGTGGTCTGGGTGCCAGGTCCATATAGGTTTAACCCTTTTTGCTGTAAACATAGCAGTTTCAGAGAAACTGCTATGTTTACTTTAGGGTTAATCCAGCCTCTAGTGGCTGTCTCATTGACAGCAACTAGAGGCGCTTCTCACTGATTTTCACAGTGAGAAGACACCAGCGTCCATAGGAAAGCATTGGGAATGCTTTCCTATGAGACTGGCTGAATGCACGCGCGGCTCTTGCCGCGCATGCGCATGCAGCCGATGACGGAAGAAGAGTCCCAGTGCCGAGGGAAAACAGGTAAGAGATTAACCCCTTTCTCCCCCTTCAGCGCCACGGGAGTGGGATCCTGAGGGTGGGGGCACTATAGTGCCAGGAAAATGAGTTTGTTTTCCTGGCACTATAGTGGTCCTTTAGGTTTCAAGGAACTTAGGGCAACCGCTGAACTGACAAAGAAATTTGCGATAAGTGAAACCGCATGAATAACAACTTGAATCCAGTAGGTGGTGCAACTATTCACCACAATGATAACTGACAAATAGAGAATTCACTTCACCAACACAAGTGACATAATTTCTTCTTATTTTACTTCATTTTCAAAATAAATCCTGAAAAAGGTATAACTTGTTAAACTAACTATTGAGTTAAATCCATAAATTTCTTTGCAATCTCCAAAAAGAGATAAGAATGATATTTGTGATTAAATAGAAACTGTTCGTTGCTTAAAAAATTGATCATACAACTGCAGTTTAACAGTTCACTAACGAAAACTATCAGAAAATAACTACTGTTTTCATTATCTTCTCTGCATAAATGGCACAATGCCATATTGAGTGGCCTTACTACCATAGTTCTACCCACGCCACATTAAAAACAATTTACTATGAACGGTGCAGGGTTATCCTTTTGCATTTGAATACACTGACTGCAAGAGCCGTTGTTTCTGCAGAAAGGTATTAGAAAAAAACCCATACCACCCATCTGATATGGGTACGTAACTTATGAATACCCGTCACTAATAAATTATATATATATATATATATATATATATATATATATATATATATATATATATATATATATATATATATATATATATATATATATATTTTTTTTTTTTTCATGAAAATAAAGTTTGTTGCATTCTTACTCTAGATATTTTGAGAGTTCCTCCGGAAGATCCTCCGGTAAATATTCAGATATCAAGCCATGTGCATAATGCGTGTAGTCCTCTAGGAGACAGGGAAGCAATAAAAAAAGAACACTAGTGAAACAGGATAAATGTTGAACTCCTTCACTGTGCAGACTATGAAACAACAGCATTTAATTTCCACTAAGCACCACCTAGCTAGCCACCCTGGTTGCTTCTACATTATAGCATGCTTCTCCAGATGCGTAACATCACTTAATTACCTCTTCATTCATTTTACATGTTACCAGCGGCTGCAATTATTAACTCTCTCTGGTCATCAATCCTTATTTCCTCTGCTACCTCGTCTCAACTCCCCATTTTAAACTCTAGAATGATTAATCTCACAGGCTATATAGCCAATTGCTGGTATAAAACAGCTTCAGTGGCTAGATCGCAGCTCAAGGACAGGGACCTATTTGCCTTTGTATTAATCTGTGTATGTTGTTTTAAATGGTTTTTATTGTTTTTGCAGTAAAATTGCATGCATAGTGTGAGAAGCGAGAATCAATATAAGGTTGCCTGCGCAGAGGCTCAGTGTTATATAAAATCATAGTTGCATATGTGCCTGCGCAGAGGCTGATTATAGTTGTACCACACAATATCAGTCATCTGTATGTTCCAGAGCAGTACATTAAATCGACAAATCAGCAGACAGTGGCTATGCGTCAATAATATCTAGCAACAATACATTGAGCTGTGTGTATTTTAGCAAGCATGTAATAGCCTGTATAAGGTGCCGTGCGCGGGGGACTGTATTTATTTATTCGAATTAGCCCGCGGATGGCGCGTCCCATAGAAGCCACAATAAGTGTCGTATGAGTAGCGGCAATGCAGGTGATTAAACCTAACTATTTTGCGCCCATGTAGCTCAGGTATTTAATCGAAGCAGGTCCTCGCTATGGGCTAGCTTTATACAGGTTATAGTGTAATAAACATTAGGCAATAACTGTGAACCAACGCCTCAGGGGGTAATGCAAAGCAGGACAAAAACTTTTTCAACTTTCAGCATAATGAGCATATTTGTTTTAGTTTGCTGCCTTATTATTTAACAAAGCTATTTGGGATATCGGATTTACAGTGATAAGCGACTGTACAGTCTGTCATGCAGCAGTCCGCAATTAAATATGCATCAGTTGGCCCCTATGGGCATTTTAGCATTAACTGTGCATTCCTTTGGTATTTTAAGATGACTATATGTAACATATCAGCCTAAATAGGTAGTATTGCTGCGTGTTATGGAGTGAGTGATGCTATGTCTGCTGTAGTAGGCGGGAGTCACTCCCACTCCCGCCGCCTTGGGCCCCCTGTGGCCGTCAATCCTCCGTCCGACCTCCCCAGGCTATGTCCAGCCTTCCCGCATGGCGCCCTGTGGCACTGTGGGCACTCAGAGTCCGAATCAGTCCATTAGACCCCCCCACCAAGAGTCCATGTTCCGACCGGCTCCTGCACCTCCCCAGCACCACATGTGCTTCCGTGAGGTACATGGAACCCCTTGCCCCGCTGAGCGCCGGCCACATACTTGGAACTGGGCGTCCTCCCCACGGCGACCGGTACACCGGAAGGGTTGATGCACCTCCATCCCACAGGACTCACAGCGTCGGGGGCCGGTCTCCTCTGGGTCACCCCCAAACCCAAAGGCAGGGTCCATCACCTCTCTCGGGGGTCAGGGGCCCAGGGGTCTTTCTGAAGGGCCGCAGTCACCAGGGTCCCCACAGCAGCGTGAGAGTGCCTCCTCATGTTAGTGCAGGCTCTTCTCCGTGGCAGCTTGCGTGTCCGCTAGCTGGCTGTGCTTCGGGCAGCCTTTGCTAGTGCAGGAGGCAGGCTTGGGACAAGCGCGGGACCTCCCGCCGCTGTGTAGGCCGCCGCCATGTGGCCGGGATAACCCCCACCCGCCAGGGGGGGGGAGCGGGGCCGGGCCCAAGCCCGGGCAGTGTGCCATATGTGCAGGTGTCTCACAGGAGGTGTCTGTCTCCCCCCTTGGCGTTCCGTGAGGACTTGTCTCCTGGTCTTCAGGGTGCACTCAACGGCTGCATGTATATAGGTGTATGGCTATTAGGCCGCGGGTGTCTATTTCGGTGCGGTATGCTTCTTCCAGGTATCTGATTAAAGCTGAAGTCCTTCTCCGTTGAATGGTGTTGGAGGATCCAACTTTGGTGCGGTTGGTACCGACTTTTTATGTCATTTCTCCGGGCTTAGAGCTGGAGCCAGAGCTGATGGCTTCCAGTCGGCTCGGCGGCCCGGCCCCGCCCCCTCCTTAATCTGTGTATGTTGCACACACATTTAGTCTCCTGATCATTGCAATATTAAGTTATACTTAGATTCTCCAAGAAAGCTTTTGTTTAACAGCATTTACATTAATTTAAGCCCTACAAGTAATTGAGAGATCTCATGTTCTGTTTGCATGAAATAATGATCTTGATAAAGACCTGAATAGGTCGAAACGTTGATCTATTGAACTTTGACTTTATGGACACAGTAAACTGAACACTATTCAAATCCAGGAATGCGCCTAATTTTATATATATATTTTTTAGCATGTTGCTCACCCTCAAAACATCCCTTAATTGAATAATGTGTTTGCCACTTTTCAAACAAGGGCTTTTGAGGTTCTCCAACTCTGGGGATACAAAGCACCATTTAACTTCAAAGAAGCAGAGAATCGAGGAGCAAGATCTATACACCCAAACTGCTTCTTTAAACCAACATTTGCCAGCTGCTTAGAGTTTCCATTTAAGAATTTACATTTTTTTAGTCAAATGTTATAATACCTACACATATAAATGGAGTACTGTTTTCATAATAGAGCTTTAACTGCAAGGAAAAGTTATAATATTAAGTTCTAAAATATTTAATTAAATTTAATTAGTGGGCAGATGCAAAAACAGATTTGTTTTCTATGGGTGCAATTTGTAAGTGCTCTGCATTTGGCTTAGTAATTAAAATGTAAAGTCATTATTTACTATTAATATTTATATAGCGTCAACAGAACCAATAGGTGCAGAGGGCCTTACTCTAGATGCAAGCAATTTTAATTTTACCTTTGTGTTTTGCATCTTAGTTAATTTTCCAGTAGTTCCTAAAGCAATGTGTGTTCCACAAGTGCCCATTTCCTTCACGTAGATATTATGAGACAATATGCCTTACCATTGGTTCTTCCTACTGCATTTACTTAAAGAATGCGCTCCGACAGTCAAGTAGCTTAACTTTCTATATGCACAAATTACATTTTTCACTGGCATCAAAACAAAAAGGCCTTTGCACAAGGCAAGCGTTAAATCTGTTACATGTTTATATATATATATATATAAAATAATCATCAACAATAAATATCACTCATATTTACAACCATCCAAAAAAAAGCTAATTATGTTAGGATTCTTACCCTCTTTTACATCAGGTCCTGGTTTACTCCGAATAAAGTTAGCTGACTGGACACCTGCTCCAACACAAATATTGCTGCTTTTCAGAACATTAACTGTCTGATCCACCTAAAATAAATAAATACATAATACGTACACAAACAGGTTCTTAGAAGGGAATTAAATAAAGAAGCGTGATATGCAAGTCATTCAGACAGGGTTTGCCTTTTCGAATGATGTTTTAACTGTAACCTGTTCTGAACGCCAAGAGCACAGTGAGAAAATGTAATAGCAAGCAAAAATATTGTACTTAAAAGGCTTTCCATATAGTGGATGTTTCCTTACAAAGACCACAAAGTCATTTAAAGTGTTTAAAAGTTTTGAGATTTGCCGGTTATGTATTTTTCTGGTGCAGTGGTTTAAGTGAAGAAGGGGAGGTGACATGAGGTGCCATATTCCTGAGACTTGACAAAGCCTCATCAAGACATTAAGTGAGGAGTCTGACTGCAGAAAAACTATGCAAGGATCATTTAATATTAGAAAATAGACTTCCGTTAGTAGACAAGGGGCCCACCACTGTTGGCTGGTTGGGGAGTTTCTCAAAACTCCCCAATAGGTCTATAGCTACTCAGTTGTGGCTGGGTTCCCTGGAGCCTCTGGCCTTTTGTTCAGGATGTTCGTGCCTCGTAGTTAAAACACAAAAACGGGGTGCATAGCACCTCCTATCCTGACAGAACTGCAACTCGCCGACAATAATAATACGTTTCCCACCACAAAAAGTACTTTACCTTTTTCTTTAACCATGCAAGTGTTTTTTCTTTGCTGTACTTGTAAAACTTCTTGCTGCCAATTTCTGGTAAAATAAAAACGTAGTTTGTAACGAGGTTATCCTCAAGAGAAAAGTAGTAAAAGTACTTTTGTCAAGCTTAAATATCTCACCCCCCTTTTCTCCCTCCAAAGAAAAAAAAAACCCAGTAAATAAAAACAAAAAACAAGGCTTTATACACAGTATTTTAAAATGAAGAATTTCTAAATTACTTTGTTGGTAATTTGTTTACCTGCAGTAAGACTCCAATCTATTTCCAAGCAAAAATAATATTTTTTGATTCCTGAAAAGTCCATGCAAAAGGATAAACTACCGATGTTAGATCTGTGATATAACTGGATCCTTCATAGGGAATGATTTTAAACTAGCGTGTGAAACAGAGCCTTTATATTACCTCACTTTCTGAGGATACAGAGATGGAAGTACTAACTTGTCATTTGGTTTATATCAGCAGCTAGTCATTAATATATTTCAGGTCTCTATTCTGTGGGAACCCATTGGAATCTAACTGGGTTATTCAACAAAGTGGGAATTTAAAGAGAATCTCATATTTCAGGTTAAAATATCCACACTTTAAAAATTCTCACAGCCAACTATGTTTTCAGTCCAGCTACTCTTTAAAATGCACTAAATTCTCACTTTAGTAAAAAATCCTTTTAAAGGACCACTATAGTGCCAGGAAAACACTCGTTTTCCTGGCACTATAGTGCCCTGAGGGTGCCCCCACCCTCAGGGTCCCCCTCCCGCCCGGCTCTGGAAGGGGGAAATGGGTTAAATCTTACCTTTTTCCAGCGCAGGGAGCTCTCCTCCTCCAATCCTCCTCTTCTCCTCCCCGTCGGCTGAATGCGAACGCGCGGCAAGAGCTACGTGCGCATTCAGCCGGTCACATAGGAAAGCATTCATAATGCTTTCCTATGGACGCTGGCGTGCTCTCACTGTGAAATTCACAGTGAGAAGCACGCAAGCGCCTCTAGCGGCTGTCAATGAGACAGCCGCTAGAGGAAATAGGGGAAGGCTTAACCCATTCATAAACATAGCAGTTTCTCTGAAACTGCTATGTTTATGAAAAAATGGGTTAACCCTAGCTGGACCAGGCACCCAGACCACCTCATTAAGCTGAAGTGGTCTGGGTGCCTAGAGTGGTCCTTTAACTACGGGAACGTTTCCCAGGCCTCCCACTTCCAAGTACGACACTACTATAAGACCATTACTCAACACTTCACGCCTGTTGAATGGGAGAACCCTTTAGATGCCACGGGTGGTGGCGGGTCGAGACCCCCTGGCAAATAATTACTTGATGGGCTTTTCTCACCATATTCTCGAGCACTTACTTACAATTGTATGGGAGGGCAGTGTGTTACAGCAAACCGGCGGTTAGTTTACTTTGTTCTGGTGCACTTTTCACAGTATATTAGTTACTAACAGGGCTACCACCAAATTCTCACACAGCATATCTGTTAAACGTGCTGATTGGGCCACACTGGATAACATTGTGGCAAAGGACACCAAGAAAATACATCATCGGGCATCCGGACTACAGGCTAGTCACATGGACGCCTCTAGTTACGGAAAACACTTACAATTGTGACTTACCCTTTTCTTCAGTAATATGATGAACAGTTTGAGCAACTTGATTGCATTTTAACAGCATGTTGCAAGAAGGAAACTCTTCATCTACCACAATCTGCTCCAATGGCTGAAACTTCCCCTGCTATAAAAATAAAAAAAATAAAAAAAAAGGAATTGGCTTTTTACAGAAGAAAAAAAAAATTGTAGGATTGGGAATACTATACAGACCACACACAAACATATTTATTGCCAATTCCAGTACATAGCTGAAAAGAAAGAATGAAAAAAACAAAACAAAACATTTTTACCTTTACTAAAACAAATAAATTTGATTGTTAATGAAAAACAAATGCTCTGGGATAGAGAGAATAAGTAAAAAAAATGGGTTTAGAAGCTTCTATTTCTAAAAGAAAGGAAAACTATTACATTTTAACATGAAAAGCACAATTTTAATTCACTAAAGGGCACCAAGGACCATAACTACTACAGTGCATTGTGATGGTTATGATACAAGCAGGTTACTGGAACCGGTGACTAAATATCTGCATGTCAACAAGCTCTCCAAAAGATTGCTAGGTATCTGAACAACATACTGTACCTCTTTATATGCTTTAACCAAATAGTACAGCAGGAAAAATAATGGATCAGCTGGTGATGCAAACAAAAGTCTCCCATCTAGAAAGAATAATGCAATACTGAATTAGTAAACCCGCAATAGTAAGTTACAATACCACTGAAAAAGTAGACATTAAAGGGACACTATAGTCAGCAGAACAACTACAGCTTATTGAATTTGTTCTGGTGAGTAGAATCATTACCTTCGGGCTTTTTGCTGTAAACACTGTCTTTTCAGAGAAAATGCAGCGTTTACATTACAGCCTAGTGATAACTTCACTGGCCACTACTCAGATGGCTGTTAGAGATCCTTCCAGGGTCATGGCTGCCTAAGATACATCCAAACATTCAATGTCTCCTCCCTCTGCATGCAGACACTGAACTTTCCTCATAGAGATTCATTGATTCAATTCATCTCTATGAGGAGATGCTGATTGGCCAGGGCTGTGTTTAAATCATGCTGGCTCTGCCCCTGATCTGCCTCAGCCAATCCTATGGGGAAGCATTGTGATTGGATCAGGGTACCAACTTCTGATGATGACAGCAGACAGAGGCAGTTCACAGGCAGATGTTGCAGCTGTAGACTTGAATACAAGTAAGATTGTACTATATTTAGGGTGGCAAGAGAGGGCCAGGGGGCTAGATGGTAACATTATAGGGTCAGGAATACAGGTTTGAGTTCCTGACCCTATAGTCCTTTAAAAACTTGTTTTTGAAAGCAGTTTTCTTTTTCAGTATTTTGTCTCTTTGTAAACATAAATTAATCTTGTGTCATTGTATACTATCTGTGTGAGTAAATCTAGGGAACAGGCAGTTCATTCTTTGTAGGGTCCTGTGTCTTTCCCCCATGCCATATACAGATATGTTCTGGAAATAAAAAAATAAACACACTTTTTTTTTTTTAAACCTTCAGATTTTTAATCTCCAAATACAGCTTCTTATAAAAATAAGTGATGACATGAATATGTTATTGTTTTTTTTTTTATAACTCAGCAAGCAATTTTCCTTAGATCCTGTTTATTAACCATGAGTTAAAGATCATGCATTAAAGTTTTGAGAAATAAAAAAGGGAAGTTACTAGGAGGCATGGAACAGTTGAAATGCTGTGCTTGCAAGTTTATAGCACAAGAAGGATCTACTGCATTTTGCTATATTACAGTTCACATGCAGAGTTTAACCGCTTTACTGCTAGAGGTGTTTTGGCATCTGTCAGACAACCAAGAGCAGCACAGCAGACCCCACACTGCCCATGTCCTCCCCTCAGCCCAACATCCCTGATGTCCATCACCCTTAAGTAAGGGAGAATGAAACAGCAGAGGAGGATTTGGCAGTAGAGAGAACTAGTGCTGGATAGAGGCTAGTTTTAGATATCTAATTTTATTTTCCCCATTGGGGGGGGGGAGGAGGTAACATAGAAAGTTACACAAAAATGTGTTAAAAGACAGTTTTTTGTTTGGACTATTCCTTTAATAATAGAGCTGGAGTCATTGAAAAGATCTTAAAGTATCATATATGCTTAAAATATTTTGGAGCATTTCATTTTAGGTTAAAATGTAAAAAATTTGTGTAATTAAATAGGAGCATTTAGAAAGCCCACCTTGTTGAACTGTTTGACCTATGAACCATGAGCGACATTTTTCATGGAAAGCTTTCAGTTCACAGAGTTGTTGTCCATTGTTCATAAACAGACACAGGACTCCTTTCTCTACAAAAAAAAAAAAAAAAGAAGTCAAAAAAGTTCACTCACAAGCAAAAAAAAAAAAGCAAAAATACATAAATTTTTTTAATTTTATAAATAATAAAGCTATATAAACAAATATAAAGAATGTAGGTAGGCAAAATTGATAACCAATGTAAGACATAGTATCAATAACATTTTTCATACATCTTAACAGTAATTAAAAGGTCACTACAACCATCACAACAATGCTATGATGAACCATCTTGTCAAGATGGAATAGTGCAAGACTCACAGCCAATATCTCCTCAAAAAGGATTATAATCACTAATGATTGGTCCTTACAGGCCCAGAGTGCCTAACCAGGAGCTACCCAGGAATTGCATGGAACAGTTTGTCGGATCACGGGTTGCCGCGGTCCGGTAAAACCTCACCTGGACAGTATTTTGTGAAAAGAGAGAAAATGAGTGCCCTTAAAATATAAAACTTTTAATAGTAATTCTAAAATCTAGTCTGGATATCCTAAATAGAAGTTATAAACAAAGTATCTACATTCTAATATACGGAAGTATAATAGCCCAACGTATAAACAAACATACACTGGTAAATCGCTTGTCAATAGAAAAATATGTAAGGAGATCCTGTGGACCACTAATAGATAGAGTACAGGGCAATATGTAGAGAAACCCTGTGGACCTCTAATAAACAGAATACAGGGCTAAATAAATAGAATTTACAAATATTTCTAAATCCTATCTAGTAGTATCTGCAGCAATCATTTAGCAGTCTACAATGGCTAGTAATTGTCACTAGCGACAGAAAAGTGTGTATATGGTGATACACCAAAGTAAAGTAGTGAATGTACAAAATAATTCACAAGAAAATAAATGATAAACTAAAGTATATACAATTTGGTTAACTAATTGAGAACTAAAATAAGTAGAATCAGGTAAAAGGTCCTGAATTCTAAAAGTACAGAGAAATAAACTGATAATCACTAGAGTATGTATGATCGTTATGAGGTTCTGTTCAAAAGTTTTCAGAAACCTTCATCTGGTGATATGTGCAAACCGAAGTTTTGCAATCCACATGGGCTTTGTAAAGTAACATTTGATCTCAGTGTAGTAACGAATCCATAATAAGAATACAATGTAACATTAACTGCAGCAGTTATAAGAGAGATGTTGTAACAAACTATCTAAATATAGCTGAAACAATAGTGAACTGGCATCTATTCATGCAAGTGAGAAGGTCCTGTTCAATAGTTTTTTGCAGGGACCTTGGTCTAGTACTATGTGCAAGACGATATTGACAAAGCACATAAAATCTAAATGTCAGTTTACTATGTACATGATCGTAAGAGATGCAGAACGCTGCTGCAGAAAGCACGGAGTGTAGCCTCAGTGGATAAATAATAATCAATGCAACCACTCTTGCTGTGGGGGTAGTTAAGCGGTCTGTTCCAAGTGTATCTGATAAGATGGCTTAATGTCAAATCCTCAGTGTGTATAGCTCCATGCCCCCACCTAAGATATTGGCGGTTAAACAAACTTGGGATCCTGAGACATAAGAATCTGTTCTTAATAAAACATGAAATAAATTTAAAGTCTCTGGATCACCGAGTTCCTGACGCGCGCGTTTCGCCAACAGCTCATCAGAGGGGAGACTCACATGGACAGGGCTCGGCCACCAAATGGGGCGCTATTTAGAATGTGGATTTGCAAGGTCACGAGGCATCCAAGGACGCCAGCCACTTTAGAAAGCTTTTGTACAGGAGCCGCCATTCTCCGTGACCAAGACTTTCCACCCAGCAGCCTGGAACTCAGCAACATTGAAGGATGGTTGTGGCCAAGTCAAACTTTCTTTCAGGATTACTTGGGATGGGCATCTATGATCCAGGTGCTTTTTGGACTGTATACCCTCTGGAGGAGAGCCTTTCAGGAACATATGATGTGTGGGGATGCACTAAGGGGAAACTTTTTTTGGGGATATTGTTGTTGGGTTCCCTGATGTGTGGCAGTTAATATAACTACCTAGTTCTGACCAAGTTATCTCCCAGACACCAAGGTGTCAGGGTGGGGAAATTTATTTTTTTCGGTGATGACCCCCTGTTGTGGACTGTTGCATAAAAAGCACCCAATAAAACTGAACCGGTCTTACCCTGCATCAAGCCACGGCTGTTGACTAGGGATAGAGCTATAATCACTCTGGGTCTCATACGTTAGGGAAAGGGGATACCTGGCGAGTATATTTTGGCTGAATAGGAGAGTTCCGCCATAAATACGGTTTATCTAAACTTAAAAGGGAAACTCCAAGCTCCATAACCACTTACAGTGATGGGAAAAGGAAAGTACACCCTCTTTGAATTCTATGGTTTTACATATAAGGACATAATCATCTGTTCCTTAGCAGGTCTTACAACTAGGTAAATACAACCTCAGATGCACAACAACATATGACATATTGGACCTTATGATTTAACAAAAATAAAGCCAAAATGGAGAAGCCATGTGTGAAAAACTAAGTACACCCTTACTGCTTTCACAGTAATTAAGAGACTATGTAGCAGACAGGTGTGGCTAATAAAATGCCCTTGATTAATTGATCATCAGCAAGTGTGCCCACCTCTTAAAAAGAAAAGTACCTTTTTCAAGCCAGTTTTGTGAATGGGGAGTCACTGATTGGCTGAGGGCGTCAGCTGACCACCTTCAGCCAATCAGCGGCACCCCTGGCTTCCTGAAATTGAGATTCCAGGAGCTGGATTCTACTTGGGTGAGTTGAGTATCGGTGCTGGAGGCAACTTTGGGGGTTAAACTATTCTAAAGTGGTTTAACCCCTGTAGATAACAGTGCACCAGGGGGCCTCCTGGCACCATAACTTTTTGACCCTTCCTGCTGCCTAAACAGCTCTGATGTGTCAAGGCATGGACTCCACAAGACCTCTGAAGGTGTCCTGCGATATATGGCATCAAGACATGAGCAGCAGATGCTTTAAGTCCTACGAGATGAGGCTTCGATGGATCGGGTTTGTTGTTCCAGCACACCTCGTAGATGCTTATTTGGATTAAGATCTTGGGAATTTGGAGATCAAGGCAACACCTTTAACTCTTTGTAATGTTTCTCAAACCATTCCTGAACAATTTTTGGAGTATGGTAGGTTGCATTATTCTGTTGAAAGAAGCCATTTCCATCAGGGAACACTGTTGCCATGAAGGGGTGTATATGGTGTGCAACAATCTCTAGGTAGGAGGTACGTGTCAAAGTAACTTCCACCCAAGGTTTCCCAGCAAAACAGTGCTCAGAGCATAACATTGCTGCTAATAACCTACCTACTTCCCATCTCTTCCCCAGATAATTGACGCACACTCACCCAACATTCCACTTGGTCTAAATCAAAATGTTATTCATTAGACCAGGCAACCTTTCTTCCATTGCTCCATAGTCCAGTTCTGGTGCTCTCATCCCCATTGAAGGCGCTGGACAGGGGTCATCATGGGCACTCTGATCAGTCTGCGACTATGCAGCGCCATACACATGAAACTGCAATGCACACTGTGTTCTGACACCATTCTATCATGGGTAGCATTATTTTTGTATTTATTTATTTTTAGCAATTTGACATACAGTAGCACTTCTGTGTGAAGAGACCAAATTGACCAACCATCAACGAGCTTTGGACACCCATGACCCTGCTATTGATTCACCGGTTGTCCTTTGCACCACTTTTGGTAGGTACTAACCACTGCATACTGGAAACACCCCACAAGATTTGCCACTTTTGAGATGTTCTGACCCAGTTGTATAGCCATCACTATTTGGCCCTTGTCAAAGTCACTCAGATCTTTTCACTTGCCCATTTTTTCTACTTCCAACACATGAAATTTAAGAACTGACTGTTTACTTGCTGCCCAATATGTCACACCCAGACAGGGGCCATTTTTACAATATAAGATTCACTTCACTTGTCAGTGGTTCTAATGTTGTGGCTGATCAGTGTCACCTATATCACCTGTCTTTATTGATACGTTTTATATCTCAAACTTATTTTAGAATTGCCAAACAATGGTTTCCTTCTGGAGGGCTAAGTTAAGCAACGATAATCATTATATTAGATTACATACCGGTTAATGGACTGCGTAGTTTCAGGAATAATGTTTTATTACTTTTAGTTTTTGCATCATCTTTTAGAGATTCTGAAATTACAGACACAAAGTTCATTTAGTTTAAGTTATATTACAAACAATTCACATTAGATGAGGAGCCAGCACATAAAGCATCCCAAAAGATTGAAAATTAATGAAGATGTACCTGTAGATTAGAGACATGCATGGAACATATTCTTGTGGGAATATAAATGCTCAACAACTCTTTTTCACCAAATGTGAAATACACATTAAGACTTTTGGGGTTTTATCCTTTAAACGTGGAATTGTGGGGGATGTCACAGTAAGTTTTAAATGGTAAGCGCCTCAGTTAGACATCCACTAGAGGCTGGATTAACCCTGCAATGTAAACATAGCAGTTTCTATGAAAAAACTGCTATGTTTACATCTGAAGGGTTGAAACCTGGGGGGACCTGGCACCCAGACCACTTCATTGAGCTGAAGTGATCTGAGTGACTATAGTGTCCCTTTTAAACCTTGTTTATTTGACCCGTGCAAGACTTTGAGTGTGACATGCTTGCAGTACACTGTGGAGAAGTGACATTTTTAGGTGAAGCTATGCCAACTAAAAAAAACAAAACAAAAAAACTGTTGCAGATATATTTCTAGTTCCAACATTTTTATATGAAATTAGAAAATTTCCATTTCAATGCACACACAGTTCCAAAAAAAAAACCCCCCAAAAAACAAAAAAAAACAACCTTAGCATCCCCTGGGACATCACCTGCTGGTATGTTCATTGTTCACTCTTACTAGTAATTGTAAAGCATGTTCTATTATTTACAAAAATTATTCCAGAGTTATTGTACAGATGGATTTTATAAGTACCAACAGAGTGAGGGGACCCTATAACTCTAAAAAGGAGAAGAATACTGTTCACTTTATTTCCATATTGTAAAGGGCAAATGAGAGTTTACAAACATAGTTACACAGAAGCAGTACAATTTTATAGACGTTTATTAAAGTGTGACTGGTCATGAATTAAAAGTAAAATTTCAAAATTGTAGGTCAAAAAGTCATACATGTTTACAATTCAGCCATTTTAACCTAAATCTTTAGAAATTCCCTTTAAATTCCTAACAAGTCACTCTTTAGTGCCTAATTATTTATTTATTTATTTATAAAATATTTTACCAGGAAAGATCCTGGCAGTGTTATCCTACAATAAGTGCATCTCTGATAAACCATCCCAATTAAAGGGACAGTACACTCTCCTCATGCCCACAGCAAGGATTTAATGGCCAGCACCCAGCCGAGGTGTACCTGGGGCCACCAGCACCCACTGGTCGGTCTGTCCGTCCCCGGCCAGCTTCTTCTTGGAGAGCATGGTCCCTGCAACCGGTTATTTTAAACCCACAGCCCACGCCGCTTGCCCGTCAATGTGAGGAGACACTTGGCGCCCATCAGGACTCCACCACTGAGCTGCGCGGGGGGGACACTTCCTAACTATATGCCTATACTCTACTTAACTCATATAATAGCATGCACGACGACATACTATTTACTTATTAATTATGGAAAGGTTAATTCGTGCAGTCTGTGCGTATTTGGCGGTTGTGGTCTTTGATCTTGTTTTAAAAATAATGTGTGTCCCCCACATTCATGGTAGAGATAGTTTCTCCCGCTTGGTGTCAGTATGTTGCAGGAAGAAATTCTCTGCTACCTTCCTGTGGCCTCCCCCTTCCTTGTGAGTTACAGAGAATAGAGAATAGAGAACTTTGTAGACAGCAACATTGTTGCATTACTTGTTGCAGTGAAGTAGCAGTGCCAGGATTCCTAATAGAATGCAAGATGTAGTGTTCTGTTTTAGATCTCTCTGTAATGGGGATAGTCATACACACAGCAATACACACACAGGCAGTCAGTCATACACAGTTACATTCATACATGCAGTAACACCCACACAGTTGCAGACACGTACAGGCACAGGCACAAGCAGACAGTCACACAGGCAGACACAAAGGCTGACACACACACACAGGCAGACAGACTCACACACACACACAGGCAGACAGACACACACACACACACACACACACACACACACAGTTACAGTCACACAAATGTAAAGTTACCTTTCTCCATAATGAGCTGTAAGGAAGGAGAGGGGGCACTTGCAGCTCCTGGAGTTGTTGGGGAAGCAGGGACTCCTTCCTGCTTCCCCCTTCCTGTGCAGCACAGGGTTCTAGGTGCGCTTAGCTTGTTTTATTTTCTAAATACGGATGCCCATTATTCCCTTTGCAGAATGAATGAAGGTGGCAATCACAAAGTTACAAAGTCACAGTTTAGTGTTATCTGCTAAACTGCTGATTAAGAATGGCCCTTTTCTTTAGTTTTGATCTTTCAGTCATTTAGTAGATAATTCACTAATTTGCTGTCCTCACATTGAATGGCCAAAAGTATACCAATTACCAAATAAATTACCTATCCACTAAACAGTACCCTAATTTCAGTTTAGTAGATGGCTCCATAATTTAGTATATTTAATTATGCCCTTTCCTTAATTTTGATATTTCAGCTGGTAAGTAGATAAAACCCTAATTTTTCCATCCCTACATGCGACTGTCCTATTTAAAGGACCACTATAGTACCAATTTTTCTCAGGGTCCCACTCCCGTGGCGCTGAAGCGGGAGGAAGAGGTTAAATCTTACCTTTTTTCCAGTGCCGGGCTCCCTCGGCGCTGGGACTCTCCTCCCTCTTCTGACGTCCCTGGCTGAATGCGCATGCGCGGCAAGAGCCGCGCGCGCATTCAGCCAGTCCATAGGAAAGCATTATCAATGCTTTCCTATGGACGCAAGCGTCTTCTCACTGTGAAAATCAATGAGAGAGCCACTAGAGGCTGGATTAATCCATAGGTAAACAAAGCAGTTTCTCTGAAACTGCTATGTTTACAGCAAAAAGAGTTAAACCTAGCTGGACCTGGCACCCAGACCACTTCATTAAGCTGAAGTGGTCTGGGTGCCTATAGTGGTCCTTTCAGAATACCAAATTAGAGAGCTATCTACTAAACAGTCGAAAGATCAAAATTAAAAGCAAGCCCTTTTCTTAGTTTTGCTCTTTCACTGATTTAGTGGATAACTCCATAATTTGCTATCATTATCAAAACAAATGGATCCAAAATGATTTGGACACTCCTGAATTGCCAAATTCAGACTGATGTGGACAGAATACGATTTGCTCCAAATTGAATTGCACGTTTACTGAGATTGCCCTTGAAAAGACAGTGTTTACTGCAAAAAGCCTGCAGGGACTGACATAAGTCACCTGAACAACAACATTGGTATTTTACGATCCAGGGAGCATAAAGAAAGGAAAGCCAAAAGAAGAAAAAATGACAGCCACTTTCACTGAATTGCTGACAGTTTACAGTCCCTATAGGTGAAAAATCCTCATTAATAATTTGCTCATTGTGCCTGGTGTTTAGAGTTTTAATAATTAAAAAGCCACTTTTAAAGTCCCTGCTTTAACTATATATGTGAAGATAAACAAACCATAGTGTTCTGGGAGTTCCCTTCTCACTTACCTGAGTCCCCTGGCCACCTGTGGGTTGTCATTTGTCACAGATAAAGCAAACATTCCTTTTCCACAACAGATTTGGCAATTCTTCTCAACAAGAACTTAATTAATTGACTGAGAGCATCAACTGAAGCTTTCAAGTAATTTATTCCACCCAAGGATGGTTGAAATTGATATTAATTATATAGAATAACGATAGTGATATCGGTAAAGAGGGGCCATTCAGCAAGAATTTGGGGGATCCAGGCAATTGTCAACCTTTTAATAAATAGTTTGACTCTTTACCATGGGAACTTATAAACCATAACCAAAATAATGAGTTGTAGTGGTTATAGAACTTATTAATTAACATTTTTAGAAAGAGGCATTCACTCAACTTCTGAACCGAAACAAAACCTAGAATTGGTTCTGTTTTGTCCCACTGTAATTTAAGGATTTAAACTCGTTTTCCTGGCACTATAGCTTCCCCCTCAGTCAATGCCCTCCCTACCCACCATGGTGCAGAAGGGGTTAATAACTGTGGCGGTATGCCCTCCTGAAAATGGGTTAATACCGCTTGTGGTCACCCCTTCCTGATCAGCTCCAGAGTGATTATAGCTGCTGAGTAGTGATTATAGATACTGCCGAAGGGTAACCGTGGTATCACCCAAACACTAGTCGAGACTGAATGAATGGTGAAGTAGATCTGTTTATTCCCAGCCAAATGGCTCACATTTATACAGAATAACAGTAGACACTCCCCAAAACACGCCCATAAACACACCCACAAAATGTCCACAAAATGCATTGTCATCGTGACTCAGCAAAAACACATATGTCACACATAGGAACCCCCACAGTCTATACATCCCTGAGTAGCCTGGATCTGAGCGCCTAACATATCCGAATAGCGCTCAGATCCCACAAACAGAGAACCGTGTGGAAGTTCTGACCAGCAGCACACATGGTCCTATGCCCAAAACAGTTCCAGGGTGTTTTGTGCTTTTGGCCGGTCAACTTCGGGAGTTCCATGTGAAAGAAATACCGTACATACACTCTGGCTTCTTGGTAGCGTTTGTTTGTATGAACCATATGAAGAAAACTACGAACTGGCGCTCTCCTGACGTGTGGGGAAGGAGCAGGCGTTCGTCCAAGTTCAGCGGTGTTCGGTGTTTCAGTGTCCAATTTCAGTTCCACGCGATCGACGCCCAAACACCGCTGCCTGCATTCTCATGAACCAAATGGCTGCCACACAGTTCCCATGTGTTTGTGCATACGAATGGCGGCCACCCAGCCGCTCAATTAGAATCCACACTGATAGAACTGTCAGGAGAGTTAACAAGGGGCAATAAGCTCCGAGGTGGTCCGCAGTTCGTGGGTAGAGATGCTGTCCAGGAAGTAGGAGGGTCTGGGAGGGAGGGTCTGCCGGAGATTGGCCGGGATGTGTCAGCTGACCGGAGTTCGCCACGAATGGCTCGTGGCGAAACGTTCGCGAGAATTTCGCGGACGGTTCGCGACATCTCTATTTGTGGGTTGGTTCAGTTCCCGAACAGTCCATGGAAATCCTACAAACACAGTCTTTCAATAGCCTTTTAGCATGGCCCATAGTCCTGAGGCAGGAGGCTAGCAAGCAGGCTCCTCCAGGAGCTTGTGGCGAGGGCAATAACCTTTTCGGTCACTTACCTGGGTTCAGCACATGGGCACTTGCTCCCCCCCTCCTCCCCCCTGGATTTTTCAGCTTGTTCTGCTATTTTCTTGTGTGAGATTAAAATGCACTGCAGTAGGTGGAGTAGGTGTGTATGGAGAGAGACAGGGATAGGAAGCTACATCTTAACCCTGCTACTCTCTGCTAACTGAAACCCCAGATCAGGAAAGTGAGGGATGGGGGGGAGGCAGCCTACAGATCAGTTAAGTGAGGGCTGGGGGAGACAGCCTACAGGAAGGGTCAGCAAGGAGCAGGAAGGTAAAGTAAGAGAAGGAGCAGAAAGGAGAAGGAACAGAAATGAGTAGGAAGGGACATCAAGGAGCAGAAAGGGCCAGCAAGGAGCTGGAAGGGACAGCAAGGAGCACAAAAGGTAAGGTAGGAGAAGGAGCACAAAGGAACAGAAATGATCAGGAAGGTCTGCAAAGAGCAGGAAGGGTCAGCAAGGAGCTGGAAGGGTCAGCAAGGAGCTGGAAGGTAAAGCAGCACAAAGGTAAAGTAGAAGTAGCAGGAAGGGACATCAAGGAGAAGAAAGGGTCAGCAATGAGCTGGAAGGGGCAGAAGGAGCACAAAAGTAAAGTAGGAGAAGGAGCAGAAATTATCAGGAAGGGTCTGCAAGGAGAAGGAAGAGTCTGCAAAGAGCAGAAAGGGACAGAAGGAGCACAAAGGTAAAGGAGCAGAAAGAATCGGAAGGAGCAAAAAGGTAAAGTAGGAGAAGGAGCAGAAAAGGGTAGCAAGGAGCAGAAAGGTAAAGTAGGAGAAGGAGCAGAAAGGGATCAGAAAGAGAAAGGAGCAGAAGGGCGTAAAATAAGCAAAAAGTAGCAGAAAGGTAAAGAAGCAGAAGGAGCCAAGGAGGAGAGAAGACAGTGTCAGAAGAAAAAGAAGACTGTGTCAAATAAAGGAAAATAAAAGGATATTGGAGCAGGAAGGACAAGTGAAGTGAACCCTCCACTTAATTCTGGACACCACATCATCACCACATCAGACTTTGGTACCTGGGCCTGGCAGAGAAACTTTGGCCTTCTCATCTCCCCAGGTAAAAAAAAAAAAAAAAATATCAGTGTTAATGTGTTCACTTTTATTTACTGAGTGTCAGCAAGCACAGAGTGCCGCTGGGTAGGGGTGTCGCTGATTGGCTAGAGCGGTCAGCTAGCACTCTAAGCCAATCAGTAGCTCCGTATTCATAAAAAAGTAAAACATTTTTATGAACCGGGAACTAGCGATTGGCTTAGAGCGTCAACTCACCACTCTAGCCAATCAGCGGCACCCATACCTGACATCAATCTGCACTTCCTGACACTCCGTTTCAGAAGCCGAATACCACTGAGCGACCTGGAGATCTGGAGCTGGAGGAAGCCTTTGGGGTTAAACCATTTGAGAGCGGTTTAACCCCTTAAAGGAAAGAGAGCACACAGGGGCTTCCTGGCATCATAGCATTTTAATTTAGAAGAAGTTGTTATGGTGACCAGAATGTTCCTTTAATTTGCCTAAAGGAACACTATAGTGTCAAGAATGCAAACATGTATTCCTGACACTCTAGTTGTGAAAACACTATTCACCCTGGCTTTATGTGATAATGACTATGCCCCTTCCCTTTCATGACACTGTCAAAAAGGGACCAAGCATGGATGTCATTACAATTATGCCGCCCCCGTTCCCTCGCCGCCTCGGATGGGACGTCGCCCGCCGCGCTGAAGCCCCATTGCACCCCAGGGATGGATCCACGGATCCAGGTAGGGAGGCTGGGTGGAAAATTCTTAATTACATTATTAAGTTGTGTCTGTGTGTGTATGTCTGTGAGTGTGTATGTGTGTCTGTGAGTGTGGGTGTTGGTGTCTGTGAGTGTGTGTTTGTGTCTTTCAGTGAATGTATGTGTTTGTCTGTCTGTGAGTGTCTGTTAGTGCATGTGTGTGTCAAATCTGAGTCTCTGATTGTGTGACGATCAGTGTGTCTGACAATGTCTGTGTGTCTGTGTAATGGACCGTTTTGCCCAAAAGAGGATAAAAAACGTTTAGGCGATATTCCCCTTTTTCAGCTGCACCGACAGCTACTGCAAGCACCAATCTCCTGAACTGCAAACCCACGAATTCACCAACTACCGAACTGCAACCAAGGGAATACTCGAAACTCCCGAACTGCATATCAAGGGAATACTCGAAACTCCCGAATTGGAGACACACGATTAGCTGCTAGCAGACGAACAGGAAAAGCCCCCAAGCGGCTTACACTCCTGGCAATCAGTCTCTAACAGCATACAGTAAATCTTCCCCCAATAATGAGACGACACTTAACTTTGAGGGTTAAGCAGGAACTGATTTACTGGGGCTAACTGCCCGGCTTTTATGCAGGTCTCCCACCTGGTGGACACTCCCCTAGAGGACCAAAAGGGAGACTGGGACACAAAGGGTAAAAGGACCAATCACAGACATACACATTTCAACCATCCCACAATGCATCACAATCCCTCCTCTCTGCTCTGGAGATAATTGAGAAGTAATTCAATTATCTCCAAAGACAGAGGCAAAACTCCATTAACCACATGGCAGAAAACAAACAGTAAAAGACATAAAATTACCTACAGTTACATTCAGTACATAAAACATAAAATATAGTTTAATCGCCATGGAGCCATAGTCTTTACACAGTCAGTTTCATGCGAATGGGCTCCATGGGATTCCTATCTGGGGCACAACACACTCAAACAAAACTACCGAACACCCGGCAGAAAAGCACGAATAAGTCTTTTCTGCAGGGAAAAAAGATGTCTTTTAACATGGGGCCATAGTCCAAAGGCAGCAGGCAAGCAACCAGGCTTCTCCAGTGTACAGTGGCATGGTTGGTTTTGCCACAGTCTGTCAGTATGCGAGTGTGTGTGTCAATGAATGAGTGTGTCAGTGAATGTGTGTGTGTCAAATCAGTGAGTCTGTGTTTGTCATTGAGTGTATGTGTGTGACGGTAAGTGTGTATCAGTGTGTCTGACTGTCAGAGACGTCTGTGTGTCTGTCATTGTGTATGTGACTGTCAGTGTGTGTCTGTCATTGAATGTGTGTTCAGAGTGTGTGCTTAAAGGGACACTATAGTAGCCCAGACCACTTCAGCTCATTGAAGTGTTCTGGGTGCAGTGTCCCAATCTCTTTAACCCTGCAAGTGTAATTATTGCAGTTTCTGAGAAACTGCAATAATTACCTTGAGGGGTTAACTCCACCTCTATTGACTGTCTACCATACAGCCACCAGAGGGACTTCAGGGAGGTTAGGCGACCAAAAGTCACCTAACTAATGCTGGACGTCCTCACACTGTGCATGAGGACATCAGGCATCTGCTAAATCCCCATAGGAAAGAATTGATACAATGTTTTCCTATGGGGAAGTCTAATGCAAGCGCAGAGGAGGAGCTTGACCCAGCGCCGAGGGACATCGGTGCTGGATTCAGGTAAGTGACCAAAGGGGTTTTAACCCCTTCAGTGCCGAGGGGGGCACTATAGGGCCAGGAAAACAGCTTTGTTTCCCATGCACTATAGTTTCCCTCTAAAAGTAGTAGGAAAAGGTGTAGTTTAAAGAGGAAGAGGTGCGACCTGGACAGGAAAGGGTGGGGCAAAATTAGATTAGGGGGGGTTCCCTGGTTTAGTAATGCCTAGGGCAGCACAAAACAAAAATATACACCTCTGGTCGCACTGCTCAATTCTTTGCCATTTAGAAGTTAAATCACTTTTGTGTATGTTTACACAGTCCTACCCACATCTCCCTGGCTGTGACTGACACAGCCCGCATAAAAACAAAATGGTTTAGTTTTCAATCAAATGTTAAGTTTTTATCTCCTGCTCTGTAAATTGAACTTAAATCACACACAAGAGGCTCCTGCAGGGTCTAGCAAGCTATTACCAGCAGAAGATAAGAAATTCTAAATTAAACAGAATTTGCAATAAAGGAAGTGTAAGCATTAGATGAATCTTTGCAGGAAGTGTTTAGGAAGGCTGTGTGAGTCACATCAGGGAGGTGTGACTAGGGTGGCATAATCAAAGAGATTTAACTCCTAAATGGCAGATATTTTTTGGTTTGTTTAACTATTGATACTATAGTATGTGAAATCAAAAATAAAGCAGAATAGATAAAAAGTAAAAACTAAATTAAAAAAAACTAAAATAACAATCAAGTACACGGATATCTATATGTCCCTATTGATTGGTGCTAGAAGGGTTCCGAGTGTTAACAGTGCAATCTCACTGATGTCCGTGTCAAGTTGAGGCAATTATTTGAGGATTTTTGTCTCTCTTACAGAAGAGATATGTTTGGGTTTTCTGGTCTCCATTGTCATTATAGGGCTTTTTAATGATAGATAGATAGATATAGATAGATACCCACTGCCAGATACACACTCTCGCACACATACTGCCAGGCAGACAACTACAGAATTACAGTGTCAGGTAAACACACTCAAACACATAGATACAATGGCAGTTGCACTGACATATAATACAAACACATTGCCAGTTACACAGATAAACAGACACTCAAACATAACTATTAACATACATGCTGTTTTAGTCACCCTCTATTTTGCCAACCTTTTTGCCACATGAGAGTAACTTCCATGGGGTCTAGTAAGAGCAGACTGCGCATGTGCAGTTAGCAGCTCACTTTTCAACTCCTGTGGGTCTTCTTTAAAGAGCTACATGAAAGAAATATGTCATCACATCCTTCCAGTGTGCCTCACTGTAGTTGGATGGGGGCTGTCAGTACACAGCGGTAACAAACCCACTTTAAAAGAGTCTTGTAAGAGAGATATAAGAGAGATATGTAAGAGAGATATATAATTCCCATTTTTTTCTAGGCATTTGTCAACCCATTACAATTCCATTTTTCATGAATAAACCCCCATATAAAAAGGTCTACACACAGACAGACAGATGAATAGCCACACAGACAATCTTGCCTGTGAATCTTTAAAGTAGGAAACTTGTTCATTGTAACTATCACTTTTAATCTCAACATTTTATTGGCTTTGGCACATGTAATTATGTCACTGCGTTATTTAGTTGCTGTCTGTTTTAAACACTTCATTTTTTAAGATTGAACCATTACCACCCAGTCACCACTCCTTCAAAAATCGTTAAAAACCCACTTCTTCATAAAAGCGTATCAATTAAACTGTTAATAGCTCCTGACGGATTCCTCTTCTGCAACTGTCACTAGTCTAATACTATCCTTACCTTTTGTGCCATTTTACCCCACTCCCTCTAGCATGTGAGCATGGCCCTCAACCCCTCTGTTCCTGTGTGTCCAACTTGTCTGGTTACAACTACATGTCTGTTCGTCCACCCATTGTAAAGCGCTGCGGAATTTGATGGCGCTATATAAATAATAATAATAATAATAATGGGCAGTATGATTGTGGAAATATTCTCTTTGTAATAACACGACTCATCTAAAGCTAGTTTGTAATGATGCCTGACTGGACATGATTATCTAGTCTCAACGATTATCTGTTTTGCTTATTTTAATACTGTCACTAACTTTACAGTATTTGTAATTTACACATAGTACTTAAAATAAACCAATACTTCCTCCCATGATGGAAACAAGATGTGAGTATGTGATAATTAGATCTTAACGACAACACCCTGGGAGTGTTCTGAAAATATTTCAAATGCAGAAGAATGCTGACACGGTTATATAATGTATTCATTTATTACGTTACTTTG
Source organism: Pelobates cultripes (assembly GCA_933207985.1). Classification (NCBI taxonomy): domain Eukaryota; kingdom Metazoa; phylum Chordata; class Amphibia; order Anura; family Pelobatidae; genus Pelobates; species Pelobates cultripes. The sequence goes on along the minus strand of OW240912.1, from coordinate 365,585,501 downwards.
TACGTCCCCCAGCTGACCCCCATGCCAAAAGGTTTGCATACAACAAAACTCAACATAATTGCAGACTCACTAACACCGTCACAGAATTTTACCAGCTACAGGACAGCAAGGTGTGGATTTCTACATTCAATATTATTTTTCACATTCCACAAGTACATATTTTAAATACAGGGATAGGTAAACATAATATAACAAAAATCCTAGGACGTGACAGCTCCCTTTTTAACAGCTTCTGAAGTGAGCTCTACCCAGACTAATTAAGTGAGTTAGTCATTTATAATGTTAATTTTCTATAGCAGTACTGAGCCTTTCTTGCACTGCAGTGCGTTATTGGAATAGCAGGAATTTCTGTAACATGTAGATCAGGTGACAGCTTTCTATCGAAGCAAACTGTACTATAACTCAAAATCTCTAGGTGAGCCCTCTATATGTATATGTTTGGAGCCTAATGGGAACCTCTGCAGTATGGCTGGGATGGGGAAATGTTGGGCTTATGGAGCAAAATCATTTTATTTGGTATATCATTTTTTTTTTTTAAATTCTTTATTTTTGAGTGCATAGAGAAAAAAGTTTTGGAGCATGGCCGGGCCTTGTGGGTCTCCGTGTCCAGATGTTGTTAGAAGAGGCTGGCTTCCATGCAGTATCTGTAGCTGGAGTGGAGTGAGGCGTTGCGATCCTCTAGAACCCGGTGCTGCCAGGTAAACTTGTATGACCGTGCTCTCCAGTCGTGCTTTATGCCCCTGGCGGTGTTTCTCGTAGATGATTGGCTTCTTGTGCTGATGTAGGGTGCGCCGCTTGGTCCGCCGCCATTTTGAGGCCCGCTGTGCAGTCGGGACTTGTGGGGTTCTTTCTCCTTTGTTGGGGCTGCTTTTTGGGTAGATGGCTCGGCAGTTGTGAGGCAGGTGGGTGCATTCTGTTCTCCAGTTTGCGCCAAAAGTTTTCAAGTAGCTTGTCTAGTCTGAGCTGGAGGTCAGGCAGCCATCGTCCATTGTCAGGGGTGCTCTGTACCACCATTTTACATGAGCTATCAGTCTTATCATGTCGCTGATCAGGCGTGCCTCCAGACCTCACAACCCGGCTGATGGGTGCCGGGATTTCACTCACCGGCAGGGGAGGAGATTTAGCTGTGCTCTGACAGACCCTGCGGAGGTTTAGGAGCCCGAGAGCAGAGAGATCGGCCGCCTTCCTCCGTCCCTCGTGTAGTAGGCCTCCATCTTCCCGCGATCCAGAACCACCCGACGCCGGTCAAACTCCGATAGGATGAAATGTGTGGGAGTTCATACAAGTGCTGTGAGTATTGCAGTTATCGGTTTTCCGATTAATATCGTAGTTAGTTGATGTTTTAGGCGGTTTTCCCCAGGAGCTTCGACCAAGGTGCGTCCGGCTGGAAATTTATTTTCTGTTAATTTGTTATTTTTGCTAACTTTTTTTAAAACTGAAACTATATTATGTTGAAGATGAGAGATATTAACTGGTGTAGTAATTTACTTCATATAGACTAAAGGCATTGGTCTAACGGCTAGCTCCGCTATTCTCTTATTAAGATCTATAATTTATCTCTAATTTACACATATTTCCATGACACCCCCTCATGTCAAACATATGCTTTAACATACCTTTAAATGGTCTTGTATTTTACAGTACAATGAAACCAATAAGGGTCATTTGAAAATATACACAGGGCCATGTTTACCAGAAAGCCCTTTCTTTTGCCCCCGATGCAGAATTTAGCTCTTGTTAAAGGGACGCTCCAAATACAATAACGATTACAGTGTGCCCTGGTGACCACCGCAATGTAAGCAGTGGTGTATCCTGGTTTTGTGCTGCCCTAGGCAGGACAAAACTCAGGCACCTCCCTCCCCCCGCGCCACCCCCACCCAACCCTTCCCCCCCCGCCCCAGCTTCTAAATACACACACAGTCAGACACAAACACACACACAGTCAGACACAAACACACACACACAGACACACACAGTCAGACACACACAGTCAGACACACACACACAGTCAGACACAAACACACAGTCAGACACACACACAGTCAGACACAAACACACACACACACACAGTCAGACACACACACACACACACACAGTCAGACACACACACAGTCAGACACAAACACACACAGTCAGACACAAACACACACACACACACACACACAGTCAGTCACACACACACACACACACAGTCAGACACAAACACACACACACACACAGTCAGACACAAACACACACACAGTCAGACACACACACACAATCACTCACATCAAATTTTTTTTATTTATTTAACCCCCCTCCAGCCTCCTTACCTTTGGGAATGCTGGGGGGGTTCCCTTTCTCCCTAGTGGTCCAGTGGCTGCTGGGCGCTGGGCAGGCGGATGGTGAGGGAGCTCTTCCTCTGAGCGGTCTGCTCTGCTCCCTCGCGCGCCGCAGAGTGAGGCTGGGAGCCGGAATATGACGTCATCGACCCGGCTCACAGCTTCACTCTGCAGCCGCGAGGGAGCTGAGCAGACCGCTCAGAGGAAGAGCTCCCCCGCCAGCCGCCCGCCCAGCAGCCCGCACGCCCGGCATGTCAGTTAGCCGTGAGGCTAACAAGACATTTGCCCTGGGCATTTGGGGGGCGGCGTTTTTTGCCGCCCCCTGAAAAATGCCGCTCAAGGCAAATGCCTTGTTTGCCTCGCGGCTAATACGCCCCTGAATGTAAGTAGTCAAACCTCTTGGTCTCATTTCTCATTTGGCATCTGCCTGGCGCATCTCTCTGCCTCTCTCCTTCCGGTGCCAAGAGTATCTGTTAGCTCACCTGATCACTCTCAGCCAATGAGCTAAGCCCAGTGCCGCCAGGTGAGTTTGAATGATTAATTTCTCAATCTTCAGCAAAGGGCGAAGGGTTTGGAGGGACCCTGTACTATGACACTCCATTGTAAATTTGTACCCTGACTTCTCAGAGTTCAGTTTCCTTTATTAGAATTTTTACTAAGAATTTCAGAATTTTGCCTGCTGCTATATGTTTTTTTTTTTTTTTTTACTTGGCTTTCTAACAATTGTCTTGTTTTTGAGTGAGTCCTGGGAAGGTTAGTTAGAGGCCTCCATATTCCCCCGCATCCTCACTTGGCCAACCGCCCAGAAAGATTCCTTGTTTATCCACTTATGATAAAGTTTGTCAATCATATATGCTTATATGCTTTAGTGTTTAGAAAGCTTTGTTAGCCATATTAATCATAATTGTGTTATTGGTATAAATATTGATTGTGGGATCACACCACCTCTAGAAATAGAAACGTGTTTGTTTCAGGAACCCACTTGTTGACTTCCCCTGAGTAATGTGGTGTAAATTTGTATGCAGCCCCGTTATCAATTATGTCATAAATGATGTTTCATGCAAGAAGCAGATGATCATAGGGTAGGCAGTGCCACGATTGAACACCCTAGTGTTAATCCGATTACTGGCATCATACTGGCCACTAATGGTTGTCCGGCATCTCTGAGACTATCCATTATGGTATTCATGTCTCCACTGAACTTATACATAGTAGCAGGAAGGAGTACCCAAAGTGATGTCAGTTTACTAGTCAACTGAAGCATCAGCAACATGTTAAAGGGACACTATAGTCACCAGAACATCTACAGTTTATTGTATTTGTTCTGGTGAGTAAAATCAGTCCCTGCAGGCCTTTTGCAGTAAACAATTTTTTTTCTTAGAAAAGGCAGTGTTTACATTACAGCCTAGGGATACCTCCACTGGCCACTCCTTAGATGGCTACTAGAGTGCAGCACTGACATTCTATTTTTCCATCCTCTGCCTGGAGACACTGAACATTCCCCATAGGAATGCATTGATTCAATGCATCTCTATGAGGAGATGCTGATTGGCCAGGGCTTTGTTTGGCTCCGCCCCCAGGTCCCCTTCTTGGCTGAGATAATCAGAATTTATTACCTCAGCCAATCCAATACCTTCTTTTGGGGCGTGGCCAGGGGGTCAGGGAGGCTAGATGATATGTTTAACACTATAGGGTCAGGAATACACGTTTGTGTTCCTGATCATAAGTGCTTCTAATAGAATGCTATGTGAAGTGAACAAGCCTTTACCAGATTTAAGACGCACTGCCAGCTAAGAGCGATGCTGGTAGTTCAGTATTGAACGGGAGCACTAACATCACCTTTGATTTGAATAGGTTTTATGAGACAATGAGAGTTCTAAATGTAAACATTTCTAGTTACTGATAAATAGACAACATGACCAATAGACGTGCAAATATCTTTTAAGTAATTTGTTAGAATAAAATTCCTGGCAATCGTTGGACAAACTGATTCAGAAAATTTGCTTAGTTCACAAAAACAAATTGTATGATTCTGATCCGGTTTGTTTGTTAACTGGCCGAATGTTCAGATATCAGTCAGGTGGATGATTGCAAAGAATCTTATTCTGAAGAATCACTTAAAACTAATTCTCCTGTTTGGGGAGCACAGACTTGTTTCCGATAATAGGTTACAAGTGCCCAATGCTTTTTGTGGCCTTGTAGTATGTATAAAACTTAACTGTTCTTTCTCCATTCTCAGATTGCCTGTTCAAATTTGCTGCACTAAATCATTCTGGCTGTTTCTCTCCTCACTCACTGCTGCTGCTGCTCTCACACAGAGCCTGCTCCTGCTCCCTGCTTCCTCTTGCAGGCATTGCTTTACATTATGCTGAGTTCAAGCAGGAAAGATGCCAAGAGGAGGGTTTCCTGATAACAGACACATAAACCACAGCCTTCTTACCCTGATCATCACTGGCTTGGCACAGACTGAACTGATTGGTGGTGGTGGGGTGTTGTTTTTTAACCTCTGATATGAGAAAAATCTAGACATTTGCACAATGTATAGATTAAATTTGATTCAATAGTATTTAAGATTAAGCTGCATTTGTCATGACAGTTACTGTTTAATTTGGAATGTATAAACTGACTTTGCCTTGTCTGAAGATTATGATGATATTTGCTAAATCTTTCATATAAATTTTAAAGAAAACAGAGCATTTCATGAAAAGAGGTTATAGGGGACGGTTCCCCTTTAAGTACTTTCACAGTCTGCTCATGTCAAAAACATAGACCTTTAATTCTGAACTGACCTCACTTTTCAGGTCTCTCTTGAAGTCAGTTGACTCTCTCCTCTGGTATCTCCCCAGGCATTTGCTAAAACTTATAACAATTACTACACATAACAAAGCAAAGTAAATATGTAAACTTTCCTGCTTCTATCTCAACTTATTTCTCTAACTCCTTAAATGTTTTTTTTAAAATGAGACTCGCCATCAGGGCATCCTCAACTAGATACGTCACCACCTCTGTTTATGGCACAACTCGTTATCATATGAAGGTTCATCTCTGTATCTATTACTCATATGTTAAAAACTTCAGCTTTAGTTTCTAGAGGAAGCTTCCAAATAGGAAATCTATAAATATTTACCTGTAATGCATTGTCTCAATTGCTCACGATATCTAATCACTTTAAATTAATTTGTGTCCCTGAAAATAAACTGGCAGATTGGAATCTTACCTGAAAAACTGGATTCTATTAAAAAATACCTTCTGCCTATACCTTCAACCACCCATTCAAGATTTCAGTGATGAGTTGCAAATGTCTGTTAATAAAGTGGGGTGGCTCCCTTCCAAAACCAGTTTTGTTGGTTTATTTACAGTGATACATAATGATGAATCTTGTAATTAGAATAAAGTAATTATATGGGTTGAATATAATTATTGATGACATCAACTGTAATAGAAATATAAAAAAAAAAAAAAATAATGAAATAGAGTCTTCACTCGCTCAGTACATGCGGAGTGGTAAGATACATTAATGGCAACTCATTATGTCTTGGTTTAAAATGAGATGAGGATTTTATCGACGAAGGGTGTCATGTCAAGGGTGCATAATTCATTGCTGCACTATAGAATATTGCTATTTAATATGATTGGTGGGATTTGAGATGGGAATTTTATAGATGTCAGAAAGTTTACAAAGTGAATTCCTATTTTGAATCTGTGACTCTAACCAGAGCTCGTTAAGCGTGTAATTCAATGTAAACCCACTGACTAATCAACCATATGTCTGTATCTCCTTCTTAGATAGTGGATTCTATTGATATGCTGTGGCCATTAGCAATCAGGAGACAATTCTCTCAGTGTCATATCAAAAGGAAACAAAATAATACCCTAAAAACCCTACCCTTACAAACATGGCAGCGTAACAGTCGTTTGGAAGTAATTGTGAAGCCTGTGGTATTGAGTCATATGTAGGAAGTGTGACAGATCTATGGACTTGATAAATTGCAAAAAAAATTATTAGATGCAAGAATTATCTCCATGGTAAGCACAAGAGAGAAAATGAAATCAGATTATTCTTTGGATTGATGTTTGTCTGAAACACAAGGTTAAGGCCACTTATTGTTCCTCTAGGTGCACTTCACCTCAGCCTATACCACCCCTGGGGCGGCTTAGAAACTTGAGATGAATACAGGATATATATCACTGCAATGATGTCTAGTGTCTAGTGTGCTTACTAGGGGCCAATTACTAATTTTGTGTAAGTTGCCATCTTACCTTGTCAGAGCCCAACTGGAAAGAAAATAATGTTACTTTACCATCTAAGTGAGTAGTTACCTTTTCTGTTAATTTCTCCTTTTTATTTGTAACTGTTGTTGGTGTAAATATTTTGGATATCATTTGTTTTTGAATGCACTGTGACTATTGTATTGTTAATAATGAATAATCCTTCATTAGGGAAGACTCACGTTACCTGATTAGACCAATTTACCAGTCATTTGAAATCGCACCGATATTGTGTTAAATTGTATTTTGTGTTTTTATTTTGGGAGGGAGGTGGGGGGAGGCAAGGCATCCCATTTATAAATTGACTTGGTGGTAGTAGCGTTATATTACTTATATTATTATAATTAAGTAGGTGCTGTTTAGGAAAATTTTAATTATAATTCTCGGTCTAGTGCAGACAAATAGTGCAGTTTAACCCTTACACTACAAGAACCAAGTCGTCATAGCTTGGCCTATTAAAAAACCTTTAACTTAAAGGACCACTATAGTGCCAGGAAAACATACTCGTTTTCCTGGCACTATAGTGCCCTGAGGGTGCCCCCACCCTCAGGGACCCCCTCCCGCCCGGCTCTGGAAGGGGGAAAGGGGTTAAAACTTACCTTTTTCCAGTGCTGGGTGGGGAGCTCTCCTCCTCCGATCCTCCTCCGTTCCTCCTCCTGGGCTGAATGCAATGAATACAATGCTTTCCTATGGACGCTTGCGTGCTCTCACTGTGAAAATCACAGTGAGAAGCACGCAAGCGCCTCTAGTGGCTGTCAATGAGACAGCCACTAGAGGATTAGGGGGAAGGCTTAACCTATTCATAAACATAGCAGTTTCTCTGAAACTGCTATGTTTATAAAAAAATGGGTTAACCCTAGCTGGACCTGGCAACCAGACCACTTCATTAAGCTGAAGTGGTCTGGGTGCCTAGAGTGGTCCTTTAACTAAAGACTTGTGTCAGCTTTAACCCCTTAATGAACAATGGCATATCATGCAAGTCATAATAACATAGTGGGATTTGCCAAACTCCTTGGCATGATACAGTTAAAATATGACAAACAGGCTGATTTTATTATAGTATTTCATAATATATAACAATAATAAAAACAATGTTTATTGCTGTACTCTCATATGAGCTCTGTGCTATTTTATGTCATGGCCAATGGTCATATTAAAGCAACAACGTGCACAGATGGGTGTTATGTTACAGACTAGACCAGGGGTAGGCAACCTTTCAGTAGAACTGTACCAAAAAAAGATTTCAAAGTCTCTTGGCGTGTCGATCCTCGGTTTAAAAATTGAGATGTGCCTGTTGCCGTACTTTGCTTGTGTTATTTATGGGTGCTGCAGTTGCTTTGTAGCGTTGTACTTGTGCATTTGTGAGCTGCTATATTATAAGGTATATGTTCATGAGTAGTTTGTGAAATTGTATATTATCCCTATGAAAGTGGGGTGTGTCTGGGGGTTGCTTGTGTAATATGTCACAGTTAGAGTTGAGCGGACATTCGGATGTTCAGGTCCGGTGGGTTCGGACGAACTTTGAAAAAAAGTCCGGGTTTGGGCCCGAACTTGACCCCGAACTTGACCCCGAACCCGAACCCCATTGAAGTCAATGGGGACCCGAACTTTTGGGCACAAAAATCACTCTAAAAAAGTATTGGAAAGGGCTAGAGGGCTGCAAAATGAAGTAAAATGGGGGTAAGAGTAGGACAAGTGCCATGCAAACAAATGTGGATAGGAAAATCACTTAAAATACATAAAATAAGCAGCCGCTTAGTAGATAACTCCCTAATTCCCACGGTATTAGGGAGCTATCTACCAAAAGGATGAAAGACCTAAATTGGTCTATTTAGCCACATTTACTAATACTAAGTAAAGATTACTTAGTATTAGTAAATTCAGCCCCTACTCGCTATACCGTGAGTAGGGGCATGTCTAGTAAACAGTGAGCAACAAACAAAAAAACCTATTGCCCCCACCCCTGTGCGACGGGTGGGGGCCCTAAATAAGGATGTGGAGGGGGGGATCTACTGTCCTCCCCCCCAGCCCCCACCCCTGAGCGGTGGGTGGGGGCCCTAAATAACAATAAGGGGGGACCAATTTTCTCACCCCGGCCCATAAATAAGGGGGGGTCCTAATGTCCTCCACTCCGGCCCCCACCCCCTGCGCGATGGGTGGGGGCCCTAAATAAGAATTTACCCCCACAGGTGACTAGGGGTCCCCAAAAAAAATGACCCCTACCTACCCCCCTCATTCTAAAAATAATGAGGGGAGACCCTTATCTAAATACCTGTAAAAGAAAAAAAAATAGACTTACCATTTGATGTCTTCTTTCTTCTAAACTCTTCTTTTTTCAGCCCCAAAAAAGGCCAAATAAAAATCCATAATAACCGACGCACTTAAAAAAAAAAAAGACCGCCCAAAAAAATAAAATCTATTTTTACCCATGGAGGGCTCCGCGCAGAATGAGCTCTGCAAGGCGGGGGAAGGCTTAGAGCCCTGCAATTAGGCGCAGAGCACTCTGATTGGTGGGTTTAAGCTATCCAATCAGAGTGCTCTGACAGGTAAATGAAGAGACTGACAGGTAAGTCTCTACATTTACCTGTCACTGCACTCTGATTGGTCAGCTTGAAATCCACCATTCAGAGTGCTCTGTGTCATTTTTCACAGCGTGGGAAAATTCCAAAGAACTTTCCCACACTGTGTAAAATGACACAGAGCACCCACCCCTGCGCGGTGGGTGGGGGCCATAAATAAAAAATCCCCTTCCCCCAAAAAAATTACCCCTACCCATCCACCTCATCCTAAAAATAATGAGGGGGGACCCTTGGCTAAATACCTGTAAAAAAAAAAAATAGGGGTGAGGGCCGGGGGAGAGGACAGTAGGTCCCCCCCCAATTTTTATTTATGGCCCCCACCCACCGCTCAGGGGTGAGGGCCGGGGGGGGGGAGGACAGTAGGTCTCCCCTTATTGTTATTTAGGGACCCCACCTGCTGCGCAGGGGTGGGGGCCAGGGGGGGGAAGACAGTAGGTCCCCCCCATTATTGTAATTTAGGGCCACGCTGAGTAAAATGACACAGAGCACTCTGATAACTATATATATTGTATATATTATTATAAAAAATAAATAATAATTAATTAAAAAGAAATACATTTTTTTAAAATAATAAAAAAATTATATATATATGTAATTTTATTCTAACTGTATTTTGATATTAATATATATATTTATATCAAAATACACTTAGAATGAATTTATATATATATATATATATGTATGAATGTATAAATAAATAGAAATAATATTAAATATACATATGTCCATATACATAATTACATAAATAATTTCATAAATATACACGTAGACATCAAATATATAAATATGTATATGTATTTAAATTCTACGTGCATATTTATGTAATATTTTTACATAATTAAGTATTTTTATTGATTTGGGGGACCTGACTGACAATCCAGGCCAAAAGTCCATTTAATTTGCTAGCACTATATTTAACCCTGTAACTTTCCGAGACACACTAAAACCTGTACATGGGGGGTACTGTTTTACTCGGTAGACTTTGCTGAACACAAATATTAGTGTTTCAAAACAGTAAAACATATCACAGCGTTGCTATTGTCAGTGAAAGTGACGTTTTTTGCATTTTTCCCACACAAACGGCACATTCACTGATGATATTGTTGTAATACGTTTTACTGTTTTTAAACACTAATATTTGTATTCAGCGAAGTCTCCTGAGTATAACAGTACCCCCCATGTACAGGTTTTAAAGTGTTTTTGAAAGTTACAGGGTCAAATATAAGGCAGTTTTTTCACATTGAAATTTGCCAGATTGGTTATGTTGCCTTTGAGATGGTATGCTAGCCCAGGAATGAGAATTACCCCCATGATGGCATACCATTTGCAAATGAAGACAACCCAAGGTATTGCAAATGGGGTATGTTCAGTCTTTTTTAGTAGCCACTTAGTCACAAACACTGGCCAAAGTTAGCATTCATAATTTTTTTTGCATTTTTAACACACAAGCAAATATAAATGCAAACTTTGGCCAGTGTTTGTGACTAAGTGGCTACTCAAAAAGACTAGACATACCCCATATTGAATACCCTGGGTGGTCTACCTTTCAAAAATATATGACTTGATGTGGGTAAATTACATTGGCCGGCTTAAAAAATGTCCCAAATAGGACATGGGTGCATGATGACTATCTGTGAAAATTCCAAGTTGGAACACTGGAATGCGCACCCTCCAAATAAGGTATTTTAGCCCCCAGAGAACCTGACATACCTATACATAGGTAGTATCACTGTACTTAGGAGATGTTGCTGAACACATATTGGGGTGTTCTTTGGCAGTAACCCTTAAAGTTCTCAGTACATGTATTCTTAAATTGCTATGTGTGTCAAATAAAATCACCAATTATTATTATTATTTTTTTTAAATTGGGCATAGATTGGTGGTAAAATGGTTGTTTAATACCTTAGGTTGTCTTTTAAAAAATATATACATATGAAGGGTTATTGATTGGGATTTCTGACAGATATCAGTGTTACAATGCAACTTGCATTCATTTTGGAAAAAAAAATGGTTTGGAAATAGCAATGTGCTTCTTGTACTTATAGCCCTATAACTTTCCAAAAAAAGCTAAAAACACGTTAACATTTGGGTATTTATAAAACCAGGACAAAATTTAGAAACTATTTAGCACTGGTGTTTTTTGGTGGTTGTAGATGCGTAACAGTTTTGGGGGTCAAAGTTAGAAAAAGTGTGTTTTTTAAAAAAAAAAGGTTTGCATCATATTTTATAACTTATTTTATAGTAAATTATATGATATGATGAAAACAAAAAATGGTATCTTTAGAAAGACCATTTACTGGCTACAAAAATGCTAAATGATATGTGTGGGTACAGTAAATGAGTAAGAGGAAAATTACAGCTAAACACAAACACTGCAGAAATGTAAAAACACCCCTGGTCCCAAACAGTAAGAAAATTGAAAAGCGGTCTGGTTACTAAGGGATTAAAAGCACCTCGAGTGACATGCATGGCCCACATGTCACGTAGGTTGCTGACCTCTGGACTAGACTAAAGCAAATAGATGGGTCATGAGTTTTTTTTTTTTTTAAATATGTCTATTAAAGGAGTTTCTTTGTGTGAGGTAGGGAGAGTTACATGCCATTGCAAATGCATTATATGTTGATATATGTTGTAATATTGTTTTTTCTAATTGTTCCTTATGCACTTCCAATGATATCAAACTCTTTAAAAATCATATAACATTTTAAATTAATTTGTAGTTAGCCCTGAACAGAAATTCATACACAAAATGATTGCTTAACAACTGGGGAAAATGTGTCAGTGTGCATATTTGTACATTGTTTGTATGCTAAATAAATTGTTATTTAATGTTAACCCCTTTTTAATATTGGTAAAAAAAAAATGTTTCTGTGCCCCTCAGCCCCCATCCCATATGGGATTCTGGATCTGCATATCCTGTTTTATCCTGTGCTTATGTGCTACCTATGCATCAGTATACATAAAATGTGTTATGCTAAGATTTGTAAACAAAACACAAGTTGGCATTGAAGGAGTTAACAAATCGAATGTATTATCTGATTTTCAGCACATTCTGGGAAGACATGTGTCCAGTAGAAGATAAGATGAACTTCTGGTTGTCCAGAGAAGTTCTTATCTCCAGAGAGATACAATCTTTCTCTGTGCAATGGTGACAGCAGCAGAGTGTGACCATCAAAGTGAAACAGATTGCATCTAAAATACATTTCGCAAGCAACATGCTACAGAGCATCTCATGATTATCACTTCTCGAGATCAACAGTTCCTCCCTATGCTCCTCCTTCCATACAGGGCTGAAGTCCATGATGATAACTCAGTTAGATATTATGACAGTGCTATGATTGTGACATAAGGTCAGGTTGCTCTCAGGTTACAGCTGTGGTCCCATCCCTGGGTGAATTAAGACAATGACCTGCGCTTTGACATATCTACTCCTATCCCCAGCTGCCCCAGCAAACAAAGGACACATGTCTGGAGGAGAGCTCCTCAAGATGGCCATAAGCCACCAACTCACCGCTTTAAACACCCTCAGGGATTTGTTTGAGAACCGGTTTTCCAGCAGTTTGAGACAAGGCTATTTAAAAGGGGACTTGGATACAACATTGCAGTTGATGAGCTCTTTGTCACTGCTCAGTGACAATGCAGAGGTGAACGCTTCAAGCGGTGGAGAGTGCAGCAACAGCAGCCAGAGTCTCATCAGTAGCATGGACCAGACAGATCAGGGAGCACAGGGTCCTGGGGAACCCCAACCTTCTGCAGCCCCCACACTAAACAGTGCACCCCAAGATCATGTCAACTCAGCAACCAGCTCCAGGACTGTCCCAACACTGGCACAGATTGCTTCCTTAAACAGGTTCTTCAGAGTCCTTAAATGCACGGTGCAGCTATTGTATGTGGAAATAAATGCACTCAGCCATCTCCCAGGGGATCCTGTAATTACCATCAGACTCAAAGTAAGTCTTATTTATCTTTCCACTCGTGGCGTTAGCCTGCCACCTAGTGTTGAATGATAAGTAATGCGCAGAGCATGTTGTGTTATGGAAATGTATCAATATTACATTGTATTGTTACTGTGAATCACAACTGTGGTCTATAAACGGGACTATCCTGGACACTTATCAGTTCTTCATGCTGATTGGTAGAGCATGGAAAAGTAGATAGCAAGCATATACTGCACGAAGGAAATCCGTTATTTAGTTGCTTTCCCTCCTACAGCATATTAATTCTGTATACTGCAGAGCAGCATTCTTCATTTACTATCAGTATGAAAAGGTTATTTATGTCCAAGAAACTTTATTGAATATGATAAAACTTGGAACCTGGAACATTGTTTTAAACTCTGAGCTAAAACTGTTGTAAACTGAGAATTCTATCTGCTGGGCATACGTAGATTCAATTAGCAATATACTAGATATTTTAATAGATTTAAAAAAATAAATAAAATGTCAGCTTTCTCCATCACTATCCAATATAGCCTTGTTATCAGTATTTCATAAATCTCACATTTTGTTCAATGCATTTACCTGTAGACCCATGACAAAAACAGGGTTATTTACTAAGTAGTCAATTCTATATTCACTTTGTCTCAATTGGTCTTAAATTTTAAATTGACTTTGAATTTCCAGAAATGCCCCCTTTAGTAAGTAAAATGTTTAGTTTCTTTATGAACACCTCTGAAGGGTTTTACGAGACAACACAGCAACTTCATTGTAGTTGCTGGGAATGTTTTACCATGGTAGGAATCCTGGGCATTAACAAACATAGCCATTCGAATTATTTATCGTTTTATTTTTTAAATTTTTATTTTTATTTTTAAAATTCTTTATTTTTCATTCAATAAACATAACAGGTGTACATTCACTTTTGGGCTTACCCAGAAGTCAATTGAAATACAAGTCTTTGTAACAGAATACAATTTAACATATGCGATACATGCCCATTCCTTAAAAAACATTGGCACCCGCCGTCTACTGAGGAATTTTATTTTAAACAAGGACAGGCAGTTAGGGGATACAAGTAGCCCATTCTAATCAATAACCGTTCTTGTACATGTGCTACATTATTCCAACGACCGTATGATCATGCCTGTATTTATCGTTTTAAAGAGGCGGTAAGTGATGACAAACCGATTTGGGCAAAGTGCACGATAATTATCAAGAACCCTGCCAAGATAGTGTATTAAATATTTTGTGCCTCCATTTCTAACATTAAAATTTAAATTTTTAACTTTATAAAAACTAATCCTAAAATCTCCAAACCTTACCCAAAAATGGTAACCAAATGAGTAAAAAATAACACGAAAATAAATTATATTCTGATGATGCTGAGCATTTGTGATGAGCCAAAGGCAAAACTCATTGGTGTTTAGCATATTTTTATGAGTGCATTATTTACTAACGGACTCTGTTCAGACAGTGATTTAAAGACTGGCTTGAAATATTTAGGCTAAAATATATCTACATTATTAGATTTTTTTCACTAGTTTTACTACTCTGAATTCACTCAAATTTACAAAAATACACACTTTAGTTAATAACCTTGCCCATGTTCAAGCTTTCTAGACAACTCAGCTCTCTTTTTTTGGGTATTAAATAAACATATACAGTAACACAATATATTGTTTAGATTGACTTTAGTGGCAAATGGCCTATTTTTTAATTGTACCATTTGTTGTACAAAGTACCATTTATCTAAATGAAAATGTATTCATTCAAAACCAAATTGATGTGAACTGAAAACCATATTGCAAAATCATTACAACCAGTACAGTCCGCTGTAGTAGTTATGGTGCCAGGAGTATACTGGCCCTGTATTCCAGCAATGGGCAAACTGTTTAGCAACCTTACCGGCTTCACCATCAAAGCTTCTTGGTTTTCTAGAAACAGATTTCAGACTTCTGCAGAGCTGCAGACTTCCAGAAACTGAGGTTGTCATCATTCATTGGCTGAGAGCGTTAGCTGATCACTCTCAGCCAGTAACTGGCATTCTTTGCAATGACATTTGCACAGAATTGACATTACCCAGGCCTGAACTCTGGCGTGGTTAATGACACCCCAATGATAACCCCATAGTGAAGTTACGCCTCCAACCGCAGAGGGGTTATACTCTGTATGCACACTATCTCATAGTGAAACGCTGCACATACAGACGCCAGGAACAATGGCCACTTCAAATCACTGAAGTGGTCATGGTGCTTGGAGGAAGTGGTCGTGGTGTTTCGAGTAACCCTTTAAACACCAAGTCTCCAGTTGGACTATTATGGCTTACAATTTGCAATTTGGTTTACATTTACTATAATTCAGTGTTTAGTGAATAAACTTGATTGTATCATGTCAGGTAATTTAAAGGTTGTCATGTATACCTCTATATTATAAAAAAGTGAGTATTTTTTAGCCGATAGATAATGAAAAAAGAAAATGCTAAGTATAGAAATTTCCCAGGCTGGCTATTTTACCCTTTGTTTAACAAGTCGATTGCCAATGTACTTCATTGTTTAGTCAATAAACCCACATGGATTGTAAATTATTATAGTCATCTTTAGTGGAATCTTTTGTGAACAGCCATGTTTCCTCTACCTACTTCATCTTTCTACCCTAAGCATTGTCTGAACAGAAGGAGCATTCCTGCACCAGAATTTTGCACCAGGCTATTTAAAGGAAGTTAATGTATCTCTAATAATGAAATATTCAAGTGTTGCTTTAAATTTAGGGCCGCACTAAAATGTGTAAAACAGGAAGTTATTCACTCAGGAAGTTTTTTCATCGATGGTCTCCTTACTATAGTTCCATTTCGTATGTTGAGGGACATCTTTGGCCATTCCAATTTTTCTCATAGAGAAGCAATGGGGTCCTGCTCTACATGCATTGTACTTGCCATGTTTCGTCAATATAATGCTTCTCATAGAGAAGATTCAGGGTCCTGCTCTATATGCATGGTACTTGCCATGTTTCGACAATATAATGCTACTCATAGAGAAGATTTGGGGTCATGCTCTAAATGCACAGTACTTTCCATGTTTCGCTAATATAACGCTTCTCATACAAAAGATTCGTGGTCCTGCTCTACATGCACGGTACTTGCCATGTTTCGACAATATAATGCTTCTCATAGAGAAGATTCGGGGTCCTGCTCTACATGCATTGTACTTGCCATGTTTTGCTAATATAATGATTTTCATAGAGAAGATTCGTGGTCCTGCTCTACATGCATGGTATTTGCCAGGTTGCGTCAATAGAATGCAGAAGCATTAAATCAAGGGATTTGCAAATTTTTCTCATCTAATCTTTGCCTCACATTGCTTTTTATTGTAGCATGTAGGTATTCCTTTTAAAGCTGATTAGTTAATGAGACACATGCTGATTTCATAACTTTGAAATCTATTCAGTATGTTTAGGGAGTGGGGTTGGCAATTTAATAGGTTGAGTACAGTTTTGAGTGAAAAAAAACCCTAGCGAATGAGGTTCCCGTGTGAAGTGGCATGAAACGCGTCAGGGTTGCCCTTCATTTTGCCCCCCGCACGTTCATATATTTAAATTTCTTCTTGACTAAAGGAATATTTTAATCTGTTTGATGGAGTATGGCAATCAAGTCCTGTATGCAGGACCCAGCACTGGTGATGTAATGTATGTGGGAGAAACCCCCTGTGTGCACTTGGGATTGCATAATGAGTTAAATACAGTTTTGAATGAATAAAACCCTAATGAATGAAATATTGTATGTCAGGCATGTCTGTGTGTCACACCCGGAAAAAATTTATGGGAGAGCTTTACATTTCCCCATAAACATCTGCACAACACTTTCCCTGTTATTTGTTCCAACGGAAGAGAAAGACTAGGAAATAAAGATAAAATATATTTTAAAAAAACAAAACAAACAAACAAACAAAAACATTTCTTTTTAAAAAGGTTTGCATGATGGTCAATCTTAATGATAACTACTCTGTTATAAGAACCACATTTTTAAATCTGGTTTCCTAAATACTTAAAATACGGCTGCAGCAACTAATTAATGTTGTACAAAACACACATACACAAAACACAAAAAACCCCCCAACAAAAACAGCGAAATAAAAATGCAGAAGTCACCAGAGTCAAATGTTTCACAAGAGTAAAGTTCGCCTTTGAATCTAGTTATTATTTACTGTAAATGCAGAAGACTGCTATTGGAATTCACCATACAGTTACACAAACACCATGTCATGCTGTAATAAAACTCGAGTCCAGGGATGTATGACCAGACCTGGAGAGATCTGGAAGCCGAAGGATCAATAAGAGACAGAGATACTAAACAATTCTTTCCTATGGGGATTTCACTGATACCCAGCGTAGTTTAATGGACTCAGAGTCTGTCAGAATACAGGAAGTGCCTCTAGTGGCTGTCTGATAGACAGTAACTAAATGCAGTTTTAGTCCTGCAAGGTAATTATTACAGTTTCTCTAAAGCTCCAATGTTTTATACTGCAGGACTAAGGGGGACAGGGACACTGCACCCTGACGACTTCAATGACATGAAGTGGTCTTTGTTACTATAGTGTCCCATTAAGTATTTGTAATAATTAAAAAAAATAAAATGTATAGATATATTGAAGCGCTATATTTCGAGTGAGTGCAATAAAAAATATAAATAGTGATTTCACCCTAAATTTGTCACTTATAATTAGTTATGTGATATTCAATTTTTCAACAATCCAGTATGTATACCTTAAAAAAACAAAACCGTAAATATACAAAAAAGTGTATGACCTTTTAACTAATATAGTGCAGAAATGTTGTTAGAACATACTCCTGTCCTGTCCTTGGTGATCACCAGAATTACCTACCATGACCTTGTACTTCTATCCAGACCAAGACCAAACCCTTTAAAGTACTTGGTGACACACCATTGAAAAACATACAAGGCGGTCAGTTTAGGAAAGTGTTTAATTCTGTATCACAAGAGAAATAGTTTTATAATAACAATCAATAAAGGAGTCTACGGGGAGTATCATTAATTACCAATCAAATATGGACAACTATTAGGTAACGTCATGAAAAGCTCTGGGAAAGCATATAATAAAATGTGTCAAGACTATGTTTGTGGCGCTCTGGTATGGTCTACGTATGTCCATGTGATGTACAAGGTTGTTAGTGTTATGATTCAGTTGGACATAAGTTAACCCTATCAGTGATGAGTTGTTTTTCAGGTCCCACATTAACTCTTTTAGGGATGGAGGGTTAGTCAGTCTCATATTAAACCTTACAAATGTCAAAAATAGAGCACTCACATATTCCAGAGCTATTAGAGCTAGCTCTGTCTGTAAATGATTCTGTGTCCATACCACATCTCCCAGGAACAAGATGATCAGGTAACAAAAATATTTTATCAATAAAACAAATACATTTGAAAAAAAAAAAATGAAAACAGAATAAAATAATGAATAAAAATATATATTTATGGTTGTAAACAGTACTCAAGAAACACATTTAATCCATACTGTTTCTTAGCAAGGTGTAATAACGTGACTGGCCATCCCCCCCCATACATACCATTTTCATTATAATTAAAATGTTTCCGTCTATAGTCGCTAGCATTTGCAACACTATTCAGTCAGACAAGCGCTCCTGTTACATGCTGGTAGTGTAGCTCCATGGTACTAAACTCAGGAGTCAGGCTATTGCCCAAACTTCTCATTGATCTGTAATAGAACTCACGGAAAAGTCTGTGATTGGCCAGCCACAGAACGTCTGCCCTGGGAAAGAAGGGGTTTGTAGTAGCTGCAGATACTCGTAAAGAAAGTGACAATCCATGATCTCCTTGCAATAAAAGGGCTTTAACACCATAAGGAAGACATGGAATGTTCTAATATTTTGGTGCAAACAGAGTTAAATCCCTGCTCACACCAGGGAGACCCAGGTGTCATGCATGCTTGGCACAACATACGCATTAGGTCCCCACATTAGCTGACTTCCGAGGAGGAGGACCCCAACCCAGCACCCAGGGATTTAACAATCAGGACTGATAAGTGAATCTGTTTTAAGTTTTTTTCTTTAGTTATACTTCATGTGTAAGAATTATTATAAGCAAAACTGTAAATAATTTAGTTTTCCCCCCATTATTCCACTTTAAAAAATGCTATTTATATTTATTGCAGTATAAGGTTTGCATTTAGGATATTAAAAGAGAGCCATGTCTCTCATTTAGAAAACAACATATAAAATGTATGGGTGCACTCAGGGCCGCCACCAGAAATTTTGGGGCCCCTAACTGAGCTCAGGGTCTGGGCCACCAGGGGCCCGCCTCCAAAACCGCCCACAGAGACCGCCTCCAAATCCCGCCCACAGGAATACACACACAGACACAAAAGGACACAGATACACACACACACACACACACACACACTGATACATACAAACAGACACACATACTGATACGCATATAGGCATACATACTGACACACACATACTGAGCCATACACACATATACAGACACACAGGCGTACATAGTGACAGACACATACTAACATGCATACAGACACACATGCATAAGGACATACAGACACAGACACATTCATAATGACATACAGACAGACATACATTCATACTGGCATACAGACACTGACATCTGTACACACATACATACATTCATAATGACATACAGACATACATTCATACATACATTCATACAGACATTGACATCCATACATTCATACAGACATTGACATCCATACATACACACATTCATAATGACATGCAGACATACATACACTGACATTCATACACACATAATGACATACATACATACAGACATGCATACAGACAGACAGACATGCATACAGACATACATACATGCATACATACAGACATACATATACATACAAACACATACACACATACATACATAGACAGACAGACACAGACATACAGCCAGACAGAGAGAGACAGACAGACAGGCAGACATGCATACAGACAGACAGACAGACATACAAACAGACATACGCATACAAAGACATACAGACAGACATACATACATATACATACAGACAGACATAGATACAGACAGACATAGACATACAAACAGACATGCATACAGACAGACATACATAGACATACAGATAGACATACAGACATGCATACAGACAGACACACATAGACATACAGACATGCATACAGACAGACATGAATATAGACAGACAGACAGACATACATAGACATACAGACAGACATTCATACAGACAGACATACATAGACATACAGACATACAGACAGACATGCATATAGACAGACATACAGACATGCATACAGACATACATAGACATATAGACATACAGACAGACATACATACATGTATACAGACAGACATACATAGACATACAGACAGACATACATAGACATACAGACAGACATGCATATAGACAGACATACATACATGCATACAGACATACATACATGCATACAGACAGACATACATAGACATACAGACAGACATACAGACATGCATACAGACAGACATACATATAGACAGACAGACATGCATACAGACAGTTATAGAGACATGCATACAGACAGACATGCATACAGACAGACATAGAGACATGCATACATACGGAGAGACATACATAGATATACAGACATACAGACAGACATGCATATAGACAGACATACAGACATGCATACAGACAGACATAGACATACATAGACATACAGACAGGCATATAGACAGACATGCATGCATACAGACAGACACACAGACATGCATACAGACAGAAATACAGAGCTCATTTTCCAGCCACCCTCCTGTCTCTTACCTTGTCTTTGCAGGAGGGTGGCTGGGGCTGATAGGACTGGGAGTCGGCTGGCTCTCCCTCTTCACTGCCACGAGCGCACTCCTCCCGAGCGGAGTGAGCTGGGAGTGACCACTTCCTCCCAGCAGCACTTGCGCTGCGGCTGCATTTGAATTTTTTTTAAAAGGGGCCCGGTCACGCTATAACACGGCCACAGCGCTGACCGGGCACCTGAACATATAGGGCCCATCGGGTGGCCCTAAGTGCATGGGCCACCCGATGGGCCCCATCAGCGTGCGGGCCCCGGTGCAAGTGCACCGGCAGCAGTTCCGCCGCCACACGTGGGCCCCGGGCCAGGCCCCCCTGGGCCGCCGGGCCTGTGACAACCATTATGGTTGTCACCCCCTGATGACGGCCCTGGGTGCACTTATAAGATCTGTCCAGCCATTACTGTTAATGGAGCATCACGATTGGCTAATTAGCTTCTTGTTATGGGCATAGTTCCCTGCAAATGCTGCAAAGCCTGGGGATTTACAGCAAATGCATTTTTAAAGTGATATTATTTTTGTGATATTATTTTTAATAACACATACTATAATATCAATGGTATAATTAATGAGTACTATAATATTAATTCATTTTTATTTCACTCCCTTTTTCTATATTATAGGATAGCATTGAATTCAGAAATGTCTGTACCCACATGACACTACAGAAAGAAGACCGACTGTTTGATCAGGATCTGACTTCGGCAAATGAAATATTAAGGACAATAATCACAGATCTGCTGCAAGCGCTCTCCTCTTTTACATCTGAATTTATAGACAAAGTTACCAATCAATTAAATCAAATACTGCAAATACTGCAGTTCTGACAGTCTTGTAGTAATGTTTGTTTTGTTTCTAATTTCAATCCAGTGTTATATTTTTATTATAGTATTTGTATTATAAATATTTTACTTATTTGAGTTTATTTAAAACTGATGTAAATGTGAACTAGCTGACAATGTGCCAGTTTGTAAATTGTTGGAAATTACAGTATTTGTGTAAATAACTAATTTAATCCATACCTTTTAAAAACTTAAATATACTTCTCAAAATGTTTTTACCTTATTTCGATAGCCTCCTTTTAGTGATCATTGAGCAACGTGAAAGAGTACTTTAACTATTGAGCTGAATTTAATTTAATTGTAAAAATAAATGGTGTGTGAAACAAAGTTACAATAATGATGACTATTAGTATAAAAATATCACTTGCAAGCAGGGCCGGATTAAGAGCACAGTGGGCCTGGTGCTGACAATTATGATGGGCCTAATTACGGAATCTTATCGATCAAAAACACTAAAACAATCATACCTCCTAAGCGTCATGTATCTGATGGAGATGGTGCTGGAGGGAAACTCATAGGATGCAGCTATAAGAAAACACATACTCTATGCTAATTTCTCTATAATTTATGCTTTCATCTTTCAAGTAAATCCATAACCCCTAACAGCAGTGTCCAGTGAAGCAGGAAGTCAATGGACGGGGTAAAAGGGTGTGCCACTGGCGCGAGTCACGTGACAAGACCTGCCAAAAGGGGTGAACATGCCCAAAAAGGGGGCATGTTTGTCCAAAGAATTGGAAGGTCAGCCTGGTGTGAATGCATGTCAGGCTGCCTGCCAATCCTGCAGGCTGTCCAACTAAGGGCATACTATGCAGGCAGCACCTTGAGCTTGACATAAATGCGTCTAATGATGCGCTCACTCCATTCTTTCTGAGGACTGCCCCATAGCACTCCCTGGTCCACTTGTCTCCTTACCTTCTTACTAGCAGGCAGAAGTTCCTGGTATATAGTCTGAGATAGAGAAAAGGTGTCTGTAGTGAGTGTAGAAGAAAGGGGACATGCCACAGTGTTAGAGAGACCAACGTCTGCATTACCTAAACTAACTTTAATGTCAGCCACTGCACACAAGTTTTGTTCCCATACATCCCTCTTAAGCTTCCAAACTTAAAGGGACACTATAGTTACCAGAACAACTACAGCTTATTGTACTTGTTCTGGTAAGTAGAATCATTCCATTCAGGCTTTTTGCAGTAAACACTGTCTTTTCAGAGAAAATAACTCCACTGGCCGCTCCTTAGATGGCTGCTAGAGGTGCTTCCTGGGGCAGTACTGCCTAGTGTGCAGCACTGCCATTCAGTGTCTCCACCCTCTGCATGCAGACACTGAACTTTCCTCATAGAGATGCATTGATTCAATTTATCTTTATGAGGAGATGCTGATTGGCCAAGGCTATGTTGGACTTGTGCTGGCTCTGCCCCTGATCTGCCTAGTTGACAGTCTCAACCAATCCTATGGGGAAGTATTGTAATTTGTCAGACCACCACTTCTGAGCCAGCAGCTGGAGAATTGAATACAAGTAATATTTTACTATATTTAGGGAGGCAAGAAGGGTGGTGGTTTTAACATAATAGGGTCAGAAATACAGGATTGTGTTCCTGACCCTATAGTGCTCCTTTAAGCAAGAGTATGTGAAGAGTAGTTAAGGTTTCCACCTTTCTTGGGAAAATATACCAGCCTTAATCATTTGTATAATTAATTAGTTATGCGTGACATCACATGATGTAAATCACAAGGAGTGATATCAGAGAAAAATCTGTAAACTTACCAACAAACTACTCACAGTTTGATTCTTCTGTATAGATGGATTGCTCCCAGTGTCTCCTTGCCTCCCAGTGTCTCAGTCTCGCAAGTCACCTAGTGTCTCAGTGTCCCTATGTATCACAGTGTCAGTGTCCCCATGTCGCCCAGTCCCCTAGTCTCCCAGTGTCTGTGTCCCCATTTCTCCCAGTGTCCCAATGTCCCCCCCATGTCACTAGGATACTGGGGACACTGAGAGACATGGGGACACTGAGAGACATGGGGACACTGAGAGACCCGGGGACACAGAGAAATGAGGACACTGAGACATTTAGGGAAACTGGGAGAAATGTGGACACTGAGACACTAGGGACACAGACACTGGGAGACATGGGGACACTGAAACATTTGGGGACACTAAGACACTAAGGACAAAGACATGGGAACACAGACACTGGGAGACTAGGGGACACTGGCTGGGAGACATACACTTGGGGACACTGGGAGACATGGGTACAGTTGTGGACATAGACATGTGGACACTGGGACATATAGGGACACTGGGAGACATGGGGACACCAGGCACACTGAGACACTAGGAACACAGACACTGGGAGACATCTAGACACTGAAACATTTGGGGACACTAAGACACTAGGGACACAGACACTGGGAGACTAGGGGACACTGGGAGACTAGGGGACACTGGGAGACTAAGGGATACTGGGAGACTAAGGGACACTGGTTGGGAGACAGTTGTGGACATAGACATGGGGACACATGGGGACACTAGGCACACTGAGAGACATGGGACACAGACACTGGGAGACTTGGGGACACTGAGACACTAGGGACATTGGCTGGGGGACATAGTGTCTCCGTGTCCCAATGTCTCAGTGTCTCCCAATGTCCCTATGTCTCACAGCGTCCCCATGTGTCTTAGCATCCCCATGTGTCCCAGTGTCCCCTAGTGTCTCAGTGTCCCCATATTTTCCAGTGTCCCCAGGTCTCCCAGTGTCTGTGTCCCCATGTGTCCTAGTGTCTCAGTGTCCCCTAGTGTCTGTGTCCCCATGTGTCCCAGAGGGTCTGTGTCCCCTAGTGTCTCAGTGTCCCCATATGTCCCCAAGTGTCTCAAGGTCCCCTAGTGTCTCAGTGTCCCCAAGTGTCTCAGTGTTCCCAGGTCTCCCAGTGTCTGTGTCCTAGTGTCTCAGTGTCCCCTAGTGTATGTGTCATCATGTGTCCCCTAGTGTCTCAGTGTCGCCATATGTCCCCTAGTGTCTCAGTGTCCCCATGTATCCCCTAGTGTCTGTGTCCCCTAGTGTCTCAGTGTCCCATATGTCCCCTAGTGTCTCAGTGTCCCCTAGTGTCTCAGTGTCCCCATGTGTCCCCTATTGTCTCAGTGTCCCCATATGTCCCTGCTGCCTTTCCCCCCCATCCCTCACTTACCTGAGCTGTAGAGCTGCTGTCTGGACTCTCTGTGCTGTGTGGCTGCTCCCCCACGGATCAGTGAGTACTAGAGAGAGGCAGGGATATTCTGTAACTTCCCATTCCTTGACTCTCTCCACACACAGTGACCCCTACTGGCCGGTGCTGGTATTGCAGATTAATTTACATTTATTCTGAGAAAATTACCTACATTTGTATTGCCAGTATCACGGCAATGCCGACATGGCCAGGCAGCCTCAAATACTGTCTGTGCCATTAAAATACCAGTCAGGTGGCAAACCTAAGAGTAGTGTGTGTAAAAAAAAAAAAACATTAATTTTTTTTTTTTTTTTTAATGGGCCTATTCCATGGGCCTGGGCCTGGAGCTGCAGCTCCATCAGCCCCTATGTTAATCCGGCCCTGCTTGCAAGGTCTCTCAACTATTCCAATTTCACAAAAATGTTACAGCCCTAAGCACCAAAATAGCTTTAGCTTACCAAAACAGTTGTGGCATATTGATCAGTCCCCTGCAGTCTCACTACTCAATTCTCTGTGAAATTAATCAGTTAAATCACTTTTTTTATGCAGCCCAAGCCACACCTACCCTGGCTATGACTCATACAGCCTCTACGAAAAAAAAGGTTAAAATTTTCCAGCACAGCTTTAGGCAGGGCCATCTTTAAGGAGGGGCAGCTGCCACGGGCCCAGTTACTCCTGGGGGCCCTAAGGCAGCTGCCCCATGGGCCCCCTGCAGCACCTGAGGTAATCAGGGGCCACAGCCCTTTAATAATGCTCTGGACCGGGCCCTTGTAATATGGGGGTTGGCTGAATACAAACACACAGCTAACCCCTCACACACTGCCCTGTGATCCCTTTTCTTCTCCGTGGCATGCTGGGAGGAAGTGAGGTCAGATTGCTTCCTCCCAGTAAGAACTGATCACTTCCTCCTCAATGCCGCTGGGGAGGAGGCACACACCACACGGAGGAGGATGCAAGCATTGTTGGGGAGAGGGACTGAGAAAACTGATGGCAGACTCCCATCAGCCTGGGCCAACAAGCTCCCACTGGACCCCAGGGAAGCCACCTTTCTGTACCCAAGAGGTAAGGAGACAGGAGGGTGGCTAAATATGTTTTGTTTTTTTGTTTTGCTTATTTCTGATATCACTTTTATTCAAGTGTTGGTGTTTGTAATGTAACACACGGGGAATAAGTACATGTTAAAAATCCTAGAAGAACCTGACAGTTCCCTATTAAATATAAATTTTAAAAGTATTTATTTTAACATATTATTGCATCAAGTGTTATCAAAGGCTGTATACCATTTCCAAATGTCACTTTTGCCAAATTCTGGACCAGGGTATGTAAGAACAGAGTTGAGACATTATTATGGCCAAGATTGCTGGGAGTTGCTGTCCAAGAGCTGCTAGAAGGCAGAGATTAAAATATGTAAATGTACAGATATATGTGTGTGTGTATCTGGCTGTGTTTATGTCCTTGTGTGTATCTGGCTGTGTTTGTGTCAGAGTGTGTATCTGGCTGTGTTTGTGTCAGTGTTTGTATCTGGCTGTGTGTCAGTGTTTCTGTGTGTATGTATACCTGTGTATGTGTACTTGTGTGTCAGTGTGTATGTGTACCTGTGTGTGTGTGTATGTATGTATGTGTCAGTGTGTGTAAGTGTGCATCTGAGTGTGTGGTAATGCATACATCCCAGCATTTTAATGCCAACACAAATACACTCCATCTCTAGCCAGTGGCGGATCCAGAGCCTGATCTCGGGAGGGGCACTTGTAGACTATTTAAATAAATAATCCAGGCACAATAACCACTACAGCTCAGTGTAGTAGTTATGGTGTCAGTAGTGCCAGGATTCCACCCCAGAGTAAGTAGTCATACCGTTTAAGAACAGTTTGACAGCTTACCTGGGGTCTGCTGGGATATAGGGTATAGGAGCAGTGGTGTGTGTTAAGGGTGAAGTGTGTGAGTGCGGCAGTGTATGTCAGCAGTGTTTGTGGGGCAGTGTGTGCATGGGGACAGTGTTTGTATGGGGACAGTGTTTGTATGGGGACAGTGTTTGTGGGGCAGTGTGTGTGTATGGGAGGCACTGTGTGTAATGGGGGGGCACTGTGTGTAATGGCGGCAGTGTGTGTAATGGCGGCAGTGTGTGTAATGGGGCAAGTGTATGGGGAAGCAGTGTGTACGGGGGGGGGCAAACGTAATAAAGTGCAGTGTGTATGGTGGGGCAGTGTGTGTATGGGGGCAGTGTGTGTAATAGGGCAGTGTATGGGGGGCAGTGTGCAATGGTGGGGCAGTGTATGGGGGGCAGTGTGCGGCTGGGGGGGCAGTGTGTGCATGGGGGGGCAGTGTGTGTAATGGGGCAGTGTGTGTGCTGGGGCAGTGTGTGTAATGGGTAAGCAGTGTGTGTATGGGGGGGCAGTGTGTGTGTGGCTGGGGGCAGTGTGTAATGGGGCAGCGTGTGTGCATGGGGGGGCAGTGTGTGTGTGCAAGTGTAATGGGGGGCAGTGTGTGTGTGTAAGGAAAAGGTGTGTGTGTATGGGGGGCAGTGTGTGTGTATGTAAAGGTGTGTGTGGCTGGGGAGGTGTGTGTAATGGGGGCAGGTGTGTGTATGGGGGGGCAGTGTGTGTAATGGGGGCAGTGTGTGTGTAATGGGGGCAGTGTAATGGGGGGGGCAGTGTGTGTAATGGGGGGGGCAGTGTGTGTATGGGGAGGAAGGAGGCTTTTAAATAATAATTTTTATTTTTATTTTATAAAATAAATATTCTATGTCCCCCCTCCCTTCTTACCTTTATTTAGGAGGAGGGACATTTCCCTGGTGGTCCCAGTGGTGATTCCCTGGTGGTCAGGTGGTGAGAGTGAACTCTAGCCCACGCTGCCCGGCTAGAGTTCACTCTCGCGAGATTTGGAGTGTTGTCTGGTAACCGCGAGGAGCTGCAGACTGAGCTCCGGGTCCTCTCTCTCACTCCCTCCCTCCGCTGCCGGCTGTCAGCACGGTGCCTGCGGACCGGGGAGGGAGATCTCTGATCTTCCTCCCCGGTCCGCACGCACATTGCAGGGCTGGCACTTGGGCAATGCCAGCCCTGCGTTAGCCGGCAGGGGGGAATCTCGGGGGGGGGGGCAATTGCCCCGTTGCCCCCCCCCTGGATCTGCCAATGTCTCTAGCACTGTACACATATACACCCCTGCATTTATACCTTTATGTATGTGTGTATCTGTGTGTGTGTGTACATACCTGTGTCAGTGTGTGTGTGTACCTCTGTGTGTGGATGTGCCAGTGTGTGTGTGTATCAAAGTGCTTGTATCTGTGTGTCAAAGGGTGTGTATCTGAGTGTGTGTGTGTATGTGCCAGTATGTGTCAAGGTGTGAGCATGTGTCAGTGTGCCTATGTGTGTATCTGCGTGTTAATGTGTATGTGTATATGTGTTATAGAAATCACACAACATGCAAACAGAGCCCTGCAAACACAAACATTACATACAAACACACCAGTTTGCTGAAACACCAATACTACACACAAATGTACACAACACTACATCCAAACAACCCACTGCATGCAAATACAAACATTACATACAAACACATTCCTGTATTAAAACGCTAAAATTATATACAAACACCAACTCTACACACAAAAGTACACCTGCATTTGAAAGCCAACACTACAGACAATCACACATTACTGCATTCAAACGCAAACACTACACACAAGTACACCACTGCATTCCAA
Source organism: Pelobates cultripes (assembly GCA_933207985.1). NCBI lineage: Eukaryota > Metazoa > Chordata > Amphibia > Anura > Pelobatidae > Pelobates > Pelobates cultripes. The sequence goes on along the minus strand of OW240912.1, from coordinate 365,556,787 downwards.
TGGTAACAGTACATACAAATACACCCCTACATGCACACATACACTCTACAATAACATGCTGACATTCAATTGCACAAACACTGCTCAAAAATACAACCCTGCAAGGATGGTAGATCCCTATCTGGCATAGCATCGCAGGAGTTGTATGACAGATGGGGATCTATCTTTTCTTTACTCTTGTGCTACAGGGCAGGCCTGAATTATTTTTTTTTGCACCAAGGCACTCTCTACATTAGTTTCGCCTCTAGGTTGGGGTGGAGGGAGTGATTGCATGCCCAGGGGGCCCAAGCAGATGCTTGCCCAGGGTCCAATCAATATTAAAGACGGCCCTGGCTTTAGGAGTTCTAACATCCTGCTCAGTTAATTGAGCTTTAATTACACAAAGGCTGCAGGCTCCACCGGGCAATTACAGAGCAGGGAATAAGAAATGCTCAGTTTAACACACAGTACACACTGTGTAATAAGGGAAGCTTATTTTAGAAACTGTGTTGGGATGCTGTGAGTAACTGCCATTGTAGCTATTGCTAGAGCTGCAAAAACAGTGATTTAACTCCTAAATGGCAGAGAATTGAGTAGTCGTATTGTAGGGGCACGATCTATACCCCAAGGTGCTTAGAGGGTACCTTTGCTAGACAGTACAGGAAGGTTAAAGGGATACTATAGTCACTAAAACAACTTTAGCTTGATAAATCGTTTTTTGTGTATAGATTGTGCTTCTGATGTTTCACTGAAGAATTCACTGTCATTTAAGAGTTAAATCACTTTTGTTTCTGTTTATGTAGCCCTAGCCACACCTCCCCTGGCTGTGACGGACACAGTCTGCATGAAATAAAAATGGTTTAATTTTCAATTACATACAGGAGGGTCTGTAGGGTCTAGCATGCTATAAACAGAGCAGGAGGTAAGACATTCTAAATTAAACAGAATTTACAATAAAGGAAGTGTAAATAATAGATGACTCTTTACAGGAAGTGTTAAGGAAGGCTGTGTAAGTCACACGCAGGGAGGTGTGGCTAGTGCTGCATAAACAAAGTGATTTAAATCCTAAATGGCAGGGAATTGAGCAGTGAGATTGCAGGGACATGATCTACACACCAAAACTTAATTCAGCTAAAGTTATATTAGTGAGTATAGTGCCCCTTTAATGCTTCTTATCTGTGTAAACAAATAAAAACCCACTTACAGCTTACAATGAGCATGCAGCTACTATACAGCTGTTTTAACCTTAGGTAGCAAGAAAAAGAGGCATAATTCAGCCAAACTGACGGTGAATTATTTCCTGCAGCAAACACTGAAGTAGCATTTATTGAGGTGCCAGGAGCTGTCACGTGTCTGAAACAAATTTATCCCCTTTAAGGATATATTATTATCATGATACTGTAGCGGAGTAGTAGTATAATCCACAGTATCTCCGCTGGTAGTCAGGATAAAACAGGTAAAATGCAGGTAGCGTAATAACAATCCCTTTCTCCCAAGAACTAGACGACACATAGCTTGGAGGTCAACTGAGGTTTTAATCACAGGTCACAGCATTTATACAGTTCCCCATATACTGGGTTTCCAAAGTGCTCTTGCAAGGGTTTTACAATAGTGGACTACATGGGAAACTTAAGTTACAGGGCTATTTCCCAACATACATTGTTACACTGGAGAGATGAGTGATAAGAATATACTGATAATCACTCGATCTCTCCATACAGCACAAGTTACAGTTTTACATTAAATTCTATAACTTTAAAAGTATTACAGTAAATTAACCGAATGACTTCTCGTTGAATAGCTGGGATCTGAGCACACCATCTGGGGAAATACCGCTCAGATCCCTGCACATTCAGACGAACGCCATTCGAATGACCTGTTTTCACGAACAACCATTGTAACAGTGGAATACATTGAGAGCGTTAATAAATTGAAAGAATTAATGTCCTGAACGGTCTGGAAGTCCAGCGGTGTTCGGTAAGTCGAGTAGCCAATTTTAGTTCCAGGCGTTCGGCTACCAAACACCGCTGTGCTTTCGTGAACAAAAATGGCCACATGTTCGGTATATGAACGGCGGCCACCCACAAAACCCATTAATAAATTGGAGATACATTGTTGCAGTAGTTAATGGGAGACACACGACCCCCGTTGTGTGGTCTCCCATTCGGCAGTTTGTTCGTTTGGAACTCCAAGCGGAAGGCTAGTACATTCGTATGCTGCAAGCACACAAATACTGTATGCATTTACATGTAATAGAAGAGGAAATAAAAGAAAAATGAAACATTTTACACACATACATTTCTTAAGTGGCTAGGTTTGCCACAGATACCTGCTCTTTAACTCAGTTGGTTTTTAAAAATACTTTATTTTTCCATGATGTGCGTGGTCATTCTTCTCCAAGGCTTGGGCTTGGTCACATCTTTGGCAGTCTTGTCAACATAGCAAAAATAAAAAGTAGTGTTTCCTTTGCACCTCCCTACTGATTACAGTATGATGCTTTGTTGATCATGGGTCCTTAAATAAAGCAGATCAAGACCTTCTCTCACAGCATGTACTGGTTGTAAAACGCAATCTATAAACACCATCACATGTCTTAACTCACCATGAAAATCATGTGACAAGTAGCAGACATAAATGAAAAGAACAACAAGAAAACACAACATTCAATATATCAATAGATACAAGACAGTACAATAAAAATTAAAACATATTTAAAAACAATAATAATAAGGAAGTAGCTCCAACCAGACACTCCCCTGTGAGTGCCTACTCTCAATTAGTGATGTCGCGAACCGTTCGTGAACTTGCCGCGAACAGTTCGCCACGGTTCGCCACGAACCGTTCGCGGCGAACTCCGGTCAGCTGACACATCCCTGCTAATCTCCGGCAGACCCTCCCTCCTAGACCCTCCCACCTCCTGGACAGCATCCATGTTGAAGCTGCCTTCAACATGGATGCTGTCCAGGAAGTAGGAGGGTCTGGGAGGGAGGGTCTGCCGGAGATTGGCAGGGATGTGTCAGCTGACCGGAGTTCGCCACGAACGGTTCGTGGCGAACGGTTCGCGGCAAGTTCGCGAACGGTTCGCGACATCACTACTCTCAATGCATAAAAATCAATAACTATAGGGGATGTGTCTTGAAGTCAGTATGAGCAGTCGTATGTAAGACTTGCTCCGTTACCAGCTACGCCACAGCTGTACAATCGAAGCAACTCACTTACCACACTAACCCTCGTCCCTCACAACAAATGATTAGCCCGACATCAAGAGAAGATGGCCCCCACGCTGACCATAGATGAATAGTGCATTGACCAAACTCATAGGATGACTAAGCCCAGGCATTCGCCCCAGTGGCGGATCCAGAGCCTGATCTCGGGAGGGGTACTTGTAGATTATTTAAAGAAATGATCCAGGCACAATAACCACTACAGCTCAGTGTGCTAGTAGTGCCAGGTTCCCATTCCAGAGTAAGTAGTCAAACCGTTTAAGAACAGTTTGACAACTTACCTGGGGTCTGCTGGGATATAGGGAATAGGAGCAGTGGTATGTGTGAGGGGTGAAGTGTGTGTGTGTGTGTGAGGGCGGCAGTGTATGTCAGGGTTGCAGTGTATGTGTGGGGCAGTGTGTGTGTGAGAGAGCTGCAGTGTGTGTGTGTGAGGGGGCAGTGTGTGTGAGAGTTGCAGTGTGTGTGTGTTTGGGGCAGTGTGTGTATGGGGCACTGTATGTGTGTGTGGGGCAGTGTGTGTATGGGGGGCACTGTATGTGTTTTTGGGGCAGTGTATGTATGGGGGCACTGTATGTGTGCGTGGGGCAGTGTGTGTATGGGGCAATGTGTGTATGGGGGCAGTGTACGCGTGTATGGGGGGCAATGTGTGTATGTGTGGCAGTGTGTGAATGGGTGGCAGTGTGTGTATGGGGAGCACTGTATGTTTGTGTGGGGCAGTGTGTGTATGGGGGAGCACTATATGTGTGTGTGGGGCAGTGTGTGTATGGGGGGCACTGTATGTGTGTGTGGGGCAGTGTGTGTATGGGGCACTGTATGTGTGTATGGGGCAATGTGTGTATGGGGGCACTGTATGTGTGTTTGGGGCAGTGTGTGTATGGGGGGCACAGTATGTGTGTGTGGGGCACTGTATGTGTCTGTGGGGCAATGTGTGTATCAGGGCCGTGTGTGTGTGTGGAGCAATGTGTGTATGGGGGGGCAGCAGTGTGTGGGTGGCACTGTATGGGTCTGTGGGGGGATTTGTGTATGGGGGTCGTGTGTATGGGGGCAGCAGTGTGTGTGGGGCAATGTGTCTATGGGTGTGCAGTGTGTGTGAGGCAGTGTGTGTGTGGGTGGCAGTGTTTGTGGGGCAGTGTGTGCCTGGGGGGGGGAGGAGGGTAGGGAGGCTTTTAAATAATGTTTTTTTTATTTTTATTTAATAATATAAATATATTTATGTCTCCCCTCCCTTCTTACCTTTACTGAGGGAGAAGGGGGACATTTTTGATCCCTGGTGGTCTGAGGGGAATCCCTGGTGGTCCCAGTGGTTAGAGTGAACTCTAGCCCATAGCGCCAGAGCTTGAGTTCACTCTTGCGAGATCCGGAGCGTTGCCGTGGTAACCGCGGCAATGCTCCGTGCTCGCGAGAGAAGGACCCGGGAGCTGCAGGCTGAGCTCCCGGGTCCTCTCTCCCTCTTTTTGAAAATATAAAAAAAAGGTGAAAAAAGTAAAAAAAAATGAAAAATAGAAAAAAGAGATAAAAGTAAATAATTGAAAATATGAATGTAAGAAAAAAAGTTTCTCTTGAGCACCTTTGTGAATGAAAAATTGGTTGTATCTCACCATAAATCACTTGTGGCTGTAAATATAGGGTGCAGAGTGAAGACCCTGGGCATTTCAGTCCCGAGCGCGTAGCCCAGGCAGCACGAGACAGGAAATGGACCAGATGGGGGCTATACTACATCACCACTCATCTAAAAAGCTGCACTTCCTTACTCAAAAACACAGAGAACTTCACCGGTCTGCGTTATACCCATTCACATATATATGGAGTAAGGAAGTGAAGATTTTTAAGATGAGTGGTGATGTAGTATAGCCCCCATTAGGTCCGGTCACTGTTTCCTGTCTCATGCTGCCTGGGCTACGTGCTCGGGACTGAAATGCCCAGGGTCTTCGCTCTGCACACTATATTTACAGCTACAAGGGATTTATGGTGAGATCCAACCAATTTTTCATTCACAAAGCTGCTCAAGAGAAACTTTTTTTCTCATATTGTTTTTTTCAATTTTTTTATTTTGATCTATTTTTTTCTATTTTTCATTTTTTTTTCTTTTTTTTTCAGACTATTTTCTGATCAGACTATAAATTGCTATCTAAGCATAAATTATTGATCAACTATTGGTGGATCCACCGGACTGTATATCAACTACCATTTATTATTATTCATCAAGTTGAATAATTGAAAACTAATTTTGAGAAGGTATATGGTCCCCTCCAGACTATCCCACATCTTCTCCATGAGCCCTGAGACATGTTGGAGATGCAACTCACATGTAGGAATTTCCCTCTATATTTTTGGGGGATTACCTTCTATTAGCACCATATTGGACAACGATCCAATCTGATACAATGTTATTTCCTTCTTGAGTTGCCTTTTTCTAAAGTAAGCAAGTTTAAAGGGACACTATAGTCACCCAGACCACTTCAGCTAAATGAAGTGGTCTGGGTGCCAGGTCCCTCAGGTTTTAACCCTTCACATGTAAACATAGCAGTTTCAGAGAAACTACATAGCAAGGTTAATCCAACCTCTAGTGGCTGTCTTCCTGACAGCCGCTAGAGGCGCATCTGCGACGCTGGATACGAAATTCTCATCCAGCGTGCAGAACATCCATAGGAAAGCATTGAGAAATGCTTTCCTATGGACTGTTTGAATGTGCATGCGGCACTTGCTCCACTTGGGAGCTGATGTCGGCGGGGGAGGAGAGGTCACCAGCACCGAGGAAGCCTGGCGCTGGATTAAGGTAAGCTGCTGAAGTGGTTTTAACTGCTTCAGCGCCAAGGGAGGGGGACCCTGAGGGTGGGGGCACCGTTAGGGCACTATATTTTCACTATAGTGATCCTTTAAGTTAAAGGTAAGCATAATTTTATGAACACTATAGCCTCTACTGCCTTGTTCTATACATGGAGTAATAGTGAATCTTGTAATGTTCTTAGAAACTTCATAAATAATAATAATTCTGTATATAAATTCAGTAAATGCGCACCCACTTAACCAGGTATTGACTGAATATACTGGATTCTGGAACTGCATATCATGAAATGGATTAAATGCAAGTCTACGGAAACCACCACTGCCAGCTTACACCATGTAAATAAAAACCTGAATTATGTACAAACAACCCCTTAGGAGTATGTATTATTTATTACCATTTTATTATAGTCAGATGTGTCAATGCGCATCATTTGGTTTATTGATCTTGCTTTGTTTCAACAGAACATTTTTTGTGGCTGAATACTGAGAGGAAATTACCGTCAAAGCTGATGTGACGTTTGTTGCTAATGATGACTAGAAGTTGCTATAACATAAAGTCTGAAGAATAGTTACCAGCAAAACTCATGACTGCTGCTAATTATCACTGCAAGATAATTTAGCAGAGGTAAACATAACATCAAAGTAAGTAAAGTAAATATACAGTCTATGGACATGGCATGAAATAAAATCTGCATATAGAACACGTTGACACAGATTGACGTACATTCCAGCCTGATAATAAAGCTCTCAAACATGTACAAATCACTACCACAGCCAACGCAAATGCACAGAACACAAAAAAAACAAAAAACAAAGGCAAAAGGTTTCTTTCTGCTTTTTACACTTAAAAGAGAATAACACGTTTTGTCCGTGTCATGGAAAAATTGCACAGCAAATGTGGCATGCCATAGAAGGATTACTCTGTCCCACTATGACCGTGTTAGTGATTTGAAGTAGTTATGCTGCAAGGAGTCTGTATGTGCAGAATTTCAGTATGTGACGAGGCTGTGGGAGGTGTAAGTCCACCTACGGCTACATCATTAACCAGATTTGGACGTTCTGGGCTGGCTATGTTAAATCTGCGCATAAAATACATCCAGCATGCAAACTGTATGTAAGGTCTGTGGAACATCCACTTTGACTTTAAAAACAAAACAAAACATGAATGATGCTATTTTTTAAAGGAAACTAAACACCCCAAAATCAGTTGATGTGAGGGTGTACTTGTATGACAGCAGGTGCTCAGTGTCATGCGTAAAATGATGGATCTAAAATGACTCATGCTTAAAGAATGCGCAAATGTTAGAAAGTTGCACAGGAAAGCAGTGATAAGCATTGACAGGCCCTGCCCCGAGACAGGTGGGCACTAAAAATATAGCAAAAGGGGAAACAAGACGTGGGCTAAAGGTACTGGACCTCCATTCACATATAAAAACCTACAAAGATAAACAGTGGTATATTTTTACTAATGTGCCAGACACTGTGTCTGACCAAGCCCATATACAAAGATATATGCAAAGGGGCAACTGGCCCTGGAGAAAGGTTACCACTCAGAATTATATATTCTTGTGATTAGGGACCAGGGATGGGGTGCTCACTCCTGCACAGTGACCGGTGAATGTAAGGAAAGAAGTGTCCTAGAACATCATGACAATGTGTTACCTGTGTGATATGCACCAGAGCATAAAACATGATTCTGTGGAGGTTCCGTAATATAAACAGCACACAGGATACATTATGTTCTAATGCAGGGGTAGGCAACCTTCGGCACTCCAGATGTTGTGGACTACATCTCCCACAATGCTCTTACAGCTATAATGCTGGCAAAGCATCATGGGAAGTGTAGTCCAAAACATCTGCAGTGTCGAAGGTTGCCCATGCCTGTTGTAATGACTGAATTAACATACAATATATCATTTATGTATTGATTTCCAGTGTGTTTTAGCAAAGTGACTTGCTACAGAACAGAAGATGTCACTGTTGAGCTACAGTTAGTGATACCATCATAACTGCTATCTCAATAGCTACAAATGACAAACTAAAAAAAAAATTAAATAGATAGTCAGAATTTGTTAAAATAGCTTAGTGAAGTACAGACACTACTTAATACCTTTATTGTTGTCATAATAACTACTCATTAGCAACTACTCTCTACTACCATCTTGTAACATTATAGAGGACAGGTTTTCAAATAAATGTCATACTAATTCTTACCATGTGGGAAAATGTTCACATCAGGACCTCCCATAAGGGAGAACATGTTAGGATTTTTAATAGGTTTATTTATCCACATATTTAACAAATATGGAAAATTATATTAAATGTAGAAACCCATACCTATTTTCCCTGCAACTGAGCACTTCCATCTTAGCTCCTCAATCATTGTTATAAGCTCTGTCCTTGCAACGTGTGACCTGGTTGCACCTGGACTAAACTGGGTTATGTAATTTGATCATTTTTAATATAAATAAAAAAAAAAAGAGCATGATTTGAAATATTCAACACACGTTATATGTGATCTTCAATGTTTAATTTAATGGTATAATTTAAGAAAAGTGATTTCGGGACTGTAATTGGCACCATTTGACAGAACTGCTCTACTATGTACATTTATGACAATACTGCATCTGATATATTTTTATACAGGCAGAACTCAAAAGAGACAGAAGAAAACTACAAATATACAAATCAATAAATATGTCAATATACCTGGACATTTATTTTGCCAATAACTGTGTATAAATTTGTTTCTACTACTGGTCACACGTTTCCCTGTAAGGATAACATTGCATACATATCCTCAACTCTAGCCATCTAGTGATGGACGTCTAAATTATATTAACCCCTTCCTACTGACATGCACGTCACTGCAATGGGAGGATATATGTATGTATGATCTGTTATATGCTTCGATTATTGAGTTCAAAAACCAATTCACAGTCTGACTACAGTTTCAAGATGAAGCACAGCTCAAGCAGTAATGAATGTGGCTGTGAATTCTACTAAAATTACTAGTCCCAAGCTGGCAGCTGGGCTGTAAACATGATGCCTAACTACTTGCAGAAATTTGTGCGAAGTTGAAGCAAAAAAGTTAGCAAAGAACCCCTTCCCTGTCTCGCAACTTGTGTAATTTATCAGTGACATGCCACCCATTAGATGACGAACTAATTGATGAAGATTTCTAAACTGATTAGATTAAAAGTTGGCTCTAACAAGGTAATGGTAGTAATGGAGTTGCTAAAGTTGCTAAAGTCATGAGTGTACTTGTAGATGTAGGTGTGTTAGCTAACGCACAGAAATTTAATCTAAACTGGAAAAAATAGGAAGGATGTCGAGAAAGAGTTGAGCTCAGTCTGAAATGCATCCAGACATTTCTCTTCCTGTTTTTGATATGATCTGCCATTAACATTGTTTTAGTATTGCACCGCTTTTTGTGGTAAAAAAAAGCTGGTCCTAAACAAACACTTTAACCTCTCAAAGCTCTTTTGAACAGAGTCCTCCATAGCCTATTGTTCCTGTAACAATTTGCTATTGTCTCATTTATCATAACATTTCCCCTCTTTATAATATTTTAAAGCGCTATATAAATGGCAATAATAATTCTAATTATAATAATGAGAATGGCAAAGATCCATAATGAATTTTAATGGATGTACTTTTGTAAAGGGGAAGCACAGAACTAAGGCAATATACACCCTTTATCCAAGGAATGAGACGGAATGAGATATGGTATACTGTATATCAGTAACTTACACTTACACATTTACCTGAAAAACATGTTTCGTACTCATTGCTTGGTTATAATGGCCACTTATGAAGGCTAGTCACAGTAAAACAATAGAACGTCCAGAAATCTGGTGGAAACATCTCATCCATCTCTTTTGTATTACCAACTGGTCCTCATTACAACTTATATAATTGGGATAATTCATTGATTGTGGCTACTAGACCCAATGGCTAGCTTTCCATAACATAATTATTGAGTACAATAGTTTACTCGTTCAGATGAAAACCCTTCGTCAGTCAGCCATATCTACCTTAAAGAGAATAAATTGTATCAGCTGCATTTGGGGTGAAAGGTACAGTCAGCTCCTGTAAAGCCAACTTGACAAACCATGATTTATTCCTACGTGGTCTTTAGAGAGTGCAGGTTAAAGTGAACCACATATAACAAAAAATGAATAGATTAAATGCACATGTGCAATCATTATTCATGTTTACTCTGCTTTCCTTACTCAATAACACAGCTGGTTCTACCAAAAAAAAAGTTATATCTCCTTTGAATTCCGACGGTATTACTTCCTTTTCAACTGAACCCAAATGCATGTTCAACGTTTAGCTGAACGCTGATGAATGCTGTGGTTTTCTTGTTGATCAATATCTAAAAGTTGGATGGCTCTGACCAGCTAATACTAATGACTTAACCCTTTAATGGATTACAACTATTCATGGGTCTTCAGGACAGAGAACCTTTTTAGCATAGCAGTTTCCATGGCTTCTTCTGTCATGCCTATAACTAAAAAAAAAGTCCTCTGTGTCAAAATGTACGTTCGGTGAGAAATAAAGAAAGATTGCTTCTTGGGCTGACACTCGGCTGCTTGTTTTATTTGCTACCCACAAACTCCTTGAAACAATAATCCTTTCAAATGTACACATAAGAGTTTGAATCTTCTATCATTCCAGCTGGAACCAGCACAAAGCAATGTGAACAGAATACATTTGCTCAAATCATCAAGACTCAATAGCTTGATTTATTTCTCATCCAGACTTTGAGACACAAAAATGATCCTCTACTTTGTATTATTTATATTAAGATATATTCTTTGGTCTTAAATGTTTTATTATTTTTACTTTTCAAAGGGATATTCTAAAGTATTGAGGCCCGGGCAAGCCTGGCCAGTGCAGTATTACAGTATGATTGATATGTTAGTTACAGTGTTCAGTATGCTATTCTTACTATGGTCATTTATGTTCGTAATTACAGTTAAAAAAAATTAAAACAATTTCAAAGCACAACAATAGTATTCTATAAAAATAAACCGAATACACTAATAAAAAGTCTGCCTTAGAACATAACTGTGTTATTTTCAAAGAGTATCTGAGAGATATAACTAGCAGTTTTTTTACATCCTGTTGTAAAAAGTGAGCAATTTCTGTTTTGCATGCTTTTTGAATTGAATTATTTTTTTCACATATCTGCCTGCAATTTACATCTTGTAATTAATATCTTAAGTAGTTTACATTTTTTTTTTTTAATTTGTTGCATTTTTGCTTCAATTTTACTCACAAGTTATTTGCATGATCTGTCAATGTTGTTGGCTTGGTTATATGGAAAATATTGTGCATGTCGGAAATCATTTAAAAAATTCAGAGATTCACTCCTACACAAAAAGAATGGGCTCCTCAAGTTGCAATAGTGCGAGAAGCAGTAAAAGAAAGGCAAAAGCCAATGAAGTTGACCTGGAGGTAAACGTTTTACATACTTTTTGGAAGATATGTTGGATGACTGGGGCTGATTAATGCTAAAGGTGATGGTGGATGATTAAGGATTATGGATGTGGATGACTGGATATTGTTATCGGTGTGAATGGATGACTAGAAATAACAGATGGGGATGGTATTATGGTTGTGGATGGAGGGCTGGTGGTAAGGAGTTTGGATGGATGGCATTGTAAGTGTGGATGGGGTAATAGATTTGGGTGGATGGCTAGGATTATGGGTGTGGACAGATGACTGGGGATCATACTGAGGAACTGCCTTCTGTTTATGAGTATCTACTTCTTTGTTGAAGATTTTGGATAAACGCACCAGAGATAACATCGGTGCTCTACATGTGTGCTGATGCTATTTCTCACTTTTGGGACCTCTGCTTAACTGTATGTACTCTGTGTGTTTTAATCTGATTTTCAAAAATCAAATGTTTCTAATATCAAAAGTAAAATGTGAAATTAAGGTAATATAATTAAAACAATTTTTTAAATACTATATTCCTGTGTCTGTAGCAGGTTGTGTATGATTATGAGAATGTAATAATGATAAAAAAAGTACGTTTGCATACGTTTTATCTAGTAATAAGTAAATTCTTCAAACAAAAATGGTTCAAACAAATCTTGGATAACAGGAGAGGCATTGGTGAAGGAAATACTCTTTTTTTTAAAGTTTCCATTATTTTTATATATATATAATTTCATTTTTTTTTACATTTTCTATTATTTATTATATTTTTAGTTAATTTTTCCATTTTTTATTTTCCTTTCTTTTTGTTCTATTAATTGTATTTCTCTTTTATATTCATGTTTTCTGTGCTACTTTCCCTTTTTTCTTTCTTTTTTTGCTTTACTTATCTCTGGATATCAAGTCTTTTTTTAGCATTAGCTATTTTTTGTCTCTTAATTCTTAATAAATTGAAATCTAATGATTGCCTCTCAGACTTGTATGAGTTCTTTTTATCGTCCACATTATAACACTATGTTACTGAGTAGCATGTCATGTATTTTTATTTCTGGTTTTATTTATTTATGTGGTGTATTTTAAAATTTATTTAACTGTAACAATTTTTTGTGCTTGTTTCCTTTAAAGCTCATTACGTGTGATTATTGTTTTATCATAATTAGATTGGCTGAATTGATCATGTTTTTGCATTTTTTTTGTAAATGGAATTTGTATGAATGATGATTTTATTTTTATTTATTTAATGGATTTTCAAATTCAAATAATAAAAAAAAAGAAAAAAAGAACAAAAAATCAAAAATCAATGAAACATCTTCAAATGGATACAAATTAACAAAACATAACAGAAACAGATAATTAAACGGAAAATAAAAATATATACACATATATTATGAGGTACACTATATAAGGTCAAATAGGGTGTGCCAAGGTACAATAAAAAAAAAAGAGAGAATATTTTACTTTACATGTGTTGGCGATAACTAGTAAACGTTGCGCAAGTAACCAAGACAAGAAAAGGAAAAGGAGTGTGTCTATATGTTTCATTTTATTTTCTTGTCACTTTAACCCCTTAAGGACCAAACTTCTGGAATAAAAAGGAATCATGACATGTCACACATGTCATGTGTCCTTCAGGGGTTAAAGCTTCCACACTTTATTTATATTGTATATATGTTTCCTTAATGGCAACAGTGATGTACATTATATAAGTGTACTTAAACTGTGTCACTGTGTTTGTATGTAACAATGTAACACATAGGTGCTTGTAGAGATTGTGCCAGGGGGACAACCTAATGGAGACCCAAAATGTCTTCTCTGTCCCTTATTTGGTTTTCTGTGAGTTGTTTTTTGCATTAGCTTGTTATATTTTTGAAGAAAATCTATGTATACACAAAATGTGTATATTGAACTTGTTTTTTAAATTAGTGTTTTTTAAATAAAGTTTATATGGTAATATTATATGGTAATTTTTACTGCTATAAACCAGGATGCATCATTCTATGCACCAGTCATTCAAATGCTTCCTCTGACAATATTTTGTTCTTTCAAGGCCCATTCGTCTCGTGTCATAGTCAACAGTATACAACTGGGAAGATGTCTACATATAGTTGTGCTCAAAAGTTTGCATACCCTGGCAGGAATTGTGAAATTTAGGCATTGATTTTGGAAATATGACTAACCATGCAACAACAAAAATATATTTTACTGAAGGATAGTGATCATATGAAGCCATTTATTATTAAATAGTTGTTTGGCTCCTTTTTAAATCATAATGATAACAGAAATCACCCAAATGGCCCTGATCAAAAGTTTACATACCCTTGAATATTTGTCCTTTTGTACAGACACACAAGGTGACACACACAGGTTAAAATGGCAATTAAATGTTAATTTCTCACACCTGTGGCTTTTTAAATTGCAATTAGTGTCTGTGTATAAATAGTCGATGAGTTTATTAGCTCTCATGTTGATGCACTGAGCAGGTTAGATACTGAACCATGGGGAGCAGAAGAGAAATGTCAAAAGACCTGCGTAATAAGGTAATGGAACTTTATAAAGATGGAAAAGGACATAAAAAGATTGAAAATGCCAGTCAGTACTGTTCAATCACTTATTAAGAAGTGGAAAATTTGTGGATCTCTTGTTGCCAAGCCAAGGTCAGGTTGACCAAGAAAGATTTGAGCCACAACTGCTAGAAGAATTGTTCGGGATACAAAGAAAAACCCACAGGTAACCTCAGGAGAAATACAGGCTGCTGTGCAAAAAGACTGAGTGGTTGTTTCAAGGAGCACAATACAATGATTTGAACAAAAATTAGCTTCATGGTCAAGTTGCCAGAAAGAAGCCCTTACTGCACCAATGCCTCAAAAAAGCTTGGCCACAATATGACCGACAACACCTTGACATGCCTCACAGGTTTTGGCACACTGTAATTTGGACTGACAAGACCAAAATAGAGCTTTATGGTCAAAACCATAAGCGCTATGTTTGGAGATGGGTCAACAAGGCCTTTAGTGAAAAGAATACCATCCCCACTGTGAAGCATGGTGGTGGCCTACTGATGTTTTGGGAAGTGTGAGCTCTAAAGGCATGGGGAATCTTGTGAAAATTGATGGCAAGATGAATGCAGCATGTTATCAAAAAATACTGGCAGACAATTTGCATTCTTCTGCATGAAGGCTGCGCATGGGACGCTCTTGGACTTTCCAGCATGATAATGACCCTAAGCACAAGGCCAAGTTGACCCTCCAGTGGTTGCAGCAGAAAAAGATGAAGTTTCTGGAGCGGCCATCACAGTCTCCTGACCTTAATATCATTGAGCCACTCTGGGGAGATCTCAAACGTGTGGTTCATGCAAGACGACCAAAGACTTTGCATGACCTGTAGGCAGTTTGTCAAGACAAATGGGTAGCTATGCCACCTGCAAGAATTAGGGTCCTCACAGACAACTATTACACAATACCACACACTGTCATTGAAGCTAAAAAGGGCAATACACAGTATTAAGAACTAAGGGTATGCAGACTTTTGAACAGGGGCCATTTCATTTTTTTTCTTTGCTACCATGTTTTGTTTAATGATTGTGCCATTCTGTTATAAGCTACAATTGAATATGAATCGCATAAGAAATAAAATAAATATGTTTTGCCTGCTCGCACATGTTTTCTTTAAAAATAACATATAAACATATATTACCAATTCTCCAAGGGAATGCAAACTTTTGAGCACAACTGTATACTTGACATTTCCTACTCTATGTACAATTGAGTGGTTCTTTTTCATTGTTCCTCAGTTCAGTTTGATTCAAGTGCTTTGATGTGACTTGGATCATGACTTGGTTTCATTCTAGTTACCTTGTCTCGGTTTACTTGCTGGTGTGGTAGGTATTTCATGTAACATTCTTGGAGGTTATGAAATTAGATACCCTTGAGGAAGTCATCTAGCCAAAACGTTGGGGTTTTTCTTGGTCTCCAGTCTTGGATCGGTATACCTGAAATAACACTACCGGGTTTACATGCACTTTATTTATATTCATTGTTAGTGTATTACGTTTTAATGTTATGCACTTTACTTGAATGCACTTTATTTCTGATGAATTGATGACTTTTGTCATGTTAATAAAATCTATTTTTGTGCATAATGTGGTGTGCTATGAGTTCTTGTATAAAGTTATGCAGTTTTGTCTGACCATTCTAATGCATTCCAGTACCTCTTGATATGTTTTACCTATCTCTGTATAATGTTACCTAACCTGTCTGACAAAATCAGAATGTTACACTTTGTCTCAACCTGTGAAATGGATGGATTCTGTGCAGACTGAAATAAGTATTTTGAAACTTTTCTATCTTATTGTACATCATCTACATTTCCACATGGTGATGCTGTTGGGCTTCCAATCTGGGAACTCACTGTAAACTCATCATTTGTTGGGAATTCTAAGTAATTATATTAGAAGAATTGAGAGCACTTAAAAAAAAAAAAATCAAATAATGTACATTAGTTTTGGTGGTTTTCTAACAAAACATCACACCACAGTTTAATGGGATACAACTGTTTGCTTGTTTTTGTTGTGAATCTAGTATTCTAAAGGATCTAGATACATTGAATGATTTATATGACGATGGCTCTAGTAATCTAGAAATGGGCTGTGTGTATGTCAGGAAAGAAGACACATAGAATTCATGCAAACATTACAGGACGGTTGAAGCGCTATGGACAACTATCAGTGGTATGAAACATCTTGTCCTTGGGGTTCCACGTGTTTTATTTTTGATATTACAAACATCATGAATCCACAGACAGCATGCAGACAGTTAATCATTTCATTACCAGGTTTAGACAAATTCATAGTTATATTGACATCTGTGGCGCATTACTTTTCATGAAGAGGTTAAAAGCCTAAATAATACCAATGGTCAAACAATCCATGTCATAACAAGACACCAGTGCACCAGTGGTATAAAGCTTGTTGTATAGTTGACCACAACAGAAAATGTGATGTCATTCATGAGGAATCAAAGTTTTTCACTTTTACAATATTTGCCAAATTTTATATGAATTCCTATATGATTATGCTTACTCATTACACTTAATTTTATATGAATTCCTTTATATGGTTATTCTTACTCGTTAAACTTAATAAGGAATTCCAGATTGAAATGCAATACTTATTTTTTAATGCACATTATGCATTACCATAAAAAATGCAATAGTAAAACTTTAATAGATCTTCTAATTACATTTTTTTAGACTGCTATCTTAAATCGTTCCATGGCCGCTACGCCTGGGCTATCCCTCACTTGCATCTCAGCATCTTCAATGCTCATGGCGTCCTCAACTCTGCCTAATGGAGGGTACAGCTCTGCGCGGCAACATCAGAACATCAGCTGCGTCTTTATATATGCTACAGGATGAAAAGTGCTACTTTGAAAAGACTCTTTGGGGGTGATTTGCTAAAGTATAATTAGTATAATTATAATAATATGGTAATAATAGTATAATCTGTAATTAAAAATAAATTCATAGTAAATTTAAAGGGACACTATAGGCATCCAAACAAATTTAACTTAATGAAGTGGTCTGATCAATTGAGTCTTACTGCTCAATTCTCTGCTATTTAGGAGTTAAATCACCTTTGTTTCTATGTATGCAGCCCAACCCCAACCCCAACCCCCCCTCATAGCTGTCACTCACACAGCCTGCATGAAAAAATGTTTTCCCTTTTAATCAGATGTTAACTTGCTTAAGAAGTTTTTACCTCCTGCTTTGTAAATTGAACTTTAATCACACAGGAGGCTCCGGCAGGCTCTAGAAGGCTGTTAACAGAACAGGATGTAAACATTAGATATCACTTTACAGGAAGTGTTTAGGAAGGCTGTGTTAGTCACATGCTGGGAGATGTGGCTAGACAGGGCCGGTGCAAGGATTTTTGCCTCCCTAGGCAAACAAATATTTGCCGCCCCCCATATGCTCAGCCCACCATGTGAAACTAGATACCCCACAGGGGTATCTAGTTTCATAACCTCCAAGAATGTTACATGAAATACCTACCACACCAGCAAGTAAACCGAGACAAGGTAACTAGAATGGAATCAAGTCATGATCCAAGTCACATCAAAGCACTTGAATCAAATGGAACTGAGGAACAAAAAAAGAAGCACTCAAGTGTACATATAGTTGGAAATGTCAAGTATACAGTTGTGCTCAAAAGTTTGCATAACCTTGGATAATTGGTAATATATGTATCATTTTTAAAGAAAACATGTGTGAGCAGGAAAAACATATTTATTTTATTTCTTATGGGATTTATATTCAAGTGTAGGTTGTAACAGAATGGCACAATCATTAAACAAAACATGGTAACAAAGAAAAAAATGAAATGGCCCCTGTTCAAAAGTTTGCATTCCCTTAGTTCTTAATATTGTGTATTGCCCCTTTTAGCATCAATGACAGCGTGTAGTCTTTTCTAATAGTTGTCTGTGAGGACCCTAATTCTTGCAGGTGGCATCGCTACCCATTTGTCTTGACAAACTGCCTACAGGTCATGCAAAGTCTTTGGTCGTCTTGCATGAACCACACGTTTGAGATCTCCCCAGAGTGGCTCGATGATATTAAGGTCAGGAAACTGTGATGACCACTCCAAAACCTTCACCTTTTTCTGCTGCAACCACTGGAGGGTAACTTAGTCTTGTGCTTAGGGTCATTGCCATGCTGGAAAGTCCAAGAGCGTCCCATGCGCAGCCTTCATGCAGAAGAATGCAAATTGTCTGCCAGTATTTTTTGATAACATGCTGCATTCATCTTGCCATCAATTTTTTTACAAGACTCCCCATTCCTTTAGAGCTTACACCCCCCAAAACATCAGTGAGCCACCACCATGCTCCACAGTGGGGATGGTATTCTTTTCACTAAAAGCCTTGTTGACCCATCTCCAAACATAGCGCTTATGGTTGTGACCATAAAGCTCTATTTTGGTCTTGTCACTCCAAATTACAGTGTGCCAGAAGCTTTGAAGCATATCAAGGTGTTGTCGGGCATATTATAGCCAAGCTTTTTTGAGGCACTGGTGCAGTAAGGGCTTCTTTCTGGCAACTCGACCATTAAGCTAATTTTTGTTCAAATCATTGTTTTGTGCTCCTTGAAACAACCACACAGTCTTTTTGCACAGCAGCCTGTATTTCTTCTGAGGTTACCTGTGGGTTTTTCTTTGTATCCCGAACAATTTTTCTGGCAGTTGTGGCTCAACTCTTTCTTGGTCTACCTGACCTTGGCTTGGTAACAAGAGATCCACAAATTTTCCACTTCTTAATAAGTGATTGAACAGTACTGACTGGCATTTTCAATCTTTTTATGTCCTTTTCCATCTTTATAAAGTTCCATTACCTTATTACGCAGGTCTTTTGACAGTTCTCTTCTGCTCCCCATGGTTCAGTATCTAGCCTGCTCAGTGCATCAACGTGAGAGCTAACAAACTCGTCGACTATTTATACACAGACACTAATTGCAATTTAAAAAGCCACATGTGTGAGAAATTAAAATTTATTTGCCATTTTAACCTGTGTGTGTCACATTGTGTGTCTGTAATAAGGACAAATATTCAAGGGTATGTAAACTTTTGATGATGCCTCACTGATGATGCCTAACAAGGCTGAAACGATCATCTGGGGTTGCTGTTTCTCTCGTGCAGAGAGAACTTGCTGGCATTTCGGATCTGGACTGCCCGTATGGGTGGGACCAGTCTGATATGCTTCAGATATGTTCTCTCTGTAATGGCACAAGATGAGCTAGAACCAGCTTGAGTTCTGAGCGGGGACCCACCGAAGGGCAGGCTATTTCAGCTGCTGTCCGTTCTCAGAATACTCTTGTGACCTGTTTTTTGCTCTCCATAAGTTTAAAGGGTAATCCAGATGTGGACCCCTTGCTCACGGTGCCTAGAGAGATATCAGCTATGCCTCACTGATGATGCCTAACAAGGCTGAAACGATCGTCTGGGGTTGCTGTATCTCTCGTGCAGAGAGAACTTGCTGGCATTTCGGATCTGCACTGCCCGTATGGGTGGGACCAGTCTGATATGCTTCAGATATGTAATGGCACAAGTTGAGCTAAAACCAGCTTGAGTTCTGAGCGGGGACCCACCGAAGGGCAGGCTATTTTAGCTGCTGTCCGTCCTCAGAATACTCTTGTGACCCATTTTTTGCTCTCCATTAGTTTAAAGGGTAATCCAGACGTGGACCCCTTGCTCACGGTGCCTAGAGAGATATCAGCTATGCCTCACTGATGATGCCTAACAAGGCTGAAACAATCGTCTGGGGTTGCTGTATCTCTCGTGCAGAGAGAACTTGCTGGCATTTCGGATCTGCACTGCCCGTATGGGTGGGACCAGTCTGATATGTTCTCTCTGTAATGGCACAAGATGAGCTAAAACCAGCTTGAGTTCTGAGCGGGGACCCACCGAAGGGCAGGCTATTTCAGCTGCTGTCCATTCTCAGAATACTCTTGCGACCCGTTTTTTGCTCTCCGTATGTAAACTTTTGATCAGGGTCATTTGGGTGATGTCTGTTATCATTATTATTTAAAAAGGAGCCAAACAACTATGTAATAATAAATAGCTTCATATGATCACTATCCTTAAATAAAATATATTTTTTTGTTGCATGATCAGTCATATTTTCAAAATCAATGCCTAAATTTCACAATTTCTTCCAGGGTATGCAAACTTATGAGCACAACTGTATGTAGGCATCTTCCCAGCTGTATACTGTTGACTATGACACGAGATGGGTGGGTTTGAACATGGGCGTAGGAACCCCAAAAAATCTGGGGGGCATAGCATTTTTACTCGCCGGGTATATTCTTATTCAGTAAACTAGGAGTTGTTTATCCCATTGTACAGCGCTACGGAATTTGCAGTCGTTATATAAATGATTAAATAATAACTTTAAAGGGTCACTACAGGGAAGGGATTTTACTTACCTGGATACAGCGCCGGGATCCTCCTGATGCTGCGCCCCCTATTTTGTCAAAATGACTTAATAGGAGGACATGGGCGTAGGAACCCCAAAAAATCTGGGGGGGGATAGCATTTTTACTCGCCGGGTATATTCTTATTCCGTAAACTAGGAGTTGTTTATCCCATTGTACAGTGCTACGGAATTTGCAGTCGTTATATAAATGATTAAATAATAACTTTAAAGGGTCACTACAGGAAAGGGATTTTATTTACCTGGAAACAGCTCCGGGATCCTCCTGATGCCGTGCCCCCTATTTCGTCAAAATGACTTAATAGGAGGGTGCGAGCAGGGAGCAATAAAACGCTTCTATTCAGAAGCGTCATTGCTCTCTGGTGCGCATGCACAGATACTTCATAGGGCGGCATTCATGTCTCGACTAGGAAGCACCTCTAGTGGCCAACTGAGTTTCCACTAGAGGTATTCCTCATCAGTAATGTAAATACTGCCTTTTTATGAAATGGCAGTGCTTACATTAAAAAGCCTGCAAAGACATGCTATAGACACCAGAACGTTTAGCTGTTGTGGTTCTGGTGACTATAGTGTCCCTTGAATATAGAGAGGAAAAAAGAATCATCACAAATGTAAGAAATAAAATGTCTGTATCATTATTCTAAAAATTATTTTAAAAAAATAAAAAAATATGCACATTCCTAGCTTAATTTTTAGCACGACATATGACACAAACATTTTGTACTTTGCAGATTACTTTTTATTTTTTTTATACATATACAGATTGTGTAATACTGCCCCTGACTTAGGCCCAGAGGAGGCGGGCTGAAAGCTAGCCGGATAGGAGGCATGTGTGGGTGTGGTGGGTGTAGGTGTCACATGTTGGGGGGTGTCACTTAGGTTAGGGGTGGGGTGGGGTCATATAAAAGGGCAGTCATTTTGTCCCTTACCTCAGCCATCTTAGAATAAACGGCTGGTAACATCTTCCCTCCCGCCCACCCTTGCTTGCGATTGTTGTATATTGTATATCTCTAACTTTCTTTCTTGTCACAGCTGGCGGGTATGGTCCTTGCCAAACCAGTTGGAAAACGAGTACACCGGAAGAAGGAATGCTGGGTCTGGTCCCTCCCCTAACCTCGGAGAGTTTGTGGTAGTTGGGCGTGCCCCCCGTGCCAGTAAAAGGCGGCCAGGGGTTGGCATGGGGAATTGGAAGGCCAAGTTAAAAGGCCAGTTATCTTGGACGAGGGGGGAGGGCAGTTACCCTGGTTGGGGGTACTCTGGGAGTTATTATGGTTTGGTTGGCAAGGACAATATTTTTCGATTAAATATTGGCTGATTGATTTATATTTATGATTATAAATAAAGCTGTGGCCTGTTTATACCACATTTATGTCTCTTGGTTTTAATTGGGGGGTAAATTGGGATAATGTAATTTGATTGCTTTAGTTCGCACCGCACAATAACCACTACCTACACACAAGGGTGACCACATTTCCTAACTGCCATTCAGTGACACTGTCAGAAATGCATTCCATACATTTTACTACCCATCTCTACCCCTTCCATTTATATTAGAACCCCACCTACTCCTTCCATGAATATTAGAACCACCCCTACCCCTCCCATGAATATAAGAACCACCCCTACCCCTTCCATGCACAAAAGAACCCCACTTACCCCTTCCACGCATATTAACCCCCCTACCCCTTCCATGCATATTAGTACCCCCTAACCCCTTTCATGCATATTAGAACCCACCCTACCCCTTCCATTCATATTAGTAGGCCCCCTAAACCCTTCCAATTATTTTTTTACCTTTGTCCCCCCTTTTACCTGACATAGCAGGGGGACCTCTGGACGTCTGGCAGGCGCAGTGTCAGACTGAGAGCCGGGTAGTCACGTGACACTCGGCCAGGGCCGGTGCAAGGATTTTTGACGACCTAGGCAAAAGTAAAGTTTGCCACCCCCCCATGTGACATCAGAATGCCCCACCCATATGATCTGCCAGTGCTGGAGTGCCACCGTGTTTACATTTACATGGTGCTATAGACACCAGAACCACTACATTAAGCTGCAGTGGTTCTGGGGACTATAGTGTTTCTTTAATGTGAGGTAAATTAGAGATTAGTGTCACTAATAATATACTAGATATACTAGATGCCGCCGTGTTTACATAAAATTTTTTTAGACTGCTATCTTAAATCGTTCCATGGCCGCTACGCCTGGGCTATCCCTCACTTGCATCTCAGCATCTTCAATGCTCATGGCGTCCTCTACTCTGCCATTTAGGAGTTAAATCACCTTTGTTTCTACGTATGCAGCCCAACCCCAACCCCCCCCTCATAGCTGTGACTCACACAGCCTGCATGAAACAATGTTTCCCTTTTAATCAGAGGTTAACTTGCTTAAGAAGTTTTTACCTCCTGCTTTGTAAATTGAACTTTAATCACACAGGAGGCTCCGGCAGGCTCTAGAAGGCTGTTAACAGAGCAGGATGTAAACATTAGATATCACTTTACAGGAAGTTTTGCCGCCTTAGACAAACAAAAATTTGCCGCCCCCCCATATGCTCAGCCCACCATGTGACATCACAATGCCCCACTCATATGATCTGCCATATGGGCCAACACCAGTGCTGCACACTGTGCCTTTTCTCTGAAAATGCAGTGTGTTTACATTAAAAAGCCTGCAAGGACAGGCTATAGACACCAGAACTACTATATTAAGCTATATTGGTTCTGGTGACTATAGTGTCCCTTTAATGTGAGGTAAATTAGAAATTAGAACAACCAAGATGTTGACTACCTCTGAAGAGTCATCCTTCAGCACTCAGGAAAGGAAAAACCTTTAAGAAGCCAAAAAGTGTATATTAGAGGTATAGAAGCTTTCTATGAGATATTTGTAATGATTGGCAAAAACAACAGGGAGGAAAGAAGACAGACAGAAAGACAGACAGAGCACTACATAGACACTAGATATTCTCCCCTTCCCAGTTTCAAACTTCCCACAAATCTCTCTCCTTTCTACCCTTTCTTTCTTCCTCTACCTTCTCTTCTTTCATCCTTCCCTCCCTCCCTCCCTCTCTCTTTTCTTTCCTCCCAGCCTTCCTCTCTTCCTCCTTTACAATATATCTTGGATATTGTTACAAACTTGACCAGAAAGCATCCTAGATTTGGGGTACCGCTGGACTCAAGAAGAGTCATTCTTTAGCACTCAGGGAAGGAAAAACTCCTGAAGAATACATTTATGGAGACCCATAGCTTGAAGGATTCCATCCCTGTCAAGTGTCCCTATTTAAAAGTGGCAGTTTTTATTTTGGGTCCAACTGTAGTAGATTATTTTCTGCAAACCAATTAGTTTGAATGACTATCTGTTCCTGTCCAAATTAAAGATAATAAAGTTGCGTGCACGCAGAAGTAAATTCACACTGAGACACAGAGTTCAGGCTAATGAAAGAACTTCGGAGAAGTTTAATGGCTTCTACCAGAAAATGGGTGCGCAGACCCTTTTAAAGGCATTTTTACATCACTGAAGAATTCAAGATAACAGCAAATAGACACTATTGATTGGTCCAGGTGTTAAGTGGTTAGTTAGATACCCTCCTATCAAGAGGTGATGTCATCCTTGACACGCGAGTGGACACAAGATGTAGGCGCCATCTTATTAGCACGAGGTGTTCACTCGATGGGAGGGGTGCTTTGGCAGCCATTTTGAGTAGTTAGTATTGTTAGCTTCAAGGTTCTTTTAGAAAATACACATTTTATTATTCAGCACATTTCTTCCTGCCAAAGCATTAGCTTAGATAATTTCAAGAATTCTATAATTCTACAACACAACTACCTCTCCCCTCTTACTATCTAAGTGTCCCTAAGATCCATAGCACTAATATGACAGCAAGGTGACTTTAATTTACATTAAATGTCTTTAGAAATCACTCTGTGTAAATTGCCCTCAATTTAATATTTTGATAAGCTTTTAAAAAAAATATCTGATTTTGTATACATTATTTAAGAATGATTTAATAAGTTTAAAAACACATAAAAGGGATACTATAATCACCAAAACAACTTTAGCTTAATGAAGCAGTTTTTGAGTATAGATCATGCGCCTGCAATCTCACTGCTCAATTCTCTGCCATTTAGGAGTTAAATAACTGTTTATGCAGCCCTAGGCACACCTCCCTGCATGTGACTAACACAGTCTTCATAAACACTTCCTAATGTTAACACTTACTTTATTGTGCAGTCTGTTTAATTTAGAATTAACTCCTGCTCTGTTAATAGTTTGCTAGACCTTGTAGGAGTCTTCTGTATGTAATTTTTTTTACAATATATATATATAAATTAAAAACGTATCCAAAAAAATATTAAATCAAGGTCATCTTGTTGCATTGTCTAAATTCCATTTTAGTCTCATTTTTATTTGTGAGTCACTTAAAATTTCTCAGAACAGTCCTGCCCCTTGCCACACCCCCCACCTTAAATTAAAATGGAAATACAGAGCATTTATTAGAAGCAGAGGAGATTTCTATGAGCAACTTAAAATGATAGACAGACAGACAGACAGATGGCAGGCAAGAGGATAGAAAGAAGGGCAGATAGGAAGTAAAGAAAACACAGACAGAAAGTTAGACAGAAAGATACATAGACACTAGGCATCCTGCTCTTTAGCTTTCTCCATTGCAAACTTTCCCCAACGGAGCACAAGCAAAGCTTAGAATGATGTTTATTCCTTTTGAAAAAACTTCAATATTTGACAAAGTGTATACAAATAGCCCTGTAAAATATAATGCTCCCCTGCTAGGATTTCCATTCCTTCAGATCAGATTGAGATTAATCAAACTCCCAAAGTCTTAAGGCTTTAAAAAATAAATCTCCTTTTCTGCCTTTGAGATGATGACACCCATAGATACACTGTGAATCTGTGCCAAAGCACCAGATATAACTGTGAGGCAATAGAATGTGCTGGCTGTTATAGCAGCATTTACATTTATGACATCACCTATTATGACATCACTGCTAAGGATCACTCTATCTGAGATAGACGGAAGAAGATCAATACACATATAAAGGCGACTGTGCTAAAATATTTTTTGCAATCAGCACACACTTCTAAGAATCTAAAAATAAAAACCAAGGTGTTCTGTGTAAAGGGCGCTTCTTGTTTAATTGATATAGAGAATTAGCAGCTACCACACAGTGTAAGTATCTCCCTAACTGCACAAAGAAATCAATAGATACACACAAGTAAACTGAAAGGTTAGAATTTACCACCAGTGACAGGTACAGATCACTTACGTTACAAGTGAAGAATATAGGTACAGTCAAATGCTAGACAAAAAGAAATACAATATAGTGTAGTATATTAAGTATTCCAGTGCGTGTATTTATATATTCTTTGTACACTCACAGCATCAGATGAATAGAATAGATGAAGTTCCCCTCAGGAAGACCTTAATAAATGGATTTTGGAGGGTATAGCAGAAGGCTTTAAACCTACCATTGAGAAATTAACTACTGCAAAACGTACCAGAATTAAATAAGCATCTTCAGAAGAAAATTTGGGTATTCTGGAAAATGTTTAAGAAGATGAAGATGAGGCATCAAATTATACTTCTAGATCCTTGGATTCAAGGTCAATAGAGAAATTAATTTCCCTAATCGGGGAGACTTTGAGAAATTCAGAGGAGAAATCAAATTTGTATCAAGCATCAAGTTGATCAGTATCAAGCATTATAAGTTGGATTTGACCTCTCCTGCTTCTTTTGGTAGAGGTGTACTGTCCTCTGTCTCCTGTCATAATTAAAATATATATGTGATTTTTCCTCACAAGTTAAATTTTAGCTTGTTTATTACCCATAGGAAATGCTGCCATGATTTTCCAGGAATATGGAAAATTGATGTCATAGTTACCATATTTTTCTTTCTTCCTGGCTATTTTTCATGGCAGCATCAGCTACCCTCCCTATTTTTCTATGTAGTTTATAACTAGACTGTGGGGGGGGGAGTGGGGGGGTGTGAGGAGGGGCCTTTTATTCCTTCAGTGTCTTCATTGTTTTATTTTTATAATTGTTCCTGTCCTATCCTCTTAGGGTAAATCCTAGCCTTTATTGCTTCCCCCTCCCTTTTCAGAGGTAATTGGATCTAGGACTTTTTTGTAGTTTTTGTAAACTTTTTCAGGATTTCATCTAGATCACATATTACTTCCTGTGAGTATTTTCTGTTCCATGTTGCACATTTTTCAAAAAGTAATAATACTTTTAAGGCTATCCACATTATGGAAATTATTTGGAGCTTACTGATTATAAAGTCTGGTTCTTTCTTGTGATTGTGGTGACTATAGTGTTCCTTTAAATACATTTTTATACGAAGTTCTTTTTGGGAGTAATATTGTTGAGCGTTTTCAGTCAGTAGTTCTCTTAACCTAGTGATAATTGTGTTGTGTTACCATCCCTTTGAAGAAGGGGGTATATGGTTTAGAGCACTGCCTGATGTTAATGAGCAATCATTTGTTTTCAGTATTTCCATTTTAAAATGTGGTCATAATAGGAGATGAATGTCCTTGTATGCTGTCTTAGACTTTCTCACATGGGATAGATGTACAGTGATGCTGAAACGAGATCTGTGAAATATGTTAAGTAATGTAATAGCATCTAGACCCCAGGACATATTGTGACTGCCTGCCGATACTTGTGTGTGACTGTCTTCCTGTGACTGTGTGTGACTGTCTGCCTGTGACTGTGTGTGTGTGATTGTCTGCATGTGACTGTGTGTCTATGTGACTGCTTGGCTGTAACTGTGTTTGTGTGACAATCTTCCTCTGACTGTGTGTGTGACTGTCTGCCTGTAACTGTGTGTATGACTGTCTGCCTGTGACTGTGTGTGTGTGATTGTCTGCCCGTGACTCTGTGTGTGGGTGCCTGCATGTGTCTGTCTGTGTGTGACAGTGTGCATGTGACTGTCTGCCTGTGATTGGGGAATGTTGCCTGTAACTCTGTCTGTGTGTCACTAACTGTCTGTGACTGTGTGTGACTATCTGCCTGTAATTGTATGTGTAACTGTCTGTAACTGTTTGTGTGACTGTCTGCCTGTAACTATGTGCCTGGGACTGGACTCTGAAGACTGTTGATAATTTTGTTGTGTAAAAAAATTAATTCTATTGTAAGAGGTTAAGCAGGTGCTTTAGAGAGAAAGGCAGTTTTTTGGGGGAAGGGGAGTGCAATTTAAAAAAATTAAAACATTAAATGTTGAAAGTATTGTGGGTGTTTTTTAAATTTTAAAGTGTGTGTGGGAGAGGGGGAGGGAAGGGGTAGGTGAAAGGGTTGCGAAACACAGGGTCTGCCCCGGGTGGCAAATGCTCTAGGTATGCCCTGGTGCTAGAGTAGTCTTACATAGGATATTGTAGCAGATTATGTGTGGCTGTCCATAACCTTTCTATTTGCAACAGTATTCATATGGTTTTATTTCTAGTGTGCATTGTAATTCCTAAGCATTCGTCTGGTTGTTCGGTAAGAGCGCAATGGATACAGAGCTGACATAAACGAACAAACTACCGAACAACCAGACCACCTCGGAGACAAGTGTGGCTCTAATTTACCTCCCTCATCGGTATTAACACTAGCCTAATTGCAAAAAATACGAATGCACTGTAGATTCCCTGGGTGGGCGCCGTTCGACATGCGAACACGTGGCGGCGGCCATCTAGCCATACGAACGCTTAGCGGTGTTTGGTCGTCGAGTGTTTGGAACTCAAATCAGACACTCGACTACACGAACCCCGCAAAGACATCCAGACTTCCACCCGTTCGTGAGGAAACATACGAACGGACCGGTGTTTGGTAGGAAGATACCCACGAACACGGGGATTCATACGAAGACTATTCTGTCCGGTATTTTCACGCTTTTTATCCCGCGAACAGAGACCGACCGCAAGGCCAGAACACATGAAACTACTTTCGGCTATTGCCTCGTGTGCGGTCGGTCAAACGAACACCTCCATAAAATTCCCGAACCCCTGATCCATGTATTTGGGGTACATCTAGAAATCGGGGAAAACTGTATTTTGAAACTGTTCTGTTAATTACATTATCTTGCAGGTTGAGGGGAGGAGACGTGTGCGTTGTAACCTATTTGTGATTGGTTAATGTACATTTTTCTGTGGGTGTCTCCCTTGCATGGGAGAGATGCAGAAAAGCAGGGTATGTGGCATTAAACATCAGTTCTGCTCCTGATACTGTGTGTCGCCCAGTTATTGGGAAAGGTGATGGGATATTCGTGGATTGTTTTATTTGCTGCTTATGCTGTGCTCTTGGTGTTAACTATTTGTTCCTGAACTATTCCTGGATTACCAGCGGAGAATGTCTATGTGGAACTAGCCCTCTGCTACAGATATACCACATGGGAAAGATAAAATAGATATGCTGTTCTGTAATTATTTATAAAGCACCATCAATCCCATAGTGATGTACAAAATGTGGACTAACTAGGGCAAGTTGGACATGCGGGAACAAAAGGTGTTGAGGGCCCTGCTCAAACCAGCTAACTTTCTAAGGAGAGTGGGGTAAGATGACACAAGAGCTACGATGTGCTTCATGTAATGGAAAAGTAGGTTCCTAGATGAGTTTACAATGACATCTTAGATGACAGTTGCAAGAGATTAAGCAAGGTGGATTATATAGGTGTAGGGACAGAAAAATGTTAACCATTTAAATAATATCCCTTCTTGAAGAAATTCGTTATCCATTATATTTTTGAGGAATGAGTCTGGAGAAAAGTCTCATGGAGTGGGGTTGAGAATTCCATAGGAAGAGTACAACCATAGACAAGTCTTGAAGGTGAGTGTCAGAGGTGCGAAATAGATGCAGGTCTTCAGTAGAGCATAGGGGCCTGAATGGGACAAACTTGTGTATTAGTGAGGATAGATAGTATTAGTGTTAGGAAGTGATTTGTGTGGACAAGAATTTAAAATTGAGCCCTTTATTTTATGGGAAGTCAATGTAAAGACTGACCGAGGGGGAAGGCATGGGAGGTGTAGAAAAATGGGAAGACTAGTCTGGCTGTCGCACTCATAATCGACTGTAGCAGCGCAAGCTGACAGTGTGAAAGACCAATTATTAAGTTAAAAATTAAGGGATGAGGTACAAAGTGTCTCTGCACACAAAACACGTAGAGCTATGCAAGCTATTTTATTAAGATGGAATCTATAAGGTTTGGTGATGGATTAGATGAAAGGGGTAAAAGAGAGATTGGAATCAAGGAAAACACCAAGGCAGAGAGCTTGTTAGATAGAGGTGATGGTATTACCATTAATTTGGATGGAGACTTATATGGGAGTTGTCAGATTTGGAGGAGGAAAGATGGAAACATTTTTTTTGGAGAGATTGTGTTTGAGGAATTGAGTTGTCATTAATTAGAAATAGCAGGGAGGCAGGAGAAGATGGCTAGATGTGTGTGTCGTTGGCACAGAAGTGAAATTGGAAGCCAATAAGCATGTAATGTAATAAACGATCCTCCAAAACTAAGGATGTACAAAGTAGCTACTGTTGATATGTGGCTACAACCAGTGGTGTATTTTGGATTTGTGCTGCCCTAGGCACGACTAAATTCAGGCACCCCCGAAATCTAAATTTGCCATCCCCAATTTGTGTCAAGGCCACTTTTTTGACTGACAAACCCATGCCCTAATTGATACATGGACTGATATACACTCACTGACAGATACACAGTTATTGGCACACACATACAGCCATAAGCACACAATGTTTAACCAACACACACTTTCACTGACAGACACACACTGACAGGCACACACTCTCAGATACACATAAAATGACATCCCTGGCCACAACCAAGTTACACAACTAAGATACTTCTAACATCCAGTAACTGAAATTGGTTTCACAATGTTATAGCATTGAACATTGTCTGATTTCACAAATAAATCTTACACATTCCTTCTTTTTTGATACAATTGAATGGAGGTTTTTTTTTGTAAAGATTTCTGATATTTTTTTTACTTACTAGACTATTATAATGCCTCTCCTCTTCAGTGATAATTTGGATGACAATTTTGTCCATTGTGTGTTGTTACACATTAAATGTAGCCTGAAATGTTTTGACTGACCTGATACCAGTTACCTTGCTGATAACTTCTGTGATGAATTCTGTGGCCAATTTCTAAAGTGTTCTAAACCTAAATCTAAAATTTTTTTTTTAAACAAACTGGTTCTAATATAGTATCATTCATTAGGTGTAATGTGTGACATCTACGCAAGGTCCTTCATAGAGGTCTCTCTCTGAACAATTCCCACACAGAAAAGCTACTGAACTTTGTCTCCTGGGAGAAAAAAAAGAACTTGTGGTAAAATAGTCTGGAAAAGCATTTACGTCTGTAAACTGTAGATAAAATGATGGGACCAGATGTGTCTCTTGAGCCACTGACTGGTTGTGAACCTTATTTGGAAAAACATGAAAGGAGCTTTAGGGAAATACAAAACAAAACAGTCTAGTGCTCTTACGCTTTGAAGATTTCTTATACACGCTCTATTTTATTTTTACATTGAGGACATTTTCCAAAGAATATATAATTTATGCACTTCATTTAAATAAATATTAGTGATGTTAAATAATGTCATTGAATGTATTTGTTAGTTCATGTGTACTGAGACTGGTTTAGAATGGTCAAAAAATGAGTCATATTTAGTCTAATGTAAGGATGAAAGTTTATTTTAATGTTCTAATTATATTATAATAAGTGCCAGATTTCCCACAAGACCACTGAGGCCATGGCTTTGCGGTGGCAACCAGGACAGGGGGTGGCAATGCTGCTTAGGAAATCAAAGTTCTCCCTAGTCTCATGCCTTGGCGAGACAGGGAGCTTGTATTCTGCCCACTGGGAGGCTGCAGGCCATATGTATTGCTCCCTAAGGGAGCAATACATGTTGTTTACACTGGCCAAAAGGTGCAGCCCAAAAGATGCACCCAGTGTACCAACAGGAATTAGTATTCCCCCCTACTTGGCACAAGGTAAGCAAGGCAGGGAGAATAAACCTAACATATATAGTATATATATATTTTAATTAAAAAACATAGACTTTTTTTTACTTTATCCCTATACACATTTAAATAACTGGTACTTTTTTGGTATCACTCCAATGGCCATTCAAGTTTAAGCTCCCCTGTGAGGTCAAGGCAAAATCTCTTAGGTGAGTCCTCCACTAACATTTCACCTTGATGTTTTCAGCAATGATAATTACTATCCCAAACACACCCTAGAGACCCTATCCCCCTAAACACATCCAGCAATTCCCATCCATATACAGCCCATATTCAAACACGCGCCCCTAACAGTCCCATCCACACAAACACACACAACCACATATCAGCATCCCTCACACACATGCAGTGCAAATCTACAAGAAGCCTCCTGCCCTATGTGCAGCCCTACACACAGTCAACTCCACAAGCAACGCCCCCAGAAACATGCAACAACAGAAGTAGTCTACCCTCACATACAGAACACCAGAAGGAGCAACATCTCTTACAGACACAAACCCACAAGTAGAGTTTCCACTAACATGCAACACCACAAGCCGCCTTGCCACACATGCAAACCCACAAGCAGCACCATCATCTCTGAGCCAAGCCCCACATATAATCCAGTCACCCATCTAGTCACATTCACCATTAAATCCAACCCCAAACTAGTCACATTCACTTATCCAGTCACATGCACCAAACGTTTTACATATGTATATATGAATCCTGTAGATTGTAAGCTCATGAGCTATCTAACTAAGCACTTTGTATAAAAGAGCTTCACTGGCTATATCTCAGCTTACAGGCAGGGCCCTCTTTACCTTTTATATTGGACTGTGTATGTTCTCCCCTAATTGTGCAGTGCTGTGGAATATGTTGGTGCTTTATAATTGCCAGTAATAAATAAATAAATGGTCGGGGTGCATTAAGGAAACTAGCCATGCGGCAGTAATTAAAAGGTGAATCTGACTCTTATTATAATTTATACACCAAACACTCTAAGCGGTTCAAGTATCTGATTCCATAAAACCAGTATAATAAATTACAGCAACAAACATAACCACTATATTGATAACCCATACATGTTATGACCCTGCACATTTGTAGATATACAGGGTTATTCACTAAACTCTGAATTTTTGTGAGACAAGCAGTGACTATAGAGTTGAGTGAGAATTCTTCCAGACCAGCTAGTTTTCCATAATTTTTGCTATTAAAATTTAATTTATCTGGGGCAGAGCCTAATTGTTGAAGCAGATGGTTTCAAAATTTTAGAGCTCAGTGCTACATGGCCTTCAATACCCTAATTCTACTTAATCACGCACTTTGGTCAAGCCCTGGAGGAGCCTCGGGCTTGTTCAGACCCCATGGGACACAAAATGAAAAAAACAAAACAAGACCAGCATCAAATGTTTATGAACATAGGGGGACCTGTGGCGGCAGGCTCATGGCGCCCTTGGGCCCAAGATGGCGTCCCTCACTA
This sequence comes from Pelobates cultripes, assembly GCA_933207985.1. Classification (NCBI taxonomy): domain Eukaryota; kingdom Metazoa; phylum Chordata; class Amphibia; order Anura; family Pelobatidae; genus Pelobates; species Pelobates cultripes. The sequence goes on along the minus strand of OW240912.1, from coordinate 365,523,867 downwards.
GGGACTGCTTGGACTTCTCCGATGACCTGTCCATCCTTTGAGGCAGAAGAGGGGAACATACCAGCTCCGACAATGCCACCACCGATTCCACTGATGCCTCCACAGACAAATCCCGATTCTGCTCTGGTAACCACGGTGGTCCTGAGGGAATTCCTGTTGGACCTGCTGAAAAATATATTGGCGAATGTGGCTACGCTATGTGGGGATCTGCAAGGCCTGATGGGCCACCTTGGTGTGCTCGAGAGTGTATCCCACACAGGCATTCTGCAGATAGCATTGCTTCAACATGCAGTCAGAGAGTTACATCATATCATATGATATCAGAGTTACATACATGGGAGAGGGGGTACAGGAACCGAAAATGCAGTATATACCTTCCAGGGTAAGTTTCTTGGCCACTGCGAGTGGCAAGATAGAAGCTAGCAGCCTTCGAATATAGTGAGGTAGCTACTCCATTGTTATCTCTGCAGGTATGCCCCGAATTTGTATATTATTGCGTCGTTGTTGATCCTCTAGGGTAGCCACCTGTTGAGAGAGGTTGCACTGTTGGGTATGCAGTTGTTGCACAGAGCCACTGAAGTTGGACACTGGTTCGAGTGTCCATGATGTCTTCCTCTGTGGCTTTCATGCGGTCTGTGTTGGCCTACAAAAGCATTTTATGTAGGTCTGAGAGGAGGAATTTGAGGTCCCCTTTAGTTGTCGGGGCTGAGCTGTCGGGTGCTCTGGTTGGGATGGGGGCGATGTGTCCCGTTCAGTGCTCTGTGGTGTGGGATCAGGTGCCGCTTCAATCTGGTGGGTCTCCGATGGCAGAGTTTTTGGTTCTGCTGGTCATTGGAGCATAGCTCCAATATCCCTGTCAGGTTTTTGGGATCGGCGCCCCATATGTATATTGTGTGACTGTGGAGTTGTTAGTTAGGATTCAGACTCTCTTGTGTCATGTGCCTCCAGAAAGCTGCCGAAGAGTGTCTCCAGGCCTCGTGTCTGCAGAGCGTGGTAGGCCCCAGCTTTGCGTTTTGGCTCAGTGTGCCTCAGTGTGAACGAGTGGCAACGATCAACGCAGCCTGTCACCCAGCTTGCAGTGCTGTGGTTTATTTTGGTGTTTGACGAGTAGGTACAGCGATGTCAGGTGAGATTTGCGAGGTAAGTGTGGAGCAGTCAGGAATGGCATCTGCTCGGCTAATGCGTTGGCTCCGCCCCATCGACCATGGGTATTTTTTAATTTTCACAAATGCAAAAAGAAACGTTTTTAAAAATAATGTATCACAGACACGGTATGGCTATATCTGTCTAGCTACTAATTAAACAATGAATCTGTTCTATTATTGGAATCATTTGGGAGTGAAATCAGCATACAAGTGGACAAAACTAAGGAATATAGTTGTGTATATAAATATAAAAATAGTGGCTTAACATTACGCAAGTTTAAATACCTGGAAGTTCAATCAATCAATTGAGACATATCTTTTGTTAACAGAACATCACCACCAATTTATTGTCCCAAATAACACATACAAGGATATTTACTAAATTGAGTATTCAAAGTGAAATCAAAGTGAATTTTTAATTTAAGGGCAGAGTAGCTATATGGAAAGCACAACTGACTTAATGTATGTTTCCAGTTTTCCAATTTTAAACCTTGAATTTTAAATTCACTTTGAATTCTCACTTTAGTGAATAACATGAGTGTCTAGCTGACATCCTCTTTGATTTTTGTTTCAATAAATTTACCTCCATTAACCAATAATTCATTTCATTATTAGAATGGTAGGTGGCCTGCTCAAACAGAAGGGTCTACAAGGTCACTATAATGATATGCAGAAACATCTCCTCCATCTGCAGCACACAGGAGATCTCCCATGGAGTGGGTCCCTTCCTAGACTGCATTGCTGGCTCCCCTTGAACTTTCATGGCAAAACTGAGATAATGTCAAGTAGTATCAGAATGCAAGCAGAGTTAGCTACTTGTATCAGCACAATAACACTAGACCCCTGAAGCAAAAATATAGGAAAACAGAACAGTGGCTAGAAATAGTGTATATCTGGATGTGCCTGGGAGCATGTGCATCTATAAATGTGTGTGTCTGGAAGTGTATGCCACGAAGAGTGTGTCTTTGTATGTGTGTATATGTGCGTGTTTGTATTTGGGTGTATATATGTCTGGAAGTATGTATCTTTTGTGTGTGAAAAAACAAATGTGAAAAAAGACGCTCAACGTGAAGTGAATGAAAATACAATTAGCAACAATTAACTTCCTAAAAATTGCAATTTCTCCAAGCTGTCAAGCAAAACAATAGCTGCACACTTAAAAGTGATAATTATCATAGCTCTGGATGGGATGGTGCTGCTACAGAGATTGAAACTTCACAGTGTATCACATTAATGGGTTCCAAGCTGGCCGATATTTCAATACTCTCTCCAGGGACCTCCTTCTGCTATGTGCCTGGGCATTGCTTCCCATAAGTGGTTAGCACATCCAGATCATAGAATGCCACGCTTCTACTTTGACACATTTCTTTATTGCACTTTGTACTATTTCTTATTTATTTTTTTATTATATAATTTTCTATGTTATTTGCCAATAGTGACTTTTTTTTAGTCTTTTAAAGACATTATTATAGAAACAGAATGTGACAGCAGATAAGAACCATTCGGCCCATCTAGTCTGCCCAATTTTCTAAAAACTTTCATTAGTCCCTGGCCTTATCTTATAGTAATACTTCTTGATATTATTTTTAAACATTTGCCCCTTTAATTTAAGACTATGTCCTTTTGTTGTGGTAGTTTTTCTTCTTTTAAACGTAGTCTCCTCCTTTACTGTGTTGATTCCCTTTATGTATTTAAATGTTTCTATCATATCCCCCATCTCGTCTTTCCTCCAAACTATACATGTTAAGTTCCTTTAACCTTTCCTTGTAAATTGTATCCTGTAATCCAGGAACCAGTTTAGTACCCATTCTCTGAACACTCTCTAAAGTATCAATATCCTTCTGGAGATATGGTATCCAGTACTGCGTACAATACTCCAAGTGAGGTCTCACCAGTGTTCTGCACAATGGCATGAGCACTTCCCTCCTTCTACTGCTAATACCTCTCCCTATACAACTAAGCATTCTGCTAGCATTTCCTGCTGCTCTATTACACTGTGTGCCTACCTTTAATTCATCAGAAATAATGACCCCTAAATCTGTTTCCTCAGATGTTGATCTTAAAACTCTATCAAATATTCTGTACTCTGCCCAGAGGGGCAAAGGTTGGGTTGCATCTTATATAGCTTCAGCAAATTCTGTAGCGCTGTACAATGGGTGGACTAACAGACACGTATTTGTAACCAGACAAGTTAGACCCACAGGAACAGAGGGAATGAGGGCCCTGCTCAATGAGCTTACATGCTAGAGGGAGTAGGGTATAGTGACACAAAGGGTAAAAGTAGTGGTAGAAAAGTAAGTTGCTAGAAAATAATTCACAGACGGATTACTAGGTTATTATTCACAGTTGCAGGAGAGAAGTTATGGGGGGGAATGAAAACCTGCTAACAGTTTAATTGATACACTTTCCTGAAAAAGTGAGTTTTCAATGATTTTTTGGTGGAGACTGGGTGAAAGTCTAACAGAGAAGGGAAGGGTGTTCCACCAAAAAGTTGCAGCCCTTGAAAAGTCTTGAAGGCGAGCAAAAGAGGTGGGAGTGCGGACAGAGGATAGACGTAGGTTTTCGGCAGAGCGCAGGGGCCTTGACAGGACATACTTGTGTATTAGGGAGGATAGGTAGGTTGGAGCAGCATTATGTAGTGACTTGGAAGCAAGCACTAGAATCCTAAATTGAGCCCTATATCTAACTGGAAGCCAATGTAGGGACTGACATAGGTGTGAGGCGTGGGAAGTGCGGGCAGACAGGAAAATGTGCCTTGCTGCCACATTCATTATAGATTGCAGCTGTGCAAGCTGGAAACACATAAGACCACTGAGAAGGGGATTGCAGTAGTCAAGGTGAGAAAGAACAACTGCGATCCTGCAAGGTAGAGGTGATGGTAGATGGAGGGAGACAGACACGGAAGTAGCAGCACTTGAGAGAGGAAAGACCAGAAGTTCTGTTATGGACAGGTTGAGTTTAAGGAAGTAAGCAGCCATCCAGTTGGAAATCACAGAGAGGCAATCAAAGACATGAGTCAAGATGAGTGGAGAGAGATCAGGAGAGGACAGGTAGATTTGCGTGTCATCTGCATGTAAATTAGCTTATAATAGGAACTTTTGTGGTTACCAAGAGAGGCAGTATAGATAGAGAACAGTAGGGGACCAAGGACAGAACTTTGGGGAACATCAACAGAGAGGGGTTGGGGACAAGAGGCAGAGCCAGAGCCAGAGAAAGAAATACTGAAAAAATGCTGGGAGATGTAGGAGGAGCACCAGGAGAGAGCAGTATCCCCTAGATTATGGAGAATAAGAAGAAGCTGTTGATGATCTACAGCATGGAAGACAGCAGAAAGATCAAGGAGAATTAAGAGAGTAATGACAGCAAGATTTAGCAGCGATTAAATGGTTGGATACTTTGGTTTGAAAAAGCCTGTTAAAGGAGAAAGGCATTAGTGTTATTATCAATTTTATACCTTTTATTATCTCCAAATAAAGCTTATTGTTTTATACTGCTTTGGAGACTCTAGACCTATCTTTGAAAAAATATATATTTTTTATCTTGTAATTTTATCCTGAAGATTCTCACAGGAACATCCTCGGTGGGGATCATACCACCCAAGAGTTATAGGATTGAGCAATACCCGCATTTGCTCTCTGCTTGTGAGTACATTTTATTCCTTTTTTTTAATCAGCTCATTACATACAGAGAGCACTATAGTCTGTTTTTATCTTCCCTGTATACTGAGGACATCTGACTGCCGACCAGTGGTACAACAATTTGCAGCCTGAGAACAAAAAACTCACCAAGAAGTACCTGGATCTACCATTATATCCACAGATGGGGATTGTTCCGTCAATGCGCATCAATCTGGAGCTGAACATAAGCTCCAGAAAATTGTAAGTGCATTTCTGTTATCTATACTCCATCAAGCTTTTTAATATACTACACTATATGAAGTTTCCTTGTTCATTCTATATATCACTGGATCTGAGAACAATTCTACAGGCTCTGTCTGACTGCACCCCTTTCTGCAATCCAACTTCTCATGTACTGGCATCAATCTGTATATGTGACATGTGTTGCTCAAACCATGGTGGATATGGAATGGTGGAATGGTGCACTTGGTTTATTTTTTACCTGTTCAATGTTTCTGAAGACACAGTACACTAGCAATAAGTATCGCTTTTTAAACGCACCGCTATTGTTTTGTTTATATTTTTGTGTATATGTGTGTGTCATTTATATATTTTTTTTAACCTCAACTCAATTTTTTTGCTCTCCACCATTTACACTTTTTTATTTTCTGATTATTTAGTGTTGTTTAAAGGGATTTAACACTTGTGTTTTAGCAGCATTTGTGTTTCTCTGGTTATTTATCTGGAGTGAATTTAGGCTCTAGAAATTGGCTACAGGTGTAGCAGACTGGGTTGAGTTAATTCTTCCAGTTGGTATCCAAATATATATTTTTTGTGTTCCCATTCAGCCATTCAGCACTCTAAGGGTGAGGTTTATTCTTCACATGGACAAAACACATTTGGTGCGTGGGTAGAAAGTATTTGAGTGTATTTATGATTATAATCGTATAATTCAGTTTATTTGGCATTGTTGTGTAAGGAGACCTTTGTTTTCACAGTGGCCCACACTTAAAAGTGATGCTAGTTGTTATTGGTGTTTTCTATACTTGTGCATGGTGAAAAAAGGTGGCTCATGTGAATGAATTTGTCTAAACAAAGATTTGTTTTGGACAATTCGGGTTTCATATAGATAGGGTTTCAGTTTGTTTTAATTTCGCCTATTTGATTGTTTGGGGAAAAACTTTTCAGACAAACTAAAATGAAGCGAAAATATAAATATTATGCATATATTTTGCAGTACTTTACAGATTGCCGATGTTGAGGAGGGACTTCGATGCTGTTAAGACGTACGTTTATGGTTGATGGACATTATAGCGTTAGGAAAAAACTTTTGTATTCCTAACACTGTAGTATTCTTTTAACAATTAAGAGGTGCATTTTTGCTGCATAGGTGTGTTTTTCTTCCCTGGAGGCAGCGTTTTCCTACCTACATGCTGAAATTGAAACTGATTCCCTTCTCTCATTTCCAGCTATTAGTTATAGCCATTGCACTTTGAATTTTAAAAATTTCACATAAATGTCTCTTTAATCCTCTTGTGCGTTTTATCGTTATTTGAATGATTTTCACATTGCTGGCAATTCACATATTTTAAAAGTTATCCTGGAGATGATATAAAGTGATTCAGACCACTAATCCACTGCCAAGTGTCCCTATTTAAGATGAACAGTCCGTATTTTGGGCCCAAATTCCCCTGTCCCTCTTTTATATTCAATATCTTTTTTTAAATTAATATTCCTGGTGCATATAAAAGAGCTCCACAGAAATAATACACACGGTAATGTGTCTTTAAAAAACAACAAGTATGTTTAGAAATCAGTCTGTGTAAAAAGATACACTGATACACTATTTTTGGATAAGCTTTTCAGATAATTTTTCTTTTTTCAATTTTAACAATTTTTATTAAGTTTTTGGGGTACAGAAAAAAAGATAGGAGAAAGAAGGGTTGCACATGTGTTAAATACCAAATAACATCTGTTTACACCAGGGCTGTCCAACCTGCAGCCCCCCAGACGTTGCTGAAATACAACTCATGATTCCCTGGCTATCTGGTTCATTGAAAGAATCATGGGGGTTGTAGTTTGGCAACATCTAGGGGGCCGCAGGTTGGACAGGCCTGGTTTACACTATTACATAGGGTTTTTCACACTACAACTTCGTATTGGTTCAGTAGGTTTGTGTTGAGACATAGAACCACTGCACATCTACAGGTGCAAGCACGTACGTTTTCCCAGAGAATTGCTGTAGTAGTGCGCACAACAGATGTTATGGTCATTGACTTAGTGGAGAGGTTGGCTCTGGTGCTTATAATAGTGAAGAGGGCTATATCTAGAAGTCGAGCTTAGTGTGTTCTATTCGCAGCCGAGACACCTCTCTCCTGCTATTGGTACTACGTACAGCGCACGCTTATGTGCAATTATACATTATTTACAATCAGAAATGATTTACATTTGGTGGGTATTAGTATGGTGACTATGTAGGGACTTGTGTATGGTGGTACATTTTCTCATCTTTGTTTTGTGGTTGGTGTTTGTGCAGGATTGATTCCATGACGGCCTACAAAAGATCTCTTTGGAGTTGTAGCTGTGTTTAATGAGTATATCTGGCTTGAGGAAGATTTCTGTCCACGGCACTTAAAGTGGTAAGGGCATTGGCCTTCCATGGTGGTTTTGCGCTTGTGGGTACCAAGGTGAACCACTGTGTTCTGTTTGATAGAATCTATTTATATGTCATCTATATGTCATCTAACTATATCGGCACCGCGGTGGGAATGTTTTTCATAGATGTTTTAAGTTTTCTGGCACATTGTTGCACTAAGCGGTGGGATTTGAATTGTATCATGGCTATGTTTTCATAGTCCAAGTTTATGGATGTTTGTTGAAGGAGGGCTTGTTTATTAGGGATAGCTGTGGATTTTCAGGCCCTGTCTAGGAGTGTGAGGGCACGATAAGTGTATGATATATTTTCTGAAATGGATTCCTTAGTAGTTCCTATGTTAAGAACAACACAGAAAGCCTTGCATTTTAGGTGTAAGTATGGTTAAATTATTGCTTGCACTGTGGATATCCAGGTGAAGTGGGCCATATTTAATAGCCAAAAACTGACTGATGAGCTGCATTCAGCTTTCAAACGAGCGCGGAATACAGCCCTTTAAATTACTGTGGCCGAACAAGCATTCACTTCTAAACTATTTTGTTGTGGATGAACACATCTAATGTTTGCAATTAGCAGTTCATCATAGAAAAAAGTCCTTACCAGGTTCTCATGCAAATAATAAAAAAAAAACTATGTATGCTTAAAAAGTCCTTCCCAGTAGAAATCCAGTAGCGATTGCGCCTAAAGGAACCCTAAACAAATCTTGCGTTCCAACCAATCTTAATGTAAAAAGTGCTGTCTTTTTAGCTAAAATTTTAAATAGAAATATTTTGTCAATGAGTCTAGAGGGATTTAAAAAATCTTTCTTTTATTTTCTAATTTGCTTCTAAAAACATTGTGTCTTTCTAAGAACCCCGAGCTGCTCTGTTTTACAATTTGCTTTTAAGCTCACTGGAAGAAAAATTACAGCTGTATGCGGAAAGCCACTATAATGTTTTGATAATAATTTGCTCAGTAAGATATAAGGCGGCCAAACACATATACAGAGTTTAATGGAAAAAAGATAGACGTCTTTTTTGCTTTTCGCGTAATCCTGGGACCATGAGTCTGTCTCAAGGGGACATTCCACATGAGAAGGAAAATTCATAGTTTAAAACCCATGGTTTCAATTTGCTGCTGCATGGTTTAAATTAGATGTATATTTATTAAGGTTTTTAAATGTGCAGATTAACTTAGGGAAGAGGGCATTCGAGTTAAACAAAATCATGTTTAGTACTTTAGTTAGTTACAAGTTAATTATTCTGTAAAATGCTGAGTAAACCTTCCAAACATATGCAAAGAAAGTTCCCATATACTATTTTGTTTATTATTCATTGACTCTGTAAGTTCTGGTAGGTAATTATTTCCTTCTTACCATTATGTTAGAAGTTTAACTTCTCGTTCTGACAATCATAGGGTTAAATTGTAGAATGGAAAATTCATAATTGGGTAGCCCTTGGGCATAGTACTTCAATGTATTCAGTAGATGTAAGCCTTTTTTCAATTTAAATTTCAGTGTTTTACAAATAAATGCAACATGGAATTTAGTAACAGTCAATTATCCAAATGCATATGTTAAAAGCAGATAAAAACTACAAATAGTTTACTAAAATTGTCCTCTTTGTAAATGAGTAAGGACTATATAATTTCTTGTCTGCTTTTAGAAAATCGAGAGCATATTTACGATCTGTGCTTTGACCGTAACAACATCATTTTATTTAATATTTATGCTTTTGTTATGTGTGCTTGATTTAGACGTAGGAATTAAAATTATATTAAAACATTTTGGACCACATATTCCATCCAGTTTATTTGACCATATAATATTAAATACAGTTGTCACTCACTAATTTTTACATAAGCATTTTGTATGTCAACTTATGTTATTTTATGTGCAAAATGCCCTTTTAACATAAAGTAGAATTAAATGTGGCTAAAAAGCATTTGGTTGGGAATATTAACCTCTTTACTACCAAGCACTTTTCAATTGAAAAAAACACCAGCATAACATTTATTTGAATCAAGGAATGCATAGCTAGCATATAAACATATGTTAAGCAGCAATTTCATGTACAGATTGCTCTTCAAACAAACTTAGATAAAAATTATATAAATTTACACAATTTTTATTCTTCACTTATTAGTTCATCCTTTATAAAAAATATTGGGAAAATTAAATGCTCTAGACAGTATAACTTGTCCTTTATCTTTCAACTTTTAGTAGGTGTGACAATAATATATCAATAAAAATTGTGAAATACCTTGCTTATAGGTATCTGTTAGGACCCTGAAGGCATTGCTGCTTGTACAGCTTACTACGGACTGCAACACAATTGCAACAGAATGTAAAACGAATTTTGGCATTTGAGTATAATGCCCACTTACCGCAAATCATAAATTTCTAAAATAAACTATTGTTTATCAATCTCTGGAATGCTAATGTAATGCTAACAGTGAAATGGTAGAATCCATTCACTCCTCCCCCTCCCTGACTGTAGGAATGACCCATTGAAACTTCCTATACTGTTTGAAAACAGGATGTGAGCTTCCATTTCAGCAACTTTAGAGGTATCATATCAGTGGCTTTTGGCTTGTGGCAGAAAAATGTTTTCCTCTACAGGCTGGTGATCCTAAGTAGAGTAAAAATGATAGTGGTTAAGACTTTATGGACTAGATTTCATACTGCAAAATACATGAAATTAAAAATGTGCATATACTCGATTTTTATTTTGAAGGGTTAGAAAAATAAGACTAATATAAAAATATAAATCAAATATTTGTCAAACAATATGATAGTTTAAACAATATTTAGTTAAGTTAACATTGACCCTAACTAGTTCTGGAAGTGGGAAGGCAATCAGATGAACCTTAGTGCTTCTAATTATACAGAAATACAGATCATAGAGGACTTATAAAGATAAAGACAGGCACCCTGAGCCAAACTCAGACTGTATGGTAGCCCAGGAATTAAAAATATGATGGCATACCATTTGCAATAGTAGACAGCCCAAGGTATCGCAAATGGGGTATGTCCAGTCTTTTTTAGTAGCCACTTAGTCCCAAACACTGGCCAAAGTAAGCGTTAATATTTGTTTGTGTGTGAAAAATGCAAAAAACTAATTTGAACGCCAATTTTGGCCAGAGTTATATTTAACTCTGATTCTTTTGAAAACACCATAAAATCTGTACATGAAGGGTACTGTTATACTAAGGAGACTTCGCTGAACATAAATATTAGTGTTTCAAAACCGCAAAACATATCACAACAGTTATATTGTCAGTGTAAGTGCTGTTTGTGTGTGCAAAAATGCAAAAAACCTGCATTTTTACTGATGATATTGTTGTAATACATTTTACTGTTTTGAAACACCAATATTTGTGTTCTGCAAAGTCTCCTGAGTACCCCTATATACAGGTTTTAGGGTGTCTTGGAAAGTTACAGGGTTAAAAATAGTGCAAGCAAATTAAATTCCCTGGACTTTCTGCCTGGGTTATCAGGCAGGTCCCGCAAATTGTAATTAATAAAATTACTTAATTATGTAAAAATATCAAAATACAGTAAGAACGAAATGACACACACACACACACATATATGAATATATATATATATATTTTAAAATGATTTTTATAATTTTTTTTACTTTTCATTTTTAACGTATTTAATTAATATCGTTCTACGTATATTTTGATATTAATATATATATATATATATAATTATATATTAATATTAAAATACACTTAGACAGTGTATGTGTGTGTGTGTGTGTATGTATATATATATATATATATATATAGATATATATATATATATATACTTAGATCATATATATAATTATATTTAACCTTTATTTAACTTTATTTCATGCAGCAGGGGGACTGCCTGTCATTCCAGGCACTCCCCCTGCTGGCACTGCTATGGACGGCTATTCCGTCCATGTAATCATGAGGTCCTCGCAAGGACATCGCGATCACATAGTCCAGGAGGGATCAGACGCAGGGGGACTCCCTGGGATGCCAGGTAAGTACCCCCATCGCGATTGCCGGCGGGGGATCGCCAGTGAGCAGGTAAGTGGGAAGGACGGCGTGGGGGTACTATGCCATCCGCCAGCGTTTAGAGCTGGATCCCCAAGGACGGCCTAGCATGCTACCTGTCCTTAAGAGTTTACACAATATTAAAACCATACATCTGCTCCTCTCTTAACTTGGATATAAATCACCCATATATTCTTATAGAGCTTATGATGTGCTTCATGCCCATCCAGTTTAGTGCCTGGTTTCCTTGCTTTTTTGCAATTGTATTTTTAGTTTTTCAATGTTCCTATGAATGCTGGCGTCTTCTCACTGTGAAAATCACAGTGAGAAGCACGGAAGCACCTCTAGCGGCTGTCAATGAGACAGCAACTAGAGGCTGGATTAACCCTATTATAAACATAGCAGTTTCTCTGAAACTGCTATGTTTATAGAAGAAAGGGTTAATCCTAGCTGGACCTGGCACCCAGACCACTTCATTAAGCTGAAGTGGTCTGGGTGCCTATAGTGGTCCTTTAAGATAAAGTTGTTTCGTTGACTATTGTGTCCCTTGAATAAGGCATTTGCCTCCAGAACTGGCTCTGAGGAATTGCCCTGCTAGTTTATAGGCTGGTAGGGAAAAGATCTCTCTGGTAGGTCCCCCTCCCTCACTATATCAAAGAAGCTTGCAGTCTGCACCTTGAGTGAATGCTGATTTAAGTGTTCCATAGGAGTACCAGTGGTTCTGAATGAAGCATAGAATTCTCACATTAGGTGGACTACAGACGGCCACCTATTTGTTTTTCCTGCACTTCTCCTGTGTATGGTGTGTTTAGAATGAATTTATCATAATTACATTTTTTTACTTTTTTTGTAGGAGAAAACAGTAGTAGACATTCCTGCAATTAATAAAAAAAGAAAGCAAATCAGCAATTTTATCGTTGGGAGTTACATAAAAGATGCAGAATAAATAACGGTACAGGCACTCCGGGAAAACAAAAAATAGGAGCTTTATTGGTGCAAAAACAGCAATGTTTCGACCCTACAGCGTCTTTATCGGGGAGTTACATAAAAGACATTTGACTTTTCTACCAGTCCTAATTTAGAGCCATCATTATGAATGGAAACAAGACCTTCATTGAGCTTAATAACTGCACAAAATATAAACATTGGCGGGTCATGGAATTCCTACTGTATTTTCTTACAGACACAAAGTGGGGGATAAATCCTTTGAGATGATCTTTTATTTTAAGAGACCTGGTGTTGTAAACTGGTGAGAAATGACCACACAAAAATAACCACATGCTGTCCCTTTCTCGGAGTATGTAAGTTACATTTACACTAATTTGTTATTTATTATGTCTCATTTGAAGTGGAGATCATTTTCTATATCTCAGACCACCCAAGTAATCAAATCTAACAAAAGATTTCCATTATTTAAGTAAGCAGAACACTCAGATGACAAGTCCCTTGTGAGTGTACCCAAGTATGACTGTTAGGGAATATTAAAATACTTTCTTCATGGAGTACATATAGTTGGCTGTGTTTTATGGATAGGTTAATGTTTTATGTACTGTGATTTTAAATATACTGAAATTAAACCCAAGTCTTAAATATATAATCCCTTTCACTACCAGTATCCTGACCATATGACCACATGAATCCATTGGTGTTGTTGCAAGTAATGCTTGGAATATAATATGCTTTGCTGGTCCATTTATTAATTAATAAAACATCCCAACCACACTTGAATTTCTCTTTATATACATATACATTATTAGACCTAATAAATAGTACAGATTAATATGTGGTCACTGATAGCAAAAAGTGAACTATGCCTGCACTCCTTATATGATATTGAATATAATTAATATTACATCCTCATGCAATGAGTTGTTTTGCACTGCCTTGATTGTGAAATATTCTCAGTTAAAAATGTCTGTACTAATCTTTCCTGCTATTATTATTCACAAAAAAAGAAATTTCGAAAAAAAATTCCAGGACATTTAACATGATATAACATGACACATAATTTAGGACGCCATCAAAACTATAGCCGAAATATTGTTACAAGTGAATGGAAATAAATGTTACACATTGTATGTTCTTTGGGGTAAAAATAAATTGTAAACCTCCCGTATATACAGGGTTGGACTAGAATGTTAGTTGCCCAAGTATAATGTAGGCTAGAAGGTGTGAAATGTACTGTATAGGAAATAAACTATTTTATTATTAAAAAAAAATTTTTTTAAAGGGTAAAATGATGTAGCATTATAAATAAATATTCAAAATATATTTAAAAACAAGCAAAATGACATTCTTTTATATTATTCTGCTTGCTTGTAACTTCATTGTGTGGCATATAGCAGCTCATTTTCTGTTATATTCTCCATGGTAATGCTTCCAACAGGAGATCAGTAGTTTGACTGGATGAGCAAGTTTTGTTTTGGCCACATGACAAAACCTCCATGAACAAAATTAATTATTTTTTTCCCTTGTGTTTAGAACGATACTGTAAGCACCCTAACAACTTTAGCATAATGAAGCAGTTTTCGTGTATAGCCATACCTCACAGCTACATGGAAAAATGGGATCATTTTCAATCATTACAGTGTGTTTACCTTAGCGTTTATTCTTTCCTGCTCTGTTAATTGAACCTTAACCTCACGCAGGAGGCTTCTGTACGCTTTAGCAATCTAATTAAAGAGGAAGGGAAACAAAATTCTAAATGAAACTCACTGTGCAAAAAGGGAAGTTTAAATTTTGTCTTTAGCAGGCCTATTCTTTTCAGGTCTCTCTTGTCAATGTCTTTTACACCAAGCTGGACAAACTCTAGCTATATAGACAGCTCTCATTACAGAGTGGTATTGTCATACTGGATGGGGTGAGAGCGTCAAATGAGGTGGGAATGTACGTCGATAGTGGGTTTTACCAGAATTGTGTTCATATTTTTAAGTATGTCTTTTTCAGTACGTCCTTATGTATCAATGTTAATCTTACCCAAATCTGTAATTCTATTTTTAGCATCCTCAAATGCATGTGATGATAATGCAGTAATGCTGAGGTATATACACAATTGCAGCCCAAGGATCATATGTTCAGTATGTTAATATATGTCATCATATGTTACCATATGTGAAAGCAGCAATGGAACCATTGTGGGTCTCCTACGTTAAAGACCAGATGTCAGCAAAAGGGTTAAACTCAGTATGCGCAGATTCTTGCAGTAAAATGCTGCACTTACAGACTCCAGGCACCATAACCACTACATAAAACCTAAGTGGTTATGGTGCTTGGAGTATCCCTTTACGAATGTTACATTTTAAACAAAACGTAATAAACTGTTTGGCCTGCGGATGGTGGTCTTTATACATAATATACACAGTTACACAAGATAAGCTATAGTAATATGATGAGTCTGAAAAGGCAAGAAAAAAAAGCCTAGAAGTATCATCAAATATTATTTTTTTTATTTGAGTGATTTCTTGTACACTTATCTTTAAGCGTGACTGCTTAAAATATGATACCTCATGCAATCCAATTTAAAACGGAAACAAAATGTAGAACCATAAAAACCTTGTTATAATAAATGTGCTATCATTTATACCTCATACCAGTAATAAATCATCTAGGCAGCACATAACAAAAACACATAACAAAGGGACACAGTGTAATACCATATAAAAAACTGTTTATTAGCTATATAGTAGTTAGTAAAATGGAGTTAAGTTCCCACATTGAGGTTTATAAACTGTTTGTGTATGTATGAAGCAGTGTATGTATGTATTACATGTATGTAATATCATATATTGCACAGTTTGTATCAGGGATGTGGAATGTATGTCACCCAATGATTTTTTAAAACTCTTTCCGGGCTGCCTTGGGGGGTGTTGGTGCCAAGCAGGGAGTCTACCTCATGCAGGCGATGGGATAGGATAACTGGGCCTGGCTACAGCTCACAGGGAGGTGTGAAGAGCGGCAGTGTGTAAGTGTATGCATTAGACAGTGTGTGTGTATGTATTAGAAAGAGTTTGTGAGTACGATGCAGTTTTTGTTTTGGTGTATGCCCGTATTTGTAGGTTTCTGTGTGCGTGCATGTATTGCTAAGGCACTTTCTGTGTGTATTAGGCAGTATGTGTATGTATAAGGCTGTGTTTGTGTGTGTGTGTGTGTGTGTGTGTATAAGGCAGTTTGCTAAGAGAGAGGAATACTCCACACATAAAGTATTTCAACTTGCTGAAGTACTTTATATGTCTGGAGTTTGTCATTTTCTTGACAGTATGTAAAATTGCTGATTTCAATAGAAATTGGTCCTTTTTTAATTGGAGTCAAAACACCTCCCTGTTTGTCACACAGCCAGGAAGATTTTCCTCCACTTCCTTTAGCTCCACAGAACTAACAAAATAGACAGATGTGCTGTACTAGCATGCGCCTGCTTTCTCCATTTCTCAATGAGCTGAAATAGGAAAGCTGTGATCAAGTGCGCATGCGCACAACTGCTGCCCTAGATCAGAGTCCTCTCGGTGAGAAGCCTCTGATTGGACGGCTTGCAGAAAAAAGTATATTTTCTTTTGGGGTATATCTACTAAATTGATAAAGGAAATCAGTGGAATGTTTCATTTTGGAGTTTAGTGAATGAACTTCTGGAACTATTTCATGAGGGGGTGGCAAAATGGATCTTTGCCTAGGGCGGCAGATTTCCTTGCACCGGCCCTGGATACTGGTGCACTTAGCTAGTAATTCTCTCGACATGAGATTTGATCCATAAACAGGTCGACAGCATGTTTTCTAATGCAAAAGCTAAACTTCTCTCTTGTTCCTGAGTTTGATTCTGTGAAAATAATCATGTTATGTTTTCTATGTTTAGGCAAATACCTCTTAAACAAATAAAAAACCAACAATACAAACAAAAAGAACAAAAACTAACAACATGAGAAAAGAGCAATAGTTTTTTCCCCCACATATTTTGAACACATTTTCTTTTAGAAAATATAGCAATTTAATCAGTATATTTACTTAAAATACATGATGGATATCTGTAGTAAGAAGTATACTATTTCAGTGGGGTGTGACTTCTGCAGAAAATAGCTTTAAAAAGTAACCTGAAACCATCCCTGCTCTTTAGCCAACATACATATTTTTCTTAATTTTCAAATAGGATAAAGAACAAAGACTAAGTCATTTGGGGAAATAAATAATATAGTCTTACAAGCAAAGTGTCCCTATTACGTAAATACATCAAGATAAATGTTCTGGCTCTATCCTAATTTTTTTAATTTTATTTTCTTAAGTCACATTCGTTCGAGAGCATTATACACCAGTGATTTTGTCACGGGGCCTTGTCTTATACACGGCAACCTCACAACCTTATATTACCCCCTAACCTCTTTCCATTCCAACTGAATCTATATATGGTAAAAAAAAGGCCATCTGATTCCAACATTAAAATAAAAACAAGAAGAAATAAAATACAAACCCTGCTGTGCTGTTCTGATATCTCTCAAAGTTGAAGATATAACAAGATTCATAACCCAAAGTCTTGAAAACCGAGGCTTGCTTGCAAGATACACACATCAGGTCATATACTGGGAAGGATGACCACGAAATGGATACTCATTTGTTGTAGAAGCCACATAGCTAGTTAAGGAATATATAAGTTGTAGTTCAGAAATAGATATACATTGTGTCCTCCACTGCTTTAAGCTATGGAACAAGCAATCATAGTATAGGAGTAGCTCGGGATCTGAGTTACCTATAATACAGAGAACTGTAAATTGCTATGGGTTAGTCAAGTAGGCAACTTTGTTATGGTTTGCAGTAAATATATATTTCTTGTAATCATTATAAGCATTTTGTCCTCAGTCTGTTGCAGGGCATCCATGAGAGTCCCATTCACTCGCACTTTGGTGCTGGGGTAACTATATAATGCGCTTGTCCATTTCAGCATGTTACTGCCGAATCCCATCTCCCGCAGCGTAGTCATGAGGAAGGATCAATTCACCCGGTCAAATGCTTTCTCAGCATCGGTTGATTAGCAGAGGATATGGTCTCCCGATCGCCTTGCTAGGTGCTGGATTGAAAGTGCTCGTACAGAGCCTCCCTACTAGGTATAAATCCTGTTTGATCCGGGTGGATGATCCTTGGTAAGAGTACGCAGATCCTATTAGACAAGATCTAAGTGAGCAATTTGACGTCTACATTGAGCAAAGATATCAGCCTATAGCTGCCACACAATTCATTATCCTTACTTGCTTTGGGAGGACAGTTATAATGGCTGTGAGTGACTCAGGGTGAAAGTGATTATCCGTTAAGGGCCTGGGTAAGTTTAGGAAGTAAGATGTGGCGCAACTTCTTGAAGTATTCTAGGGTGAAGCCATCTGGATCTTGCAAGGAGATCCAGATGAAAAGAGGAGAAGAGATCTTCCATCTGCACATGTGTATATCTGACAAGCCCAATGCACTTTTCCAGTATTTCTAGGGATAGGACACTAATTGGTTGGATCAGTGTTTCTCATGGAGTGGGTGTAGAAAGCATCAGAAAGAAGAAGTAGGTAAATATAAAAAAACAACACATTAACCTGTTTTATTCAGCTTGCATAGTGAACCGCCTCATTCCTCCCTGACTAGTTGTACGCAGCTTAGTGTTGCTTGAATTTACATATCTTGACTGAACAGAGCGGTTGTCTCTGCTACTATTTTCTTATTTTTCCTTCTTTGATGTAACATACGGATAGTTTGATTGACATGAAGTAGTGGGCGGACGCCCAACCAGTGAAAGTAGCCACAGCAGGTTCTTCTCCTTCGGAGGAAAACTGGTCAAGATTTGAGATGGTTGGTCCCTTGACAAAACAAGACAGGGGCAACCTATTCATAACCTTGAGACGGGTACAATTAATGGCAGGTGACAGAGGGGAATGTGCTATTATACCCATCGGAAAGCTACGGAAACTGCGGGGCTCAGGTACCCTCCTCAGTGAGATAACGTCACACACAAAAAGTGGGTTAGTGATAAACAGTGGTAAATAGGACAATGAAAAGCAAATTGAAAGCCCCGATATCCGAACTATTCAGCCTGCAGGCGCCATCAGCACACATATAACACAGAAATGGCGGCTAGCACAATGGGAATAGCCCAGAAGCACGGTTGTTTACTGTAGTTGGGATTGTATACCTAGCCCTCCATTGTTCAGAAGCAAGCTACTTACATAAGGTGGCAATACAACTGTCATGTCCTGCGCACTTGTTTTAAACTACTTGTACTTCTGTATAACTACTGTTACTAGCTGTTACTTTTCTCACCTTACGAAAAACAAAACAATAAAAAAGAGATTGTCAAAAAGCAAGAAAAAAACTGTCTCCTTCAAAGCTAAAGCTTTTGAATGAGAAAGTTGTCTCAAAGTGATGCATGTCCCTTTAAGGACACTCTTACATGGAGTATTGCCTGTAGCCTATGACTCCAGGAACTAACAAGCATAAATATGTTGTCCTTTGGGATTTGATATCACAAAGTGCCTGTTCACCCAAGTGCACTGAAAGGAAAAATAGCTCCACTGCTCCAGGGGGACTGCATAATTTCTTGAAGGCTAAGTGTGATATTCTTCTGCTTTTCCTTACAAGTTGCACATACCATTTCTGCTGCCATTATTAAACACAGAAGAATCATCCCTAGAGTCACATTTCATAATGCTAACAATGAATGCTGAACTAAAATGTATTTTTTTAAATTTAATTATAATAGTTGTGTTTATCAAATAATACCTTTCTCAACATTAATTTGAAATTCTAAAGAACATAAACAACATTTCACAAATTGATTGTTTTATTTAAATTGATTACTTTTAACTGCTCATTATTTAAGGCACCAATGTTATGATGACTAATTACATTTTAATACCAATTTATTTTAATAAGATCCCTGTTTTCTAAATTGACCTGTAATAAGACCTAACTCAGATTATACAGATTTACTTTACAGTTGTCTAAAGCTTGAAAATCACTTATTTATCATTTAATATTAATTGAGATTAAACAGAAAAATAAAGGCAAATGGTTTACAGAACAATTGGGAGCATGACGTAGAGTCACATTAAATCAAGAACCGGGTATTAAAGGGAAAAAAATAAATCAAAGAATTTGAGTTGTACATGCCAAACAACGATTAGGAGTGTCTTGCAAACATTGTAATAGGTAATCTGAGTGATAAAGATAGATCTGTGCATAATTTATATGTAAAGGGAGGGTTGAATATTACTTTTAATTATGATGGCCAATTTTGAAAATATGTTGTCAAAATATGACATGAACTAAGAACAAGTTGTCTTTTTTGAATTCATTGGGCAAGGGGTAGTACGGGTAATGTACAAAGGATTTGCTCTGATGGAGCCAGTGAAAATGCATTAATTTAAATATCCATTCTATTAAAAATGGCTTAAATATTTGGAATGAAAAGAAAATGTAATGAAAGTGTCAAACATAAACCTGAAACATAAAGTGTAACGTTACAATTTTTGTTGGGCAGCTAATCCCGTCTTCATTCATAAGACTTAGTAGCGGTTTGAGGTTCACAGATGGAGAAAGTTAAGAATTTATGCTGTAAGTATTGCTACGGATTGCTTTAGTGTAGACACACTCTATAGAGATTTCTAGAGATATTGTTTAGAAATGTACTTTTAGCATCCACATAAAATACATGCCATCAAAGTCCTTAGTGCCTCTGACATGTCCCCTCTGAGATTTCTGGGCCACAGTCACCCAACTAAATAAAAAATAAATAAATAAAACATTAATGAAAATATATATTAAGTTAATAAAAGCCACCTCTGTACTTGTATAGATGAATCCCTGCTCTTGAATTGTACATTTCCTGTGCAACCGAATACAGAGGTGGAGGTTTTAAGTATTTCATGTGTCATCTAGTGCAGCAGTTTCTTCCATGAAATCAAATTTTATTAAGACACGGAGGCTCCTCTGCTGAACTCTTTCTTTATTTCCCTCAGCAGCAAAGAAAAAAATTATTAGAAAACAGTATAACAGCTGTAAGTCCCATAGTACCACAGCAACAAGGTCAGCCAATCAGCAACTCTTCCATGGTATAATGGGCAGAGTCAAACCAAGTACTTCCTCTTTCTTACGATCCCGATAACAAAGGAACCAAATTATAATCCAAGAACAAAACTAAGGAATAACTGGACATGACAAGGAGACCACTCCAAATAACTAACCGTATTCAGAATCCATTTGGAATGTAAGTCAAGCTAAAAGAGAAAATAAATATGATAACATCCAAGACTTAATGAGTGTGTCACAAGTCATATCTAAGAAGACTAAAATTAATTTATTTAATTTAGTTATCTATTCAGAATACCCAAGCAGTATAATATTCGACCTTACCCACGCATTCTAAGAACTGAAAAGTAAACATAACAAGTAAACATGAACTGCAGAATGAAGGACAAATCAATCCATACGTGACTTACCACTTTTGCATGAATTCATGCATTATCTATTTCATTTGTTTACAATGGAGAGGTAAGCTGCAATCACAAATGTTTTTTTTTCATGCATGCATCTAAATAATGTCGCCACAATAATTTAGAAACAGTCTAGGCATCGCATTATAAGACAAAGATTAAAGATAGATTAATTGCATTAGATTAAATAACGCTGATTATGGAAATCATGTTGTTGCCTGAAAATGCTCAGCTAGTGGTCTGAGCATTATGGGAAACATAGATCAAACGCCTAACAAAGCTTAGTCATCCCTGGTGTGATGATATGCTATAATATTGTTTTGGAACTGTGAATGAGCTTTTAACACTTGCTTGCAGTTCTTTTTACAATAGATCATTTTTATAATATATCAGTGGAGGTTGGTTCATACGGCAGCAGCTGCCTCCCCACTGGCAGTGAATAAAGTTTTAAGACCGTGGGGTGCAAGACTCCTCCCTTCAGAATTTTATACCTTACAGAGATATTGATACAATACAGAGAGCTGAGCATAATACAGTGGTGCTCATACAATAAAACAAGGAGTAGTTAGATTAAAAACAAAAGAAGGAAGGTATGTAGAAGAGGATAAAGGTCTAGCTGACTGCCTCAAGTAATATTTTTGTTCAGTATTCACAGATGAAAATGAAGGAAAGGAGCCTCAGTTATGAAAAAGGGCAAATGAGTAATTTGTTACATGTGAGTTTACAGAGGAGGAGGTTCTATTTTAACTGTCAAAAGTAAAGACAAATAAGTAAATGGGACCTGATGGAATACACCCAAAGCTATTAAAAGAGCTTAGTGGTGTACTAGCAAAACCATTAACAGATTTATTTAACCAATCATTGTTAACAGGAGTAGTCCCAGAAGATTGGAAATTAGCGAATGTTGTGCCCATTCACAAGAAAGGTAAGCCTTACTTCAGTAGTGGGGATAGTAATGGAAACCATGTTAAAGGATAGGATTGTGGAACATCTAAAAACACATGGATTTCAAGATCAGAGACAACATGGGTTTATTTCAGGGAGATCATGCCAATCTTATTGATTTTTTTTGGATTGGGTAACTAAAAAATAGATCAGGGTAGTGCATTGCTTACCTAGATTTCAGTAAGGCTTTTGACACTGTTGCACATAGAAGGCTTATCAATAAACTGCAATCTTTAAGTTTGGATTCCAATATTGTTGAATGGGTAAGGCAGTGGCTGAGTGACAGGCAACAGAGGGTTGTAGTCAATGGAGTATATTCAAAGCATGGTCTTGTCACCAGTGGGGTACCTCAGGGATCTGTACTTGGACTCATTCTCCTTAATATTTTTTAGTGATATTTAATAATATTTAATAATATTAGTTGTATAGCAGAAGGTCTCGATGGTAAGATATGTCTTTTTGCTGATGATACTAAGATATGTAACGGGGTTGATGTTCCAGGAGGGATAAGCCAAATGGCAAATGATTTAGGTAAACTAGAAAAATGGTCAGAGTTGTGGCAACTGACATTTAATGTGGATAAGTGCAAGATAATGCATCTTGGACGTAAAAACCCAAGGGCAGAGTACAGAATATTAGATAGAGTCCTAACCTCAACATCTTAGGAAAGGGATCTAGGGGTCATTATTTCTGATGACTTAAAGGTAGGCAGACAATGTAATAGAGCAGCAGGAAATGCTGACAGAATGCTTGGTTATATAGGGAGAGGTATTAGCAGTAGCAGGGCCGGCCTTAGGCCTGAAGGCGCCCTGTGCGAAAAATCTTTACAGCGCCCCCCTCCCTCTTCATACCCCTTTATCCATGTACAGTGTATGTCAATAGGTGTGTAGTGTTTGTATATAGGATTTATTCATTTAATAATTATTCAAAAACAAAAATGATTCCCCCTTCCCTGTTATTACCTTGCAGGGAGATGGGCATGCTGAACTCTGGTGATCCAGTATGCTGGGAATCTGGTCGGCGCCTCCACCGGGTGCAAAACCACAAGTAACTGTCTTGTGAGCTCAGGCACTTAGTGTCAGAGCTTTCCTGTAGTAATCCGCGGCAACGTTCTGATTGGCTGGAGCTCGGAGGACAGCTACATATTGCATTTTGTATGAGAGAGCTCTGCTGTAATAAATCTCATAATAATATGATGTAGTGTGTGGTGTCTGTTTGTGATAGGAGTGATGGCTGTGTGTGATATGAATGCTATGTGTTGCTGTGTGTAATATTTGTAATTGTTGTATTGACTGTGTGTGACATATGTGTGTATTGTTTGTGTGATATGTGTGCTGATATGAAGAGCAGAGGTCGTGTACTGGTAGGTGGGGAGCAGGAGGAATAGTGGAGGAGGGTGGGGGAGCAGCAGTAGTATAGTGGTAGGTGGGGGAGCAGGGGGCACAGTGGTGGTAGGTGGGGGAGCAGGGGGCACAGTGGTTGTAGCTGGGGGCACAGTGGTGGTAGCTGGTGGAGCAAGGGGTACAGTGGTGGTAGGTTGGGGAGCAGGGGCACAGTAGTGGTAGGTGGGGGAGCATAGGTAGTGTAGTGGTAGGTGGGGAGCAGGGGGAGCAGGGGGCACAGTGGGTAGCTGGGAAAGCAAGGACACAGTGGTAGCTGGGGGACAGTGGTGGTAGCTGGTGGAGCAGGGGGTACAGTGGTGGTAGGTGGGGGACCAGGTGGCACAGTGGTGGTAGGTGGAGGAGCAAGGGTAGTGTATTAGTAGGTTGGGGAGCAGGGACACAGTGGTGGTAGGTGGGGGAGCAGAGGTAGTGTAGTGGTGGGTGGGGGAGCAGGGGGCACAGTGGGGAGCAGGGGTAGTGTAGTAGTAGGTAGGAGAGCAGGGGCACAGTGGGTAACTGGGGGGCAGAGGCAGAGTGGGAAGGGGGGAGCAGGGGCACAGAAGGTAGCTGGGGGAGAGAGGGCACAGTAGTGCTAGCTGGGGAAGCAAGGGGCACAGTGGGTAAGCAGGAGCACAATGTGTAGTTCGGGAGCAGGGGCACAGTAGGTAGCTGGGGCACAGTGGGTAGGTGGGGGAGCAGAGGGCACTGTGGGTAGCGGGGGAGCAGGGGTACAGTTAGGCTAGGGGGGCAGGGGGCACAGTTAGGCTACGTGGGGGTAGGGGGCACAGTAAGGCTAGGTGGGGAAGCAGGGGGCACAGTTAGGCTAGGTGGGTGGGTAGGGGCACAGTTAGGCTAGGTGGGGGGGCACAGTTGGCCTAGGTGGGGGCAGGGGCTACCAGCCAATAGGGCAGGGGCCAGCTGGGCCAAGTGGGGGCAGGGGCACAGCCACAGGGTGGGGGGCAGGGGCAATAGATGGTAAATAGGGGCACAGTTGGCCAAGGGAAGGAAATGCACAGAAGCTGACTGTAAAGAAGCACAGTAGCAGGTGGGGGAGCATAGGTAGTGTAGTGGTAGGTGGGGAGCAGGGGGCACAGTGGGTAGGTTGGGGAGCAGGGGCACAGTAGTGGTAGGTGGGGGAGCATAGGTAGTGTAGTGGTAGGTGGGGAGCAGAGGGAGCAGGGGGCACAGTGGGTAGCTGGGAAAGCAAGGACACAGTGGTAGCTGGGGGACAGTGGTGGTAGCTGGTGGAGCAGGGGGTACAGTGGTGGTAGGTGGGGGACCAGGTGGCACAGTGGTGGTAGGTGGAGGAGCAGGGGTAGTGTATTAGTAGGTTGGGGAGCAGGGACACAGTGGTGGTAGGTGGGGGAGCAGAGGTAGTGTAGTGGTGGGTGGGGGAGCAGGGGGCACAGTGGGGGAGCAGGGGTAGTGTAGTAGTAGGTAGGAGAGCAGGGGCACAGTGGGTAACTGGGGGGCAGAGGCAGAGTGGGAAGGGGGGAGCAGGGGCACAGAAGGTAGCTGGGGGAGAGAGGGCACAGTAGTGCTAGCTGGGGAAGCAAGGGGCACAGTGGGTAAGCAGGAGCACAATGTGTAGTTTGGGAGCAGGGGCACAGTAGGTAGCTGGGGCACAGTGGGTAGGTGGGGGAGCAGAGGGCACTGTGGGTAGCGGGGGAGCAGGGGTACAGTTAGGCTAGGGGGGCAGGGGGCACAGTTAGGCTAGGTGGGGGTAGGGGCCACAGTAAGGCTACGTGGGGGTAGGGGGCACAGTAAGGCTAGGTGGGGAAGCAGGGGGCACAGTTAGGCTAGGTGGGTGGGTAGGGGCACAGTTAGGCTAGGTGGGGGGGCACAGTTGGCCTAGGTGGGGGGGGCA
>OW240912.1:365467647-365498701 GCA_933207985.1 Pelobates cultripes | reverse complement strand
ACACAGACACACACACACACACACACTCACAAACACACACAGTCAGACACAAACACACACACACATTAACTTTTTTTTTAATTTAAATCCCCCCCCAACCTCCTTACCTTTGGGAGTGCTGGGGGGGGGGTCTCTCTCTCTCTCTCTCCCTGGTGGTCCAGTGGCTGCAGGGCGGGCGGCGGGCGGCAGGGAGCACTTCCCATGAGCTGACTGCTCAGCTCCCTCGCGCGTCGGCTGCAGAGTGAGGCTGGGAACCGGAAGATGACGTCATCTTCCGGCTCCCAGCCTCACTTTGCGGTGCGCGAGGGAGCTGAGCAGTCAGCTCATGGGAAGTGCTCCCTCGCCGGCCGCCCGGGATGTCAGTTAGCCGCAAGGCTAACAAGGCATCTGCCCTGGGCATTTGGGGGGCGGCGTTTTTTGCCGCCCCCTGAAAAATGCCGCCCAAGGCAAATGCCTTGTTTGCCTCGCGGCTAATACGTCCCTGGACGGGGGGATATGATAGAAACATTTAAATACATAAAGGGAATCAACACAGTAAAGGAGGAGACTATATTTAAAAGAAGAAAAACTATCAGAACAAGAGGACATAGTCTTAAATTAGAGGGGCAAAGGTTTAAAAATATCAGGAAATATTACTTAACTGAGAGGGTAGTGGATGCATGAAATAGCCATCCAGCTGAAGGGGTAGAGGTTAACACAGTAAAGGAGCTTAAGCATGCGTGGGATAGGCATAAGGCTATCCTAGCTATAAGATAAGG
Organism: Pelobates cultripes; assembly: GCA_933207985.1. Taxonomy (NCBI): domain Eukaryota; kingdom Metazoa; phylum Chordata; class Amphibia; order Anura; family Pelobatidae; genus Pelobates; species Pelobates cultripes. The sequence continues at coordinate 365,497,943 of OW240912.1, read as the reverse complement.
TCAGGGACTAATAAAAGTATTTAGAAAACTGGGCAGAGTAGATGGGGCGAATGGTTCTTATCTGCCGTTACATTCTATGTTTCTAATAGAGCTGAGTACAATACAGAGATAACTATGCCACAAAGAGAGCTGAGAAAAAATAGAGATATAATACAGAGAGGTGGAGACAATGCAAAGACACGTATACAATACACAGAGCTGGGTACACTACAGAGATACCCATACAACAGGCAGATTTTTGTAAAACACACAGAAATAACACACAGAGCAAATACAGACACAAAAAAAAGAACGAATGGACAGATGATAAAACAAAATGGTCTTTCATTTAACATAAATAATTCTAACCACTCCCCAAAATACCCTTCTAAATAAAGGCCTTACATTCACTCCAACTAAAACAATGAACAGATTTGATGTATATGTAAATCCAAATTCAGAAATACATTATGTTTAAATGAATATTTCCTGAAACATCCCTTAGAAAGCGATTGTTATGAAAAGATAGGTCCGGAATTGAACCTCACACATCTAAAAGAACAATCTACTTTTTTTCCCAACAAATTGTGTCTCAGATGCAATGTTAATTTTGTCAACTAACAATTTTAGTCAAATTTTAGTCAACTAACAATTTTAGTCAAATTTTAGTCAACTAAAATTTTTGCGATTTAGTTGACTAAGACTAAACAAAAACTAAAACAATTCCGATGACTAAAATATGACAGAAACTAAAAATGGCTTTTTAGTCAAAAGACTATGTCTAAAACTAAATTGAAATTTGCCTCCAAAATTAACACTGCACAGAGGGGCTGTGGAGTGGGCAAAAGAGACAGACCAGTGCTTGGGAGAGAGACACCTAGAGGGCTGGGAGAACACAAAGGGACACAGAATGGTTTTGGAAGGGGCAAAAGAGACAGATAGAGGCTTTAACTAAACCAATTAGATTTTAGTTGTGTCAGCTAAAATCTACTGGAGATTTAGGCGACTAAAATTCACTTTAAATTTAATCGACTAAAACTAAACTAAGACAAACAATTCAGGTGACTAAAATACAACTTAAACTAAAATTACTTTTTATAGTCAAGTGACTATGACTAAAACTGAATTGAAATTTGCTGCCAAAATTAACAGTGCTCAGGTGAAATTATAGCGTTTGAAAAGGAAGTAATGCTAGATCTTTAAATGATAAAAAGACCAAATCAAAACCAGATGAATCTTAATAAATCAGAACAAAAAGCTCTTAAAGAATTCAAAGAGGATTGTACTCTACTTATTAAGCCAGCAGATAAAGGTGGGGGTGTGGTTCTAATGGATATAGAGAAACATACTAAAATAAGATGACCATTTTTATAGTGAACTTTTAAATCAGGCCAGAACTACAGGACTTTTGATTAAGCAAGAATTTGCTTAAACATTTGCAACATCCACAAATTTCTGTGTTCTACCATCTACCCAACATACATAAAGAGTGCCACAATCCTCCGGGTAGACCTATAGTCTCCGGAATTGGGTCTATTTCAAGTAGACTCTCTGAATATATTGAGCACTACTTAAAGTCATTGGTTCAAAACTGCCCTAGCTAGCTTAAAGATACTCCTTGACAATATAAAAGGGAAAGGTGAATATTTTTTAGTGATAGCTGATGTTTACTCCTTATACCCCATTATCTCCAATGACAAAGGGTATCAATCCACTAAATTCCTTATTGAAGATTCAGGTAGGTACAAACCACCACAAGTTAATTTCTTTGTATGGTGGGTATAAAAATCAGACACTGGAAGTCCTCATGCACAGTGTGAGGAAGTCCAGCGTCAGATAATGGACCAAAAGTCCCTTAAGATTCCAGAAGAATTCTAACCACTCTAAAAGTCCCTTAAGATTCCAGAAGAATTCTAAGTCCCTTAAGATTCCAGAAGACAGCCACTGAGGGCAGACTTAGAGCTGCAATGTAAACATTTACATTGCAGCACTAGGTGCAAAAGGGACAAGGCACCCAGACCACCTCAATGAGCTGAAGTGATCTGGGTGCCTACAGTGTTCCTTTAACTATGTGCCACTCCAAGAGTGTGATTTATCTTATTCTTTGTCCTTTTGGTTTAGGCTGTGTAGGTAGGATTACACACCCCTTGAACATAAGGACACAAGAGCATAGAAAACCATTAAAATAAAATACATTTGAAAACCATAGCCTTTCTCTACACTACAAAATTAAACATGATAGTAACCCAATCGGCCTACAAAAAGTTCTAGAGAATTGGAGAGGTGTTAACGTAACAAAAAAATTAGGCCAAAGTGAAATTAAATTGATTTTAATTCTAGATACCACGTAACCCCATCGGTTCAATAATGATTTTGAGTTATGTCATTTTTTGTAGTAAGAAATTTATATATATTTTTTTAAAATTTGGATTACTATTATTTACATAAGGATGTATCACAGGTATTGCACACAGTATAATATATTCCAGAGCCATGCTATGTGGGGACTATTAGATGTTTAAATATATTGACAACTCTTTGTTTATTGCACATATATGCTGTTTATGATTTTTATTAAATTTGAGGATACTTTAATTTTGATTAAATTCCCCTCCTTTGTCATATATATGAAGTTGGCAGTTGCCTATATACACTTTTCCATATACAGTTGTGCTCAAAAGTTTGCATAATCTGGCAGAAATTGTGAAATTTTGGCATTGATTTGGAAAATATGACTGATCATGCAAAAAAGTTCAATTTATTGAAGGATAGAGATCATATGAAGCTATTTATTATCACATAGTTGTTTGGCTTCTTTTAAATCATAGTAATAACAGAAATCACCCAAATGGCCCTAATCAAAGGTAGAATGTTTTGCCTTGTTACAGACACACAAGGTGACACACACAGGTTAAAATGGCAATTAAAGGTTAATTTCTCATACCTGTGGCTTTTTAACTTGCAATTATTGTCTGTCTATAAATAGTCAATGAGTTTGTTAGCTCTCACATTGATGCATAGATAGATAATGAGCCATGGGGAGCAGAAAATAACTTTCAAAAGACCTGCGTAACAAGGTAATGGAACTTTATAAATATGGAAAAGAATATAAAAAGATATAGAAAGCCTTGAAAATGCCAGTCAGTACTGTTTAATCACTTATTAAAAAGTGGAAAATTTAGTGATCTCTTGATACCAAGCCAAGGTCAGGTAGACAAAGAAAGATTTCAGCCACAACTGCCAGAAGAATTGTTTGGGATACAGAGAAAAACCCACACATAACCTCAGGAGAAATACAGGCTGTTCTGGAAAAAGACGGTGTGGTTGTTTCAAGGAGCACAATACAACGATACTTGAGCAAAAAATTAGCTGCATGGTCGAGCTGCCAGAAAGAAGCCTTTACTGCACCAATGCCAAAAAAAGCCTGGTTACAATATGCCTGACAACACCTTGACATGCCTCACAGCTTCTGGCACACTGTAATTTGAAATGACGAGACCAAAATAGAGCTTTATGGTCACAATCATAAGCACTATGATTGGAAAGGAGTCAACAAGGCCTATAGTGAAAAATATACTATCCAGACTGTGAAGCATGGTGGTAGCTCACAGATGTTTTGGCACAGGGAATCTTGTGAAAATTGATGGCAAGATATATGCAGCAGATTATCAGAAAATACTGACAATTTACATTCTTCTGCACGAAGGTTGCGCAAGGGACGTTCTTGGATTTTCCAGCATGACAATGATCCTAACCACAAGACAAGTTGACCCTCCAGCGGTTACAACAGAAAAAGGTGAAGGTTCTGGAGTGGCCATCACAGTCTCCTGATCTTAATATAATGGAGCCACTCTGGGGAGATCTCAAATATGTGGTTCATGCAAGACGACCAAAGACTTTGCATGACCTGGAAGCATTTTGCCAAGATGAATGGGCAGCTGCAAGAATAGGGACCTCATATGCAACTATTACAAAATACTGCATGCTATCATTGATGCTAATGGGGGGCAATACACAGTATTGAGAAATAAGGGTATGCAGACTTTTGAACAGGGGTCATTTCATTTTTTTCTTTGTTGCCATGTTTTGTTTTATAATTGTGTTATTTGTTATAACCTACCGTTGAATATGAATAATAAAAGAAATGTGTTGTGCCTGCTCACTCATATTTTCTTTAAACACAAATTCTCCAAGCGTATGCAAACTTTTGAGCACAACTGGATATGAACTTTTTTAAATTGTGTGCTGTTTTTAATTTATATATCTATATAAATGTTATTTAATAGTGAAACCAACTAATTTGTAATTACATGATTCCTCATTAAATGCTTCCATGGAAATGAGGTACACTATGGACACACAGAAGGATTCTGATGGCAAGATGGCCAATACATGACTTCGGTCCCCAAACGCAAGAGAATTACAGACATTTGCAGGACTTTGCCCTATGAAGATTTGGATTGGACGATTAAGTAATTGCAAGCAATAGCGCACACTTTAAAAGAGATTAGGCAGCACATAGTCCGAAGCAGCTCAGACTCTGCGTTTTCAAGAGGCTTTCCATTTTGCTTTTATTGTTTCTGTTTTTTTATTTAAACTTGTTTTTAGTACAATTATTTAATACATTGCACCATAAAATTTTCTCTCTGCTGCCTGGTCTATCCTTCAAAAACCACCCCATAATTAGTACTTTGTGCTATTGTCACAGGGTCATTCCCCAACTCACAGGAATGTGAAATCCCACAAACAGGGGTACTAGATAAACGTATTATCGGGCCTTAGAGTGTCCGGACTTAACGTCAATAAAGATAAAGACAGAGTCAGAGTCAGGAATACCCAAGGTCAAGAATATAGAAATACAGATAAATGGAATAACAAGACAGGTCAGGATACCAGAAATACTCAAGGTCAGGAAACCACAGACTTACTACAAGCACTTGTATCAAGACAGAAACCACACTAGCGCAACGAACAAGGATCAAAAGAAACTTTATATAGGCTAACACACTCCAAATGATTGAATATTGGGTCGCCTAGCTGATGAGCCATTCAAGCGGGCAGCATCTAAGATTCCACACAGAGAAAAATAGCTACAATAATTTTGGCCCGTGAGAACCAATTGAGAGAGTTGTTCAATGGACCAAATGTTAAGTATAAAGTATTCCCTGTTTAGGCTGTGCGGTCACATGGAGTGTTTGGGTCTAAGGAGTAGAGCAGCATGGTACCGCAAAGCGTTCGGCTTGCGTGGTCTGACAAGGGGAGCAGCGAGTGCGCAAGGAACAGATAAGTTTGTGACAGCTATACCACAGAGCCAGTTTTAGAGGCTCTATATCAGGCGAGCTTTGCAATATACATTTATTTATTGTCACAACCTGTAACCCCTATAAGTTACACAAGAGCCACAGCTTTGAGTTGATCTATAGGCTCTATGTTATGTGAGTGTGCCATTTTGGGATTTACACATTATTTGTTATTTGTACTATATATTTTCTGTTTTTTATTTTCATATATATTTCAAGCATATAATACTTGTGTACTCCTATATATATAAAGGGTGCGTGTGCTTATTTTATATACACACACACACTTTTAAGCGATCCACTTACATATTGATGTAGGCTGTGTCATCTTGTCACCTAGTATATTGTTACTAAATATGTATGTGTGTGTGTGTGTTGATATATATATTTCCCAATTGTGACACTAGTTTCCACGTGCAAGTAATGGAAGACTGCAGTGGTGCTAGACGTGGCAATATCTAGTGACTACCACTGTTAGGAGTACTGTAACCCGAGGTTGGGTGAGTGGCTTCAGCAGATTCCAAGTGGGACATCTGATCTAACTGTCCAGTTCTAAGAGCAGTTAAAATATTGCACAGCACCCACTGGTTCTCAGGTTTGTGGTATCGGATCCAACTGAGAAATATAAATATATATATAAAATAACATATATATACACCTGTAAAAAAAATAGCTTCCTATATAGAACTTGTAATTTTTCATATCAGACCTTTTAAAATAAATATTGCTAGCTATAAAGTAGCAGTAAAAAAAATATAATAAATATTTAAAAACATTGGTTTACAGTAATATTTGCATTAACCAATTGTTTAATAATAATTAATATTGTTTGTTTAAATTTTACAATGAATTCTTTAGTGTGATACAATTAGCTCATAAAACATAGTAGTTACCATCGTAGATTGTCACAGTTTTTATTTCATATTGGACAAGACAAAAATGAATCACTTGTTTTCAAAAGCAAGCTCTTTCCCACAGCATAATTAATGCTGAATCGCATGAGGTCATCTCTACTTCTGAAATAACTACTTAATTCAGACACAAAATGTATGGCCAGTAAAAACTGAATCTCATAAAACATGATTACTTTTGCTCTGAAATATTGGCATGGTTACGTTCAATCGCTAATTTATAGTTGTAAATCCTGGCTATACAATATGTTGCTTCAAACTAGTTCATGTTTGCATTTAAATAAAGCTTATGTTAGGATTAGGAGGTAATTATCACAGCGACTTTCACTTAGTGCTGCACTAAGACTTTTAAATTGTATGATAGAATAGGCCGTATATCTTGGTCCATGTGTAAAATTCAGCAAAAAAAAAAATACATTTAATTTTTGAAAGAATAACCACTAATAAATAACGAGATGTGATAGCTTGTGATATGATTTAAGTAAGTTTGTAAAGTTTTGGCTTAAATGTTAATAGTGTAAAAATATCTCTCAAAAAAACTGTTTATTTCAGCCAGTTTAATTTGATATTGGGGGATATTTCTCAGAATAAAATATAGTTTAGAGAGTGTACGAAACGATTATGCTTATGAGGATTATACTAAATTCAAGTCAACATCTGAATGCTTATTCAATAAGATGGATCAACTCTACAAACTGATGTGTGAAAGGTCAAACATCATTAACTGGAATGTGTTATTTCACCTCGAATATTATGTAGAATACTCCAGAATTAAAAACATACATAAGTATCAATAACAACACAAGTACATACAATAACAACATTGCTATTTAACAGAAGTAATACAATGGGAAGAACAACATATTCTAACCATTTGCAGGCATAATTGAGTCATTTATCTTCTTTAATAAATGCAGTCCAAACAAGAGAGTAGAAAACTTCAACAACAGCTGCTTTTTGGAAAGAGTGTCTCTTCCATCATATGATTTCCTTTCTCTTATTCATCTAGCCTCTGAAGGGGGGAATTAAGACAAACGTTCAACATTTGAACCTTAATTCTATTGTTGACCTTTTTTCTGGCTCTCCTATTTGTTTGAAACCTATAGAAAATACCATAACAAACTGAGTTCAGGAAACACAATTCTGGCCACGAAAATGGCAGAGACAGCAAATCCAATTTTGCAAAAATCGTTCACTTTTTTATATAACTGAGCTATTTATATTTCAGTTACTTTGTGAACAGATGCTTAAAGCTTCTCAGTCATTATTTGACTTTTAGTATAATTTCTAACCCAAAGCTACAACAATATGTTTACCATTAAGTTCAGTGTAAGCAATAAAATAAACATTTCTGATATTCATTACTTACCCTGGAGAATGCAGTGATTTATCTAAATCATAAACATACAAACAGGAATTTAGTAATATCATTTAAATGCATAAGAAACATATTAGCGAGTTAAAGACGGCTTTCCTTATGTAACCCTAATACTGTACATATTCCTGGTCTCACCCCTGCATCTCGTCTCGACCGTGTGGTGGGAACTAATGTAGCAAGTTCCTCCATTTTCGACTGTAATAACAGGGCACAGCTCTTTTATTTTTAAGGTAATTTGCATGAGAATTACTTTAAAACAATCATAATGTTTGGATCAAGCATTTTTTCAATTACCTGTGACCAGTGCTCTTTCCCCTCTTTAATTTTACTCATAAAGAGAAGAGTTTAGGGTCAGAAAATTGATAATCAGACCAAAATTACATAAAGATAGCTGACAAAATAGTCAATTGATTTCTTCAAAAATCTCAGAATACATGGAAAAAACCCAATATTAAAGGGATACGGTAGTGTTAGCAATACAAACCAGTATTCGGAACACTATAGCTCGACTTGCCTCCCCTGGCCAATAAAGAGTTAAAAATCCTTTAGTTACTTGCCAGATCCCAGCGCTGGGTCCGTGCTTCGCCTCCTCTGACGTCATTCGACGTGGGGACCTAAAGCACATGTGTTGCAAGCACATTAGGCTCTCCTCTTAGGAAAGCATTGAATCAATGTTTTCCTATGGGGATTTAACTGATGCTGGATGTCCTCATGCAGAGCCTAGCAAGCAGGAGGTGCCTGTCTGGTAGACAGCCCCAAGAGGCTGTCTTAGTGCTGCAATGTAAACATTGCAGTTTCTCTAAAACTGCAATATTTTACATTGTAGGGCTAAGGGCAATAGGGTCACTGTACCCAGAACACTTCAATGAGCTGTAGTGGTCTGGGTGCCTATAGTGTCCCTTTAATAAGTATAATTAGATGCAGACTGAGATATACTCTCGTTGACATTAAGTTGTCATTTTGCAAAGTGCAGCTTGTCTCCTTAAACTGAATATCAGTATACTATTCAAACACACAAACAAACACACACATTCATCACATGATTGTAATTGCTTTTAAATGTAATCACATATTTTGTACAGAGAAGATATTTTATTTATGAGGATAATAATGCATTATACATGCTTGTTTTTTTTTTTTTAAACTTCTTTTTTTATATTTTCAATCAACTTTCAATTCACTGCACAATCAAGTGGGTTTTTCATCCACATTAATGATGTGATAGAAGACACAGTCGTTTTTCTCTGTGCTATCACTATGACATATGAGGTAATGTAGTCTTACTCGCTGGCTTGTGTTTTAACTGTCAGGTCAGTTCCTTCATCAGAATCAAATTACGAGTTAATAGAAATTCTAATTCATCTCTCGTATTAGACCCAGAGCTTGTCATAGAGCTAACAATGATGTCATACAATGAGTGATCTGTTAGCAAAGTCACCTTCAACAACTGATAACGATATAAAAGCATTAGAGCGATAAAACTGGTAATACTGATTTTCCGAGCGCGATGGAAGCAGAACACTTAATAAAACACAATTCAAATAGGGATTTTTTTTATGCGTCATGTAATCTGCAATCTGAGATCTGAACATTTTGTTTGCACACACATACACACACTCTCTGTATATATATATTTATTGTTTGTTCTGTATATAATAGCAGATCGTCAGGAAGATGTGAATAGATGTATAGCTAGACTCTATATAATTCTCTTGAATTCTACAGAGCTCTACCACCCAAACCTACTTGACACATGCCTGGACAGACCAAGACTAGACCGGCCATCCTACCACTTCTGCCCACTGGACCAGCATCATGAATGTCAGCACATTCAATGCCATTTCTACATCTGTGACCTGTACATAAATGTGGACATGACATTTTTTATACTGGTCAGACACATGTCCACACAAATAATGTTACTTATACTGCTGCGTAATTCTGGCCCCTTTACCTGTAAAATAACACCAGATGGACCCCTCAGTTGTTAGATAGTTTTGGTTCAGCATTCTTGTAGTTGTGTTATAAATTGCTGAATTTGCTGACCTTGGCTCAACTTCACTTCCTACTTTGATCTTTGGCAACATTAACTGACTCTAATCTCTGAACCTTTACGCTATGTCTAACGGTCCAAACCAGGGCTGCCTGTTCTGACCCTTCGCTATGACTATGCTTGCGGACCTGTGTCTTTGGTTGCATGTTTTAGTCCTTGTAGTATTACTCACTGTCTACAATTGTGTTTCACTTCAGCTTTCAAAGCATTGTGTGGGTGAGCTCACCTTGAATCTGGGTCCCGGCTAACTGGGTTTCACTTACTTATCAAATGAAGTAACTTGGGTTGTTATAAAATGATCATGTCTGGACTTGATAAAACAGACGGACATTTAGACCTCAGACAGGTGACAGAAATGCCTCCAGAGACAGGGATCATAACAGTCTGTTAGCATCATTTATTTTATACCTACCCATTCTGTATTTACTGAATTGAATTTTTGTGCGAGTCTTTTTAATACAATTCCTTAGAAGGTTTATCCACTAACAGAGACATCAGGGATTCACAACAGTACTAAATTCATAGGACAAAAGTGCTGAGCTTGAAATTCAGGTGACAAAAATTTCATGAAATTAAACTATTTTTATTTAACAGTTACAGTTTCCTTGTGAATTCCCGACACGTTTCGCTTTAGTGAATACATTGTCTGGGTCATTATATTACAAAATAGTAATCTGAGCTCATGATATATAAGACCACTTTTTCTTCTGCATACAGACTACTTTTTTCTATCAATATCTACAAATAATATTTTTTAAATTAATTTAATATTTAATGGCAATATCTACACAGCCAATTACATTATCGTACTAAATATTGCTACATTCACTATATCCAGTTATATTGCTTTTGCTCATTAAATGTTGGCCATATGGTAAACCTCGTTTTTGTGGATAAACTATATATATATAAAAATTAAAGGGTTTCTAAAATAACTTCTATAGAGTTATTAGGTCCCCCCGGTCCCTTGGCACTGGATTAGGCTCAGTCCACACTGACTTTGGATTAGGAGACCTAATGCGCATGCACGGCAATGGCCGCATGCGCATTACACCTCCCCATTGAAAAGCATTATTCAATGCTTTCTTATTGGGAAAATCGGATGCTGGAGGTCTGTGAGGACTTCCAACGTCAGATAACAGACCAAAAGTCCATTTGGATTCTGGAAGCCCTCTAGGGCAGACTTAGAGCTGCAATGTAAACATTCTCTGGAACTGCAATGTTTACATTGCAGCACTAGGTGCAAAAGGGTCACAGCACCCAGACAACTTAAATTAGCTGAAGTGGTTTGGGTGCCTACAATGTCCCTTTAATTCTAGGAGAAATATAATTTTGCTATACTACTATGTAATTGTTTATCTAAGTATCATGTAATATTCTTAACAGGAAAGCAAAGGCAAAGAATGAGGGTGGAGGGGAATGAGAAGGGAAGCACATATGCAGGGTATGTCAATATCATTATATTTAACACAAAGGATAAAATGCAGTGTATATATGAATGTAGTTTTCGTGTATTTGCAAAAGAAGTTTAAAGGGACACTTTAAAACATCTTTAGCTTAATGAAGCAGTTTTGGTGTATAGATCATACCCCTGCAGTCTCACCGCTCAATAATCTGCCATTTAGGAGTTAAATCACTTTGTTTATCCAGCCCTAGTCACACCTCCCTGCATGTGACTTGCACAGCCTTCCTAAACACTTCTTGTAAGGAGCCATCTAATGTTTATACTTCCTTTATTGCAAATTATGTTTAATTTAGAATGTCTTATCTCCTGCTCTGTAAATAGCTTGCTAGGCACACCAGGAGCCTCCTGTGTAATTAAAGTTCAATTTACAGAGCAGAAGATAACAATTTAATGCAGGCTGTGTTAGTCACAGCCAAGGGAGGTGTGGCTAAGGCTGCATAAACACAGACAAAAGTGATTTCACTCCTAAATGGCAGAGAATTAAGCAGTGAGACTTCAAATATATGATCTATACACCAAAACTGATTTATTTATTTATTATTGCTATTTATAAAGTGCACACAGATTCCGCAGCGCTGTACAATTAGTTGAGAAACGTACAATATACACAAACAAATACAAGAGGTAAGAGAGCCCTGCCCGTAAGCTGATATCTAGCCATTGGAGCTCTTTTATACAAAGTGTTTAGCTAGATGGCCCGTGAGCTTACAATCTAAAGGATACCAGGGGGATTTGAGACAAGAGGTAGCAGGGGAAGTTTGGAGGTGATGGCTGAAAGAGTTAACAGAGAAGCAGCTATTGTTAAGATGTTAGGGGAATGAAGAGGTAATTGGGTGAGAATCTCAAACTGCTGGAGGAGCATGCTATATATTTAAGGGGAGCCTGGGTGGGTGGGGAGGAGGGGAGAAAAAAATGCAGTCTTCACTGAGTTGATTGTGATTTATGACGCTAAAGTTGTTTTGGTGACTATAGTGTCCCTTCATGTTTGGGGTGTGTGATTGAAATCTGAGTTTTGTGTTTGTGACTGCAAACATGCATTTGTGTATAGCATTTTTCTGCATTTTTCTTTAATTTTGCATTTTCTCATCTATCCCTTCCTGTGATTATTCCCATTGTAACTACATTTTCCACACTTCTACCATTTATATCACTATATCCACCCCCACTTGTGTCTGTCACCAGAATGTTTGTCTTTGTCTCCATATTACCCCAAAATGTAGCCCACATGCGCTTAACAGTTAAAAACAAAAATTAAAAAAGAAAAATGAAATGCTGGTTTGTAGCATTGTATTCATCAGAATTTTGGAAAGCACGTGTGAAAAACACTTGCATTAGGGAGTACTGATACAAAAAAGATAGATTTTTTAAAATTAGTTTTTAAAAAAAAATATATTTTACTATGAATTTTATTTTATTTTTCACTTAACACTCTACATTTTATATAGGTTATTTTTTTTTTTCTAATTTATTGAATTACATTCTTATGATTAGAACTGTTCCATAGTTTTATGCCACCTAGTGGTTAAGCAGCTCAGTGTATGCCATTGAATAAACCCTTAATTGATAATATGCCATCAGTTTCACTTTGCAGGTGACATTATTTGCACAGCTGTATCCATACAGAAAGGTCTAAAGTGTAAAGTGCAAAGTGGTCACGGAATGGGTTATTTTTGTCCGGAGTAAGTGAGACATGCCTTAAAATATTATTTGTCACTGTACACAGGAGTGTTGAAAAGTTCAATAGGTCGTTTTGTATGACATTAAACTAAACATTTTAGACAATAATTACTTTTTTTGGCCTATGTGCACTGTCTTTAATGAGTGCTACAATCTCATATGGAGCCAAATATCCCCAGGCACAGAATAATGCGTGCAATTGATATTAATATGAGAACATGTAAATTCTTACTTTTCTCATCTGTGTAATTAAGCAGAATTATTACTTTGTGAAAACAGCAAACGTATCTGTTCAACAACGTCTACTTTTGTCCCTGGAGACAGGAAACAAAGATTGGTGTGAAGTGCTATATTGTTGCATGATGCTGCGTTTTAGACATACTTAAATCCCTTTGGTACATTATGCAAATAGTATATATCTTTTTTATTTATAGTCAGTATATTTGCAGGTGTTCTAATAATGAACAGCTTTTATGGAATATAAAGTTACGTATTTGAACTGTTATCCACAGTTTGACGAATGCTTATTTTTTGTTTTGTTTTTTTAATTTAGTTTTACTAACTTCTTAAAAATATACAAAAGAGCATTAAGAGATAAATTTAAAATTTACAATTAATACAAAATATACTTGTTATCTTATTTTAGCATTGTTTCAGTCTATGGCAAATACAGTAATAATCATATAATTACATTACTGAAATAAAATAAAAAATATAAACGAATACAGCAGCCCCTTCTTTACCAATAGCATGACTATGTGTGCTGATTTTCATTTTTTCATTTTGCATTGAAAAGCAGTGTTAAAGGACATTCAGTATATTTGCTTTTCTTATGCTCCAGCACGGGTATTCACATTGCAAGGAAAATTTTCCCATCAATGTCTGCAAAGGGACTGTAAATAGCAATAGTCTAAAAAGGTAATTTTGTGGCTGAATTCTAGCAGTCACTAAAATAGAAGGATTGAGAGGGGGATCTGATTACATATATTATATACATGATTTGTGGTACCAACTTGATGTGCCTTGTATATTGGACATTCAGATATTTCTAGAAATATCACCAGGGTCCACTATAAACACCAATGCACAGAGACCACTGCAAAATGATCAGTTTCCCTGGTTTTACTATTTATAGGTATGTGTTTGCGTAAAAGCACCCCAAGTTCATCACTGATCCTCTACCAAATTTCATTGGGGTCCTCAGGTCTCCAGGTAGACAACCAGGTATTGGTTAAAGGTGAAAATTGTAGTCAGAGAAGATGACCTTACTCCAGTCCAATTCTTATAGTCTTTTGCAGAGCTCAGCCTGGCCCTTCCTTGTTTCTCATTTTTTCTAGCTTAGCACAACTTCAGCCCTGTCCCTAGGAGCCTGTTCTCAATGGTCCTCGCCGTGCACTTCACACCAGTTTCCAATTGCCATTTGTTTTGTAGATCACTTGATTTCATCCTACAGTTGTTGAGTGAAATTCGAATGAATCGGCAGTCATCCCGGTCAGTGGAGACTCTTTTTCGCCCTCTGCCAGTCTGTAGCTCTTTGTCCCCAGTGTCTGTTGTTTGGCCATCTTTGAAACTTTAAGGATGGAAGCAACCTGATGCTCTCTGTATTCCTCTGCCAGTAAAGTCAGAATTGAACCCTACTTTTTCTCACTTACAACCTTTCTTTTCAACTCTTTTGGCATGGTCAATAGGTATTTTATTTAATTCCATTTACTTTTACTACTAGCACCCTAGGGATGCAGGTAAATGTGAAAACACTCAGAAGTAGTCTGACTTCTTATCAATGTCCACAGTTCAGTAATGGTTATAGTGCTAAGAGAGCTAAGAGAGCTCCTTAAATATAGTGCAAGGAAGAAATTGACCCCCACTATCCATCCCATTAAATGTGAATCCATACCTAAACTCTAATACGTTTTAGTAAGGGTGCATCTTCCCAATTATGTCAAAAGTTGAAGAAAAGGTGTTTCTATTTTCCAGAGCTATATTTTGATCTAAAATTTTTTTCCATAAAAATGCCTTCATACATTTCTGTAGCAACTAAAAAAATGCTTCTGATCTGCGATGGTAGATTAATTTGACACTGTCAAATTGAATTACCTCTATGCATTTTAAAAGGTTTGACTCTACAAAATTTTTGACTAGTATAGTCCCAGTCACTCACTCTACAGCACTCATGAAACCACTATGGATCGTTAGCTCATCTCAATTTCAACATGGATGCCAATACAAAAAAAAAATATCTTCCTTGATAATAGTAAAACCCCCAACAATGTGTTAGTAGACATTTTATTCTCACCTAGTAGCAATTCCTATAAAAAAAAAAAAAATTGTTAAAAGAAAAGGGGAGGTTGTTTAATAAGCAATTCATTTGCAGCCACATTTAAATTTTTATGCTTAAAGGGACACTATAGTCACCTGAACAACTTTAGCTTAATGAAGCAGTTTTGGTGTATAGAGCATGCCCCTGCAGCCTCACCGCTCAATCCTTTGCCATTTAGGAGTTAAATCCCTTTGTTTATGAACCCTAGTCACACCTCCCTGCATGTGACTTGCACAGCCTTCCATAAACACTTCCTGTAAAGAGAGCCCTATTTAGGCTTTCTTTATTGCAAGTTCTGTTTAATTAAGATTTTCTTATCCCCTGCTATGTTAATAGCTTGCTAGACCCTGAAAGAGCCTCCTGTATGTGATTAAAGTTCAATTTAGAGGTTGAGATACAATTATTTAAGGTAAATTACATCTGTTTGAAAGTGAAACCAGTTTTTTTTTCATGCACGCTCTGTCAATCATAGCCAGGGGAGGTGTGGCTAGGGCTGCATAAACAGAAACAAAGTGATTTAACTCATAAATGACAGTGAATTGAGCAGTGAAATTGCAGGGGAATAATCTATACACTAAAACTGCTTTATTTAGCTAAAGTAATTTAGGTGACTATAGTGTTCCTTTAATTGCTGGATATGATTAAAAAAAATCATTTTTGCTAAAGGCAATTTATAAACAAATTCACTATGATGTCCACATTTTTATATTATATTCATAAATTGTTCATTAATTTCACATGATCTTTTATATTCAATAAATGTTTACTGAAGTTTTACTTTTTTAATAAATTAATTATACAAGGTATGAGAAAAAGAGAGCAAAAACGATGCATATACAAGAAAATGTTTTTATTTTTCAGAAACTCCTAACTTTTATGTCTTTATGTTTGTATACTTGTAAAGTGCTTTGAATCTCACAGGGAGAAAAGCGCTATAAACATTGCAAATTATTATTATTATTATAATTATTATTACTATGTACAAAATTTCTGTCATCTGTTTTTTATAAAAAAAATAAAAATAAACGCTTACATTTATTATTTCATTTTTTTTCACAAAAAGTTATGTCTGAACTTCCTGAAATTTTAATGTGAATTTTAGATTGTAATAATAATAATGTATATATTCCAAAAAACTGTTTAACCCCTTAAGGACACATGACATGTGTGACATGTCATGATTCCCTTTTATTCCAGAAGTTTGGTCCTTAAGGGGTTAAAAGGTAGTTCCGAGTCCCTCCAAATAATAATTACATCATCAATGAATCTCCACTATGGGACCAGGTTCTCCACCCAGCCATGTTTAGTCCAAATATACTGGTTTTCCCAATATTTCATATAGATATTGGCATAGCTGGGGGTGAACCTTGTCCCCATGGCAGTGCCCATCATTTGTAAGAAAAGCTCACCATCAAGCACAAAATAATTATGACTTCGAATGAAAGTAATGGTCCTGAAGATAAACGTCCTTAAACTGTCTGAAAACCCTTATCCTTACTGTAAAAATTGTCTACAGCCTCTAATCCTAGATGTAATTTAACAGTTTACAAGGCGGTGACATCTAATGTTGTCCATATATTTTCCTTCTCCCATTCAATATTTCACATTTCCACCAGGATGGAAGGGGAATCTTTAACATATCATATATCTTCCTGTACATATTTTTGCAAATATATATCAACGAATGCCAATAAATTAGCAGTTATTGCGCTGATACCACTAATTATTGGTTTTACAGGTGGATGTTCTAATTTTTTAGGCATTTTAATAAGAAAATAAAAAGTGGCCAAAATCAGATGTTCATTAAACACAAATTCTAAATTATTTATATAGATAATCTCATCTCGTGGTGGGGTTGTGCTTCAGCCTCCTATATGTGGTGATGTCATTTAAAATTCGTAGGGACTCCTCCCAATAATATTCACGAGACATAACTACAATCTCACTGCCTTTGTCCGCTTTCTTTATTACCATGACGTCTCATTCTTTCACGCTTTTTAAACAAATGTATTCCTCTCTAGTTACTTACTTTGTTTAATTCTGTCAGTTACATTTCTGAAATATTTTTCATTAAAAAACTGTAGATGGTCTCCTTTACTTTGTACTGGATAAAACTTAGATTTTTTTTCTGAAATGATTATATTTACCCATACATTTTTTTTATCTTGTTCTTTATTTTAATTTAAGTAATTTTCTAAATAATTCTCTGAAATGTTATTTTCTATTATATTTCTGTAATACATTTCTGTAGGTCAACACATAAATCAAAATGATTAGCTTTTTTACTTGGAGCAAACTTTAACCCTTCTCTAGTATATGTACTTCATGTTGTGTCTCCTATAAACGTAAAATACCATTAAGTATCTGGCCCTTTAGTAAATATATCTCTTCTTGTGATTCCTTTCTGGAATCTCCTCTATTCTCTTCCTTTTTTTGAGGTAAATCCAGTTGTAGTGGAGAGTATCTGTCGAGATGTTCCGGACTCCCCACCCCCCATGGATGCTATTCAAACCACCGGTCTATAATTGGATCAGTGGTGTCTCCAGGATTCATATTTATGGGGGGCACTTAAGGGGCCAGGGACAAAAGTAGGGGGGCAGTTATAAAATGTGTATATGTGTGTGTGTGTCTGTATATATATATATATATATATATATATATATATATACATATATATAGATATAGATACACACTACACGCACACACACCCACCATAACAACTACAGAATGATTTGATTTCTTACCTGCATTTTACCTGGCACAACCCTCTGCTTCTTCTCTTCTGCACTGCAGAGCCAGATTGTCATTAAATTCCTAATAGAGATACTTAGTAGGATATTTGTTCTAAATTGTTCAATACCTCAAATACAATCCATATACAGTTACAAGAAAAAGTATGTGAACCCTTTGGAATGATATGGATTTCTGCACAAATTGGTCATAAAATGTAAACTGATCATCATCTAAGTCACAACAATAGACAATCACAGTCTGCTTAAACTAATAACACACAAAGAATGAAATGTTGCCATGTTTTTATTGAACACACCATGTAAACATTCACAGTGCAGGTGGAAAAAGTATGTGAACCCCTAGACTAATGACATCTCCAAGAGCTAATTGGAGTGAGATGTCAGCCAACTGGAGTCCAATCAACGAGATGAGATTGGAGGTGTTGGTTACAGCTTCCCTGCCCTATAAAAAACACACACACCAGTTCTGGGTTTGCTTTTCACAAGAAGCATTGCCTGATGTGAATGATGCCTCACACAAAAGAGCTCTCAGAAGACCTACGATTAAGAATTGTTGACTTGCATAAAGCTGGAAAGGGTTATAAAACTATCTCCAAAAGCCTTGCTGTTCATCAGTCCACGGTAAGACAAATTGTCTATAAATGGAGAAAGTTCAGCACTGCTGCTACTCTCCCTAGGAGTGGCCGTCCTGTAAAGATGACTGCCAGAGCACAGCGCAGACTGCTCAATGAGGTGAAGAAGAATCCTAGAGTGTCAGCTAAAGACTTACAAAAGTCACTGGCAAATGCTAACATCCCTGTTAGTGAATCTACAATACGTAAAACACTAAAGTAGAATGGATTTCATGGGAGGATACCACAGAGGAAGCCACTGCTGTCCAAACAAAACATTGCTGCACGTTTACAGTTTGCACAGGAGCACCTGGATGTTCCACAGGAGTACTGGCAAAATATTCTGTGGACAGATGAAACCAAAGTTGAGTTGTTTGGAAGAAACACACAACACTATGTGTGGCGAAAGAAAGGCACAGCACACCAACATCAAAACCTCATCCCAACTGTGAAGTATGGTGGAGGGGGAATCATGATTTGGGGCTGCTTTGCTGCATCAGGGCCTGGACGAATTGCTATCATCGAAGGAAAAATGAATTCCCAAGTTTATCACGACATTTTGCAGGAGAATTTAAGGCCATCTGTCTACCAGCTGAAGCTCAACAGAAGATGGGTGTTGCAACAGGACAATGACCCAAAGCATAGAAGTAAATCAACAACAGAATGGCTTAAACAGAAGAAAATACTCCTTCTGATGTGGTCCAGTCAGATTCCTGACCTCTTGATTGAGATGCTGTGGCATGACCTCAAGAAAGCAATTCACACCAGACATCCCAAGAATATTGCTGAACTGAAACAGTTCTGTAAAGAAGAAGTGCACGTCTGATCTGCAACTACAGGAAACGTTTGGTTGAAGTTATTGCTGCCAAAGGAGGTTCAACCAGTTTTTAAATCCAAGGGTTCACATACTTTTTCCACCTGCAATGTGAATGTTTACATGGTGTGTTCAATAAAAACATGGCAACATTTCATTCTTTGTGTGTTATTAGTTTAAGCAGACTGTGATTGTCTATTGTTGTGACTTAGATGATGATCAGATCACATTTTATGACCAATTTGTGCAGAAATCCATATCATTCCAAAGGGTTCACATACTTTTTCTTGCAACTGTACATAGCTGTTGATTTTGTCCTGCCTCTAGCTGTGTATCTCATGATTCAAAAACAGTTAAATTGTATTTAGTTTTACCTGTTGCTGAAGAAGTTAATCTACAACCATCTTTACATTTTTGGTATCGGAATGGTATCTAAAGTCTCGTCTTTAGGGTGGAAAAAAAAGTGATTAATTGGTTGCTTAAAATGCTCGTGGATTTATATTTTACTTTACTCTCTTCGTGTTTTTAAATCTGCCTAACCACCATAGTGCAAGCATAAAGTTAACATGTTATTTTGTTCCGCAACGTACAGTTTTGTCTGGTGCTGACTCTGCATCCGCAGGTCACAAAAATATCTGAAGACGTACCACAAAACCAACCCAAGGCAGCTCAGCAGTTTTACTGTCACAGGTACATTATTCCTCAAATCAGAGCAATGACCACTTTCTAAAATATTCCAGGGTTATGTGTTGTTACAAGAAATTAGAACCTGGACTATTCGATAAATTCTGACACCTAGAAGCCAGGTTAAATTGATATATATTTTAGCATACATCCAATGCTAGCAGTGACTAGACGAAGGATTAGTCCCATGCCTGCTTAAAGAAAAATCTGCCCAGCTATTAAAGGGACTCTCCAGTGCCAGGAAAACATTTTTGTTTTCCTGGCACTGCAGGACCCTACAGTGCCCCTCTCCCTCCCACTCCCCATCCCAAGTTGCTGAAGGGGTTAAAACCCCTTCAGTGACTTACCGGAGTCCAGCGCCAATGTCCCTCGGCGCTGGGTCAGGCTTCGCCTACTTTCCTTCCCCACCGATGTCAGCCGGCGGGGGAGAACTTATGGCTGCGCACGCTCATTAGACCTCCACATAGGAAAGCATTATTCAGTGCATGCATAGCGTGAGGATGTCCAGTGTCGTATAACACACTTTTCTGCTTCTAAGAACACGTAAGTTCCTTTAGTGGCTGTCTGATAGATAGCCACTAGAGGAGGACTTAACCCTGCAAGGTAATTATTGCAGTTTGTGACAACTGCAATAATTGCACTTGCAGAGTTAAGGGTGGTGGGAGTTGGTACCCAGACCACTCCAATGGGCAGAAGTGGTCTGGGTGCCTCGAGTGTCCCTCCACTGGTCAAATAGTAATAATAAACAATAATAGAAATCACTGTGTGGCAGATATACCCAAATAAAAACATGCATCCATTTAATGCATTTTATGTATTTTTTTTTCTTTTGGGGCAGTCTTTATAAGCCCTCCCCTTCTAACCCCACCCAGACTTTCTGCAACTGTCCAATCACAGATGTCCCAATGCAGCTCAACAGAACGTCTTTGGAAGGCAGGTGCTCTGAGCAATTGAATGGCTAACCAAACCAAGAAGTATCAGGACCGGTTGTCTGCAGGGGTGTGTAAAGAGGTTAATTTATAAGAGTGTAAATTTCTATTGAAATCTGTACTTTTTGTAAAATTAAAAAAACCAACACACTCTTCACACACATAGTGCTTTAGCAACAAAGTCTGGCCTTGGCATGAAGGGAATGACTTGCAATGAAAATATGCATAATTAAATGCATGAATATTTTTATGTTGGGGGGTATACATAGTAAGCAGTGATTTTATTTGTTTGCATTTTGGCAATGGATGGTCCCTTTAACCTTCCTTCATCCTAGTTTACAACCATAGTGACACATCCTATAACCAATGTCTGTATATTCCCCCATAAATAATTATATTTATTCAACCCATATCCTAACCCTTCAACCTTTAGTGCTAGGAATACAAGGTTTTATACCTAGCACCATAGCTCCCTATGCTCACCCCTTCGGTTTGTTATTAAATTGACAGTGACTGTATAATACTTAAGCTGACCATGACCACATTGACATTGTCACCTAACATATACCATTAACCGGTTAAGGGAATTCTAGGACTTCTTAATTTTTTATTTTTTTTTATGTATTTATTTATTTTTACAGTGTATGGCATTGTGGTAAGATTATCAGGGAAGGCATAGAGATTGTTATTTGTTGGTCTTAACTTATTGTTTTACTGAAAACATTTGTTCTATTGACCCAGTATTTTTTCAAATTCAGGAGAGTCCTGGATGATTCTGGGGCAGTAAAAGTGAACTTTCTTTCAAAAAACAAAAACATATTAATGACACCATAAATATATGTTTATATATATATATATAGAAACAAAAAAATTTCAGATAAATCAATTTAGACAAACCATTTTTTTTTCCATGCACAAGTCCAGTTTTGTCCATCTGGACGAATTTCAACCATGGAATCATGAAAAACAACTCAGATAAATCAAAATGGTGTAAAAGTATGCCTATTAATGTACTGTAAATGTAATGTTATGTATATATTTTACAGTAAATTTTTAAATTTTCCCATCATTTGGATCACTGATCAAATGAGAAGTAACCAATCGAGGGAAAATCGGAGAATCAGTAAAAAATAAATTTATATTTATATATGTAATATGCAATATATTAATTACATATATAATATATACATATAGATTTTTTTATACTGCTTCTCCTTTTCCCCCCTCTACCTAACCACCAATCATTTTTTTTCTAGTACCAGAGACCGAACCCTGAATTACGAAACAAATGAGATGGCTTGTTTATTCCTCGCTTCAATTGTTTTGTAATTTGGAGTTATGGAATTCGGATGGAGTTATGGAATTCGGACAACTCACTCGTTGCCCAAAATTTAGAAGAATCACAGTTTGTTTAAAACAGTCTAATGTACTCTATATCATTAACACGCCATATGTAATTTGATTTTTTTTCCCATAATTGGAGTTTGACCAATATTTTGCCTATGGCAACCTCAATGTTACAGGTGACTTATTATGGGATCCCATAAATTGCAGTAAACAGTAACTAGATAGTACATTTCATTTCACATATAGTCATTGAGTAAATAAGTCATCTGATACAATATGAATGCAACCCCTGTATATACAACAGCCATATACAGTAGCTCACAAAGGTAAGTATACCCCTCACACTTTTGTAAATATTTTATTATATCTTTATGTGACAACACTGAAGAAATGACACTCTACTACAATGTAAAGTAGTAAGTATACAGCCTGTATAACAGTGTAAATTTACTGTCCCCTCAAAATAACTCAACACACAGCCATTAATGTCTAAACCGTGAGTACACCCTTAAGTGGAAATGCCCAAATTGGGCCCAAAGTGTCAATATTTTGTGTGGCCACCATTATTTTCCAGCACTGCCTAAACCCTCATGGGCATAGAGTTCACCAGAGCTTCACAGGTTGCCACTGGGGTCCTCTTTCACTCCTCCATGACAACATCACGGAGCTGGTGGATGTTAGAGACCTAGCAATCCCCCACCTTCCATTTGAGGATGCCCCACAGATGCTCAATAGGGTTTAGGGCTGGAGACATGCTTGGCCAGTCCATCACCTTTACCTTCAGTTTCTTTAGCAAGGCAGTGGTCATCTTGAAGGTGTGTTTGGGGCTGTTATAATGTTGGAATACTGCCCTGCGGCCTAGACTCCGAAGGGAGGGGATCATGCTCGGCTTCAGTATGTCACAGTACATGTTGGCATTCATGGTTCCCTCAATGAACTGTAGCTCCCCAGTGCCAGCAGCACTTATGCAGGCCCAGACCATGACACTCCGACCACTATGCTTGACTGTAGGCAAGACACACTTGTCTTTGTACTCCTCACCAGGTTGCCGGCACATATGCTTGACACCATTGGCTGTGTGTTGTGTTATTTTGAGGGAACAGCAAATTTACACTGTCATACAGGCTGTACACTTACTACTTTACATTGTAGCAGAGTGTCATTTCTTCAGTGTTGTCACATGAAAAGATATAATATATTTACAAAAAATATGAGGGGCGTGCTCACTTATGTGAGATACTGTACATGCGCCAATGGAATTTAACACCATCTCCTTACAAATCAGCAAAACAAAATCATAAGAGTTAGTTTGTAATGCCTTGACATGTCCCTTATTATAACTAAGGAAATGTGATCTGCTGAGTAAAAATAAAAATAACATATAATTCTGAAAAAAGCCTTTGGTTTAATAAGACTACTCAAGTGTTTTCTCTGAGTTTAAAAAATTGCTGAAGTATCCATATTGCACTGCAAATAATGTGTTATTTTAGCAAAGATATGAATGTTACTTTTAAGCAAAAAGATCAAAGTAGCCAGATAATTGATTCAAGGAACATTAAACAATTGTATGCATTTTAGAAGCAGACATTGATAATATAAAACTGTTTCTGATTTTTATAGTATGTTTAGAGTCCACTTAGTGCACCACAGATGGCCTGCCACGTTAGCTATTTTTGTAAACCAAACAAACAAGCAAACAAACAAAAAATAACTACTAGACAGTATCATTCATTAAATTGTGGTTCAAAGAAGACTGTCTTATTTATTCTAACAAACAGCTGTGTGTTTGCCTCTTGACAAAACAACATTAACAGAATGAAATATAAAATCATTGAATTAGAATATCTAGAGTGTTCAGTTAAAAGTATTTCTCAAATTTCAGTATTCATACCTTTTTATGGATAAGTGATTTAATTAAGCTATTTATAAATGTAATACTGGTTTGAAATAACAATCATCTTTTTTCTCTTATCTCTCCTCCCCAACCCCCCACTATACAACATTTTCACATTTAAAGGATGTCCACATTTACAATAAGCCAATTAAAGAGATATTCATCAAATTAAAAAAGTAAAAAAACATAAAACCAAAGATGACTTAAAAGTGGCACAAACAGTATAGTACATTCACACAGCTATAGATCTCTATGTAAGTAGATCAATAAATCATTGTATTTAAAGGGGAACTGTTACATACACAGTGCCCATAACTTTGCTATGAGGAATCTGGGAAAATTCAAGTCAGTTTGGTCTTTTTAAATTCAGAGTAGTTTATTGTATATTTAGCTATAAGTAGATAGAGTTGACTGCAGCCAAACAGAAGAATGAGCATTTTGTTGTATTTGCTGTGGCAAAAAGTATTAAAATATGAATTATTTGAACTAATGAAATCAGGCATAAAATAACAGACATTTAAGAGAGAGAAAAAAGTGGGACCAAACAGAGATTCAATGGAAAAAAGTAAAACATAGAAAACACATAAATATATATGCCTGCATTCATTTGCATGCCAAGCTGGGAATTCTGGGAGCATTGTGGAAACATTATTTCTTAGAATTACTGTGCCCATGGTGGACTTTTCCCAAAGTCCTACTTGAGATATGTAGATGATGCACTACAGTAGTTTTTGAATTTACATAAATTTGTGTGGAGCTTTATTGTGTTTGGTCTTACCACAACTTATTTAGTAAGTATTCAACTCCTAGAGCAGAACAAGAGCCATGCTGAGATGGCAAAAACTGTACAGTTATTGATTGGTGTCTGGTCGGTGTTCCCTTTAGATAAATATAAGCTTTGATTTAAGGCACTGGACTCTATCTCTGAAATGTGACTGTGCCCACTGATTGATCGTTTATGCCCATTTAACCCCATATATTTAACTCCATAACTCAGTAATTGACTAGGCCACGTTCAACACCATATACCTAAAGAAATATATATTGGGGATGGAACAATCACTTTAAATTGAGACAAAATCAAGTCCAATGCAACTTCCCATTGATTGCCTAAGAAAACAAAATTTATGTGCAGGGCATCGCATCCAGGATCTTAAATTTTAATGAAATGCCAAAGGGTGACCTCAGAAATTTTGTTACCACAGACTAAGCATGTTTGAGGGGTCTATACTCTGTGAACATTTCTTTCACACATACCCCAAAATCTTGATATGATTAGTGTCATGAACGCACCCTACTTCAAGAGTGTGCTTGACGTAGTTGTGGTGGCAAAAAGGTTAAAGTTCACTATTTGTCTGCACTAGACTGGAAATAATGATAAAATCCCACTTAACACCACCCACACTTAACCATAGTAATATAAATATTACTATTTTAACGCTGCCCCCACCAAGACAATTTATAAATGGGGTGCTTAAAAATAAAAACCCACCAAATACAACTTTGCACAATATTTAAGTAATTGCAGAACGCTAATTAGTCTCTTCAGGTAACATGATTCTTAACAAGACAAAAGCAGAACTTAACAAAAGAATATTTATTATGAGCAAAAAATAGTCACAGTGCATACAAAAATATAGATGACAATCAAATTATTTACACCAACAACAGATAAAAACAAAAGGGATAAAATAACAGAAGTCCTAATCACTTACTCCTTAGGTTTTCCAAGTAAAGCTTCTGCCCAGGGGGTCTCTGGCAAGGAAGATGGTGACTCACTCAAAATTAGACGTTGGCCCCAAGCAAGTCCAATACACATCTCAGCATCATTGGATATATACCCTGTGGATTACGAAGCCTGGCCCAAAGGTGGAGATAAGGCGTACCTATAGAGACAATAAGTGACCACCCCCTTGTGTTCCAGACCAACATCAATCCAAATGAAAACATTTGGTTCTATCTCCTTTTATGCACTTGCCACAGAAATAATAATTGCATCTATGAATGTGTTACCATTAGAGTTGAGCGAACCCGAACTGTAAGGAGAGCAAACAATGGGTCGCAAGAGTATTCTGAGAACGGACAGCAGCTAAAATAGCCTGCCCTTCGGTGGGTCCCCGCTCAGAACTCAAGCTGGTTTTATCTCAACTTGTGCCATTACAGAGAGAACATATCTGAAGCATATCAGACTGGTCCCACCCATACGGGCAGCCCAGACCCGAAATGCCAGCAAGTTCTCTCTGCACGAGAGATACAGCAACCCCAGACGATCGTTTCAGCCTTGTTAGGCATCGTCAGTGAGGCATAGCTGATATCTCTCTAGGCACTCGTGCAGAGAGAACTTGCTGGCATTTCGGATCTGGACTGCCCGTATGGGTGGGACCAGTCTGATATGCTTCAGATATGTTCTCTCTGTAATGGCACAAGATGAGCAAAAATCAGCTTGAGAACTGAGCGGGGACCAACCGAAGGGCAGGCTATTTCAGCTGCTGCCTGTTCTCAGTATTCTCTTGCGACCCACTTTTAACCCGAACTGTAAAGTTCGGGTTCGTACCGAACATTACGATTTTTTTACCCCGAACCCGGACATTTCAGTAACAGTTCGGGTTTGAGTTCGGTGTTCGGCGATTTAATGGCGCGGTTTGAAAAGCTGCAGCCAATCAACAAGCGTTTGACTCGTGTGCCCTTAGAAGCCATCACAGACATGCCTACTAATGGCATGGCTGTGATTGGTCAGTGCAGCATGTGATCCACCCTCTATGTAGGTGCATGTCTATTAAACTGCTCACTGTTAAAAAATATTTTTAAACGGGGCCCCTCTCCCGAGCCCCCACTTGTGACGTGCAAGTGGGGGCTTTTAATCTAAAGGGGGACCTATTGCCCTCCCGCCCCCCACCCCTGAGCAGCGGGTGGGGGCCCAAAATTAGAGAGTTAAGTTATATTTAAAACAGACTTCCAGGCCACTTATGTGTGACTTCTCACACCTTACAGATTAGCTCTGTTGGGGTCCCAGCTTCAAAGAGGAATTTAGGCTGTAAACCTTCTGCCCTCCCATACAATCAAATTAACCTCTTTTGGAATTGACAATACCCCCTCTATCAAGCAGCCAGTTCATCTATCCACTACACAAATTACAATAAATGACAATATTCCATAGTGCAACAATGAATTATGCAACCTTGCCGTGACAATTAGTTGCTCAGGTATTGGTCAACAACAAATCAACAATAAGGGGAAGAGAAGAAACTACAGAAAATAACAGACACACCATTATCATTAACATTATCATTAGTCCTTAAAGGACCACTATAGTGTCAGGAATACAAACATTTTTTACATTATTGTGTTTAACTAACATTCTTAATGATCTTAGCCAATCTAATTCTTTCCCATCGTGCTGCGCCAATCGCGATGGGAAAACAATCGCAATGGGAATTAAAGGCATTGAATCAAAGCTTGGAAATGCTGTACATCACTGGACTAGGAAGCACCTCTAGTGGCTGACTGTGTGACTGCCTTTAGAGGTGTTAGTAGCCAGCGGTTTTTACAGTGCTCAGCTTGCAGGAACAGGCAGTAGACATCAGAACCACTACATTATGTTGTAGTGGTTTTGGTGACTATAGTTTCCCTTTAACTCGCCAATAGAATGTTTGTTTTTTCTTTAATGCAACTAAAACTGTGGACTGTATGTTGACCTTCCTGCTGCTAGGTATTTGTATTTATGTCCCAGTCTGGCTGATATTAGGGCCCTCAGACTGCACTGAGGTTATCCATGCATAATTACTTGTTGATTACAGGGAATAATTACATGGATGATGTCACCATTCAAGCACCAGCACTAGAGGCTTTTAAAACCTAATCTGCTGATTCAAATAACAGTTTGATTAACAAAGCTGAGTCATTGAGTACATAAACTATTGAGGACGGTACTCATAGGTACTGAAAATGGCAACAAAATGTAAAAAAGAATGTCTGCATGTGAGCATAATGCCAATATACAATAAATACATTAAAATCATATATTTCTAAAACAAAGGTAATTATAAACTGCTATAACAATCTTTACAGTCTCTGGAATGCTAATATAATGCTAATAGTGAAATAGGGTCCATTAGTTCTTCCCCACTCCTTGAGTGTAGGAATGGTAAAATTTGGGAGGATGGGGTACTCACATTTCCAGTGCACCCACAGGTATTAAATGAGTGACTAGTGGATTCTGGCAGAGATATATGTTCATCTATAGGACAGTTATCATTACTAGAGGAGAAATGAGAGTGAGTGAGGCTTTATGGACAAAATTTAATTTTTCAAAGTACATAAAAATAAAGCATTTATAATTGATTCTGGAAGTAGGAGTTTTAGGTTTTTTTTGTAAATGCCTCGGCAAGCCAATGCAAATTTAAATGCAGAAGGATTTATTCATTAATCAGTAGTTAAGTGAAAACACAATTGCAACATCAGGGCCGCCATCAGGGCATGACAACCGCAACGGTTGTCATGGGCCCGGCGGTCCTGGGGGGCCCGTCCGGGCCCCACATTCAGTGTGTACATACCGGGTCGCAGGGGGTCCTGCGACCCCGGTATGTACCCACAGGGCCAGCCTCTTCTCCTGGGGGGCCCAGGAGCCGGCCACCCCAGGGCCCCCCGAGGCTGGCCCTGCTGACCCCAGTGGGCGGGCTGTCTGGGCGGCCGGCGCGCGAGGGAGCACTCTCTGTGTGCTTCCTCTTCAGCTCCCTCGCGCCCCTTCCCATTTCATTCCTTCCCTCCCCCCCTCGAAGACGTCATCTTCCGGCTCCGGCATCAGTGCGGTGCGCGAGGGAGCTGAAGAGGAAGCACACAGAGAGTGCTCCCTCGCGCGCCGGGCCACCCGCCGGGTGTCAGCAGGGCCAGCCTCTGGGGGGCCCTGAGGTGACCGGCTGCTGGGCCCCCCAGGAGAAGAGGCTGGCCCTGTGGGTACATACCAGGGTCGCAGGGCCCCCTGCGACCCGGTATGTACACCACTGAATGTGGGGCCTGTACGACCTGAGCAGTCCGGGCCCCCCAGGACCGCCGGGCCCATGACAACCGTTGCGGTTGTCATGCCCTGATGGCGGCCCTGATGGGGGGTACCATGGCGCTTGTGACACATCACTGAACAGAACTAGGAGGGTTTCAGGGCAGTAGACTATATACTGACGTTAATATTATCAGTAAAAGTACAGTTTTCATGTGAAAAACGCAAAAAAAAACGGAACACTAACTTTGGCTAGCATTTGTGCCCAAGTGGCTACTACAAAAGACTGGCCATACCCCATTTTGAATACCCTAGGATGTCTACTTTTTCAAATGGTATGCCATTAAAGGGTAATTTTCATTTCTTGGCTGCCATACTGTCTCAAAGGGAGCATAGACACAGCAAACTAATCTGACAAATTTCATTGTTAAAAAGCATAAATGGATAAGCCGTATATATGACCCTGTAACTTTTAAAAACCCCACAAAACCTATACATGGGGGGGTACCGTGGCGCTTGTGAGACATCACTGAACAGAATTAGGAGGGTTTCAGGGCAGTAAACTACATACTGACAATTATATTATCAGCAAAAGTACAGTTTTTATTTGAAAAATGAAAAAAAAAATGAACACTAAGTTTGGCTAGCGTGTATGCCCAAGTGGCTACTACAAAAGACTGGGCATACCCCATTTTGAATACCCTGGGATGTGTACTTTTTCAAAATGGTATGCCATAAAACCTATACATGGGGGGTACTGTTTTACTCATGAGACATTTCTGAATACAAATATGTATTTTTTTATTGCAGTAAAACCAAACAGTATTGTGACATTATCAGTTAAATTATTGAGCAGAGTAAGTGATGAGAACCGCACCCAGTCCCAACGGCCAAGGGTGCTCCAGAGCAGGACCAGCAATCCCAGTACAATAATCCAAGAGGAAAAAACTCACAGGCACTCCAACTTCAAGCCGCAGGCAGATTTATTATGACAGAATGCAACGCAACGTTTCGACCGGAAAGCTTGAAAAAGACCTGTGAGTTTTTTCCTCTTGGATTATCAGTTAAATTGACATGCAGAAATTGAAAAATATCAAAATTTCTTAATTTTGTAAACTTTTTTAGATTTTATTCATATAAGATGGAGTTCTATATATGAATGTTTGCTATGGAATGAAAGCCCTGTTTCCC
>OW240912.1:365405808-365467547 GCA_933207985.1 Pelobates cultripes | reverse complement strand
CGTTTGAACTGCTGTTTGGGAGGAGGGTCAGAGGCCCCTTAGATCTTATAAGAGAGCATTGGGAGGGAGACTGGAGCGCAGATGGCACCCCATCATACCATATGTGTTGGCTCTCCGAGACCGCCTGGAAGCCTTAACCAGGACGGTAAGGGAAAACCTTCAGGCGGCACAGACCCGCCAGCGCACATGGTATGACCGGGGAGCCAGGGACCGTAGC
This sequence comes from Pelobates cultripes, assembly GCA_933207985.1. Lineage (NCBI taxonomy): Eukaryota > Metazoa > Chordata > Amphibia > Anura > Pelobatidae > Pelobates > Pelobates cultripes. Next base: position 365,467,330 of record OW240912.1, on the reverse strand, counting down.
TTTCAGGTCGGGCAGAAAGTGCTGATTTTAAAGCCTGTCCGACATGACAAGCTACAGGCCGCCTGGCAGGGACCTTATAGGGTGGTGGAACAGAGATGTGACACCACCTATATAATTGGCTCCTGTACAGGGGCGGGAGGGCGACGCATGCTCCATGTGAACATGATGAAGCCCTACCAAGCACGCTCCGAGGAGGTAACCGCCATATGCGCGCCCAATTCAGATGAGTCCGACAGCTTACCACTCCCAGATCTGCTGGAAGATGGGCAGCTGTCTGGGGATTTAGGGGAAGTCACACTGGGAGACCGGCTGAGCCCACAGGAGCGCATCGAGGTACGGCAGCTGTTGGAAGAGAAACGAGACACGTTCTCTAACTTACCTGGGTACACCCCTCTGGCCACTCACCGGGTAGAGACCCCAGGGCAATTACCGATGCGTCAGACCCCCTACTGCATCCCCGAAGCGGTAAGGGAAAACATGCGCAAGGAGATCGATGAGATGCTCCAACTGGGGGTAATTGAGCCCTCAGATAGTCCCTGGGCTTCTCCGGTAGTACTCGTACCGAAGCGGGACGGTACGACCCGCTTCTGCGTAGACTACCGGAGATTAAACGAGAAAATGGTGTCCGATGCATACCCTATGCCACGGATAGATGAGCTACTGGACAGAATGGCCAGGGGTCAATACCTCACTACCATTGACTTATGTAAGGGGTATTGGCAAATCCCCCTGGCCCCAGAGGCCATCCCGAAATCGGCCTTTGTCACCCCATTTGGCTTGTACCAGTTTAAGGTCATGCCATTTGGGATGAAAAACGCCCCAGCTACTTTCCAGCGGATGGTAGACCGACTTCTGGATGGGTTCCAAGACTACACCTGTGCCTACCTGGACGATATTGCCATTTTTAGCAATACGTGGCAGGAGCACTTGGCCCATATAGGAGCGGTTCTAGACAGGATTAAGGAAGCTGGTTTGACATTGAAACCGGCCAAGTGCAGCATAGGGATGGCCGAGGTGCAGTACCTCGGACATAGAGTGGGTTGCGGCAAACAGAAGCCCGAACCAGCCAAGGTAGAGGCCGTGGCCCAGTGGCCCACTCCTAGGACTAAAACCCAGGTGTTAGCCTTTCTAGGGACCGCTGGGTATTACAGGAAGTTTGTCCCTAACTATAGCGCCCTCGCCAAACCTCTCACTGACCTTACTCGGAAGAATTTGCCCCGCCAGGTGACCTGGACCCCGGAGTGTGAGCAGGCATTCCAACATCTGAAAAATGCACTGATAAATGCTCCTGTCTTGGCAGCTCCCAATCCAACTAAGCGTTTTCTTGTTCACACAGACGCTTCTATGTTTGGATTGGGAGCAGTACTGAGCCAAGTCGGAGCCGATGGCGGAGAACACCCCGTGGCTTACATCAGTCGCAAGCTGTTACCCAGAGAAGTAAGCTACGCCGCCATCGAGAAGGAATGCCTGGCTGTGGTGTGGGCCTTAAAGAAACTACAGCCGTATCTATATGGACAGCCTTTTTCGTTACTCACGGATCACAACCCGTTGGTCTGGCTAAACCGGGTGGCTGGGGACAATGCCAGGCTGCTGCGCTGGAGTTTGGCGCTGCAGCCTTTTGACTTCAATATTCAGTACCGCCCGGGTAAACAGAATGGGAATGCCGACGGGTTGTCAAGACAAACTGACCTGGAGAAATGATCCGTGAGTCCCCGGACATCCCCAAGCCGATCCGTGTTGGATCAGACTGTGTATGCCGGCTTGTGGGCAAGGGGGAGCAGTGTAGCGGATGGCACTGGGCTGTCCTGCAAATGTCTGTGAAATAAATGCATTCGTGTGATCTGTTAGTTTCCTATGTGTTTTAAAGCCTTGTATTCTTGTGATTGTTCGGTAGTTTCGTTCCCTTAGTTTATTCGAATGAAACTACCGAACAACCAGACCTCCCCTGTGTGAAGTGTGTCCTCAATTACCCGTTGCAACATTGTTGCGAACGGGTAATTGAACAGTAAGTAGCCGTCCTTTGTTCTCGGGGGTGGCCGCCATTCGACAAACGAACACGTGGCGGCGGCCATTTTAAAACTCCCGAACAGCGGTGTTTAGCCGTCGAGTGTCTGGAACTAAAATCGGACACTCGAGTAGGCGAACACCGCTGAGACCTCCACAGCCCTGGTCCGTTCGGTTCCAAACTACCGAACGGCCCCTCGTTCGGTAGATAGAGAATACCGAACGAGGGGATTCAGGCGAACCCTCCCTAGCCTCTATAGCTAGAGGTTTTCGTGTATTTTATTCCCTTATGCCAGGACCGACCGCAGGGCCCATTCACATGGAACCGAATTCGGCTATCTCAGTTCGTGCGGTCGGTCATTTTATTCCCTCCATACTTTTCCCGAACCCCTGGTCTGATCTGGGTGGTTTTTGGATATGTTGTTCACCCAGATCAGGGCTACCAGGGGATGTAGGATTTAAAGAGGTACCCCTACGTTTAGGGGTACATCCAGAAACGGGGGGAATTGGTGTGCTGGATAAGGGGATTATGATGCTGGCTGAGGGGAGGAGATGTGTGGGAGGTTACCAGGACAGGATTGGCTACTGTAATAATTACTGTAATCCCTCCCTTGCATGGGAGCATGCTTTATAAGGAGACTGTGATTAAAGGCTTGTGAGTTCTGCTCCTGAAACTGTGTGTCGTCCAGTTATTGGGATTGCTGTGGGGAGGTTGCTGTTATTTTACCTGCTGGAAACTTTGCCTATGGATTTATTATTTACTTGTTCCTGAGCCTCACTTGGATTATAAGCGGAGACAACCTGGGGAATATTGCATCTCCGCTACAATAAGAGTGTAAATTTCTATTGAAATCTGTACTTTTTGTAAAATGAAAAAACCCAACACACTCTTCACACACATAGTGCTTTAGCAACAAAGTCTGGCCTTGGCATGAGGGGAATGACTTGCAATGAAAATATGCATAATTAAATGCATTAATATTTTTATGTTGGGGGTATACATAGTAAGCAGTGATTTTATTTGTTTGCATTTTGGCAATGGATGGTCCCTTTAACCTTCCTTCATCCTAGTTTACAACCATAGTGACACATCCTATAACCAATGTCTGTATATTCCCCCATAAATAATTATATTTATTCAACCCATATCCTAACCCTTCAACCTTTAAAGGGATACTATAGTGCTAGGAATACAAGGTTTTATACCTAGCACCATAGCTCCCTATGCTCACCCCTTCGGTTTGTTATTAAATTGACAGTGACTGTATAATACTTAAGCTGACCATGACCACATTGACATTGTCACCTAACATATACCATTAACCGGTTAAGGGAATTCTAGGACTTCTTAATTTTTTATTTTTTTTAATGTATTTATTTATTTTTACAGTGTATGGCATTGTGGTAAGATTATCAGGGAAGGCATAGAGATTGTTATTTGTTGGTCTTAACTTATTGTTTTACTGAAAACATTTGTTCTATTGACCCAGTATTTTTTCAAATTCAGGAGAGTCCTGGATGATTCTGGGGCAGTAAAAGTGAACTTTCTTTCAAAAAACAAAAACATATTAATGACAAGTCCAGTTTTGTCCATCTGGACGAATTTCAACCATGGAATCATGAAAAACAACTCAGATAAATCAAAATGGTGTAAAAGTATGCCTATTAATGTACTGTATATGTAATGTTATGTATATATTTTACAGTAAATTTTTAAATTTTCCCATCATTTGGATCACTGATCAAATGAGAAGTAACCAATCGAGGGAAAATCGGAGAATCAGTAAAAAATAAATTTATATTTATATATGTAATATGCAATATATTAATTACAAATATAATATATACATATAGATTTTTTTATACTGCTTCTCCTTTTCCCCCCTCTATTGATAATTTCTCACTTCATCTGTGATTAAATAAACATTTAGTGGCTGTTACCTAACCACCAATCATTTTTTTTCTAGTACCAGAGACCGAACCCTGAATTACGAAACAAACGCGATGGCTTCTTTATTCCTCGCTTCAATTGTTTTGTAATTTGGAGTTATGGAATTCGGATGGAGTTATGGAATTCGGACAACTCACTCGTTGCCCAAAATTTAGAAGAATCACAGTTTGTTTAAAACAGTCTAATGTACTCTATATCATTAACACGCCATATGTAATTTGATTTTTTTTCCCATAATTGGAGTTTGACCAATATTTTGCCTATGGCAACCTCAATGTTACAGGTGACTTATTATGGGATCCCATAAATTGCAGTAAACAGTAACTAGATAGTACATTTCATTTCACATATAGTCATTGAGTAAATAAGTCATCTGATACAATATGAATGCAACCCCTGTATATACAACAGCCATATACAGTAGCTCACAAAGGTAAGTATACCCCTCACATTTTTGTAAATATTTTATTATATCTTTATGTGACAACACTGAAGAAATGACACTCTACTACAATGTAAAGTAGTAAGTATACAGCCTGTATAACAGTGTAAATTTACTGTCCCCTCAAAATAACTCAACACACAGCCATTAATGTCTAAACCGTGAGTACACCCTTAAGTGGAAATGCCCAAATTGGGCCCAAAGTGTCAATATTTTGTGTGGCCACCATTATTTTCCAGCACTGCCTAAACCCTCATGGGCATAGAGTTCACCAGAGCTTCACAGGTTGCCACTGGGGTCCTCTTTCACTCCTCCATGACAACATCACGGAGCTGGTGGATGTTAGAGACCTAGCAATCCCCCACCTTCCATTTGAGGATGCCCCACAGATGCTCAATAGGGTTTAGGGCTGGAGACATGCTTGGCCAGTCCATCACCTTTACCTTCAGTTTCTTTAGCAAGGCAGTGGTCATCTTGAAGGTGTGTTTGGGGCTGTTATAATGTTGGAATACTGCCCTGCGGCCTAGACTCCAAAGGGAGGGGATCATGCTCGGCTTCAGTATGTCACAGTACATGTTGGCATTCATGGTTCCCTCAATGAACTGTAGCTCCCCAGTGCCAGCAGCACTCATGCAGGCCCAGACCATGACACTCCGACCACTATGCTTGACTGTAGGCAAGACACACTTGTCTTTGTACTCCTCACCAGGTTGCCGGCACATATGCTTGACACCATTGGCTGTGTGTTGTGTTATTTTGAGGGAACAGCAAATTTACACTGTCATACAGGCTGTACACTTACTACTTTACATTGTAGCAGAGTGTCATTTCTTCAGTGTTGTCACATGAAAAGATATAATATATTTACAAAAAATATGAGGGGCGTGCTCACTTATGTGAGATACTGTACATGCGCCAATAGAATGTAACACCATCTTCTTACAAATCAGCAAAACAAAATCATAAGAGATAGTTCGCAATGACTTGACATGTCCCTTATTATAACTAAGGAAATGTGATCTGCTGAGTAAAAATAAAAATAACATATAATTCTGAAAAAAGCCTTTGGTTTAATAAGGCTTTTCAAGTGTTTTCTCTGAGTTTAAAAAATTGCTGAAGTATCCATATTGCACTGCAAATAATGTGTTATTTTAGCAAAGATATGAATGTTACTTTTAAGCAAAAAGATCAAAGTAGCCAGATAATTGATTCAAGGAACATTAAACAATTGTATGCATTTTAGAAGCCGACATTGATAATATAAAACTGTTTCTGATTTTTATAGTATGTTTAGAGTCCACTTAGTGCACCACAGATGGCCTGCCACGTTAGCTATTTTTGTAAACCAAACAAACAAGCAAACAAACAAAAAATAACTACTAGACAGTATCATTCATTAAATTGTGGTTCAAAGAAGACTGTCTTATTTATTCTAACAAACAGCTGTGTGTTTGCCTCTTGACAAACCAACATGAAATGAATGAAATATAAAATCATTGAATTAGAATATCTAGAGTGTTCAGTTAAAAGTATTTCTCAAATTTCAGTATTCATACCTTTTCAGGGATAAGTGATTTAATTAAGCTATTTATAAATGTAATACTGGTTTGAAATAACAATCATCTTTTTTCTCCTATCTCTCCTCCCCAACCCCCCACTATACAACATTTTCACATTTAAAGGATGTCCACATTTACAATAAGCCAATTAAAGAGATATTCATCAAATTAAAAAAGTAAAAAAACATAAAACCAAAGATGACGTAAAAGTGGCACAAACAGTATAGTACATTCACACAGCTATAGATCTCTATGTAAGTAGATCAATAAATCATTGATTTAAAGGGGAACTGTTACATACACAGTGCCCATAACTTTGCTATGAGGAATCTGGGAAAATTCAAGTCAGTTTGGTCTTTTTAAATTCAGAGTAGTTTATTGTATATTTAGCTATAACTAGATAGAGTTGACTGCAGCCAAACAGAATAATTAGCATTTTGTTGTATTTGCTGTGGCAAAAAGTATTAAAATATGAATTATTTGAACTAATGAAATCAGGCATAAAATAACAGACATTTAAGAGAGAGAAAAAAGTGGGACCAAACAGAGATTCAATGGAAAAAAGTAAAACATAGAAAACACATAAATATATTTGCCTGCATTCATTTGCATGCCAAGCTGGGAATTCTGGGAGCATTGTGGAAACATTATTTCTTAGAATTACTGTGCCCATGGTGGACTTTTCCCAAAGTCCTACTTGAGATATGTAGATGATGCACTACAGTAGTTTTTGAATTTACATAATTTTGTGTGGAGCTTTATTGTGTTTGGTCTTACCACAACTTATTTAGTAAGTATTCAACTCCTAGAGCAGAACAAGAGCCATGCTGAGATGGCAAAAACTGTACAGTTATTGATTGGTGTCTGGTCGGTGTTCCCTTTAGATAAATATAAGCTTTGATTTAAGGCACTGGACTCTATCTCTGAAATGTGACTGTGCCCACTGATTGATCGTTTATGCCCATTTAACCCCATATATTTAACTCCATAACGCAGTAAATGACTAGGCCACGTTCAACACCATATACCTAAAGAAATATATGTTGGGGATGGAACAATCACTTTAAATTGATACAAAATCAAGTCCAGTGCAACTTCCCATTGATTGCCTAAGAAAACAAAATTATATGCAGGGCATCGCATCCAGGATCTTAAATTTTAATGAAATGCCAAAGGGTGACCTCAGAAATTTTGTTACCACAGACTAAGCATGTTTGAGGGGTCTATACTCTGTGAACATTTCTTTCACACATACCCCAAAATCTTGATATGATTAGTGTCATGAACGCACCCTACTTCAAGAGTGTGCTTGACGTAGTTGTGGTGGCAAAAAGGTTAAAGTTCACTATTTGTCTGCACTAGACTGGAAATAATGATAAAATCCCACTTAACACCACCCACACTTAACCATAGTAATATAAATATTACTATTTTAACGCTGCCCCCACCAAGACAATTTATAAATGGGGTGCTTAAAAATAAAAACCCACCAAATACAACTTTGCACAATATTTAAGTAATTGCAGAACGCTAATTAGTCTCTTCAGGTAACATGATTCTTAACAAGACAAAAGCAGAACTTAACAAAAGAATATTTATTATGAGCAAAAAATAGTCACAGTGCATACAAAAATATAGATGACAATCAAATTATTTACACCAACAACAGATAAAAACAAAAGGGATAAAATAACAGAAGTCCTAATCACTTACTCCTTAGGTTTTCCAAGTAAAGCTTCTGCCCAGGGGGTCTCTGGCAAGGAAGATGGTGACTCACTCAAAATTAGACGTTGGCCCCAAGCAAGTCCAATACACATCTCAGCATCATTGGATATATACCCTGTGGATTACGAAGCCTGGCCCAAAGGTGGAGATAAGGCGTACCTATAGAGACAATAAGTGACCACCCCCTTGTGTTCCAGACCAACATCAATCCAAATGAAAACATTTGGTTCTATCTCCTTTTATGCACTTGCCACAGAAATAATAATTGCATCTATGAATGTGTTACCATTAGAGTTGAGCGAACCCGAACTGTAAGGAGAGCAAACAATGGGTCGCAAGAGTATTCTGAGAACGGACAGCAGCTAAAATAGCCTGCCCTTCGGTGGGTCCCCGCTCAGAACTCAAGCTGGTTTTATCTCAACTTGTGCCATTACAGAGAGAACATATCTGAAGCATATCAGACTGGTCCCACCCATACGGGCAGTCCAGATCCGAAATGCCAGCAAGTTCTCTCTGCACGAGAGATACAGCAACCCCAGACGATCGCTTCAGCCTTGTTAGGCATCGTCAGTGAGGCATAGCTGATATCTCTCTAGGCACCGTGAGCAAGGGGTCCACGTCTGGATTACCCTTTAGATCTGGACTGCCCGTATGGGTGGGACCAGTCTGATATGCTTCAGATATGTTCTCTCTGTAATGGCACAAGATGAGCAAAAATCAGCTTGAGAACTGAGCGGGGACCAACCGAAGGGCAGGCTATTTCAGCTGCTGCCTGTTCTCAGTATTCTCTTGCGACCCACTTTTAACCCGAACTGTAAAGTTCGGGTTCGTACCGAACATTACGATTTTTTGACCCCGAACCCGGACATTTCAGTAACAGTTCGGGTTTGAGTTCGGTGTTCGGCGATTTAATGGCGCGGTTTGAAAAGCTGCAGCCAATCAACAAGCGTTTGACTCGTGTGCCCTTAGAAGCCATCACAGACATGCCTACTAATGGCATGGCTGTGATTGGTCAGTGCAGCATGTGATCCACCCTCTATGTAGGTGCATGTCTATTAAACTGCTCACTGTTAAAAAATATTTTTAAACGGGGCCCCTCTCCCGAGCCCCCACTTGTGACGTGCAAGTGGGGGCTTTTAATCTAAAGGGGGACCTATTGCCCTCCCGCCCCCCACCCCTGAGCGGCGGGTGGGGGCCCAAAATTAGAGAGTTAAGTTATATTTAAAACAGACTTCCAGGCCACTTATGTGTGACTTCTCACACCTTACAGATTAGCTCTGTTGGGGTCCCAGCTTCAAAGAGGAATTTAGGCTGTAAACCTTCTGCCCTCCCATACAATCAAATTAACCTCTTTTGGAATTGACAATACCCTCTCTATCAAGCAGCCAGTTCATCTATCCACTACACAAATTACAATAAATGACAATATTCCATAGTGCAACAATGAATTATGCAACCTTGCCGTGACAATTAGTTGCTCAGGTACTGGTCAACAACAAATCAACAATAAGGGGAAGAGAAGAAACTACAGAAAATAACAGACACACCATTATCATTAACATTATCATTAGTCCTTAAAGGACCACTATAGTGTCAGGAATACAAACATTTTTGACATTATTGTGTTTAACTAACATTCTTAATGATCTTAGCCAATCTAATTCTTTCCCATCGTGCTGCGCCAATCGCGATGGGAAAACAATCGCGATGGGAATTAAAGGCATTGAATCAAAGCTTGGAAATGCTGTACATCACTGGACTAGGAAGCACCTCTAGTGGCTGACTGTGTGACTGCCTTTAGAGGTGTTAGTAGCCAGCGGTTTTTACAGTGCTCAGCTTGCAGGAACAGGCAGTAGACATCAGAACCACTACATTATGTTGTAGTGGTTTTGGTGACTATAGTTTCCCTTTAACTCGCCAATAGAATGTTTGTTTTTTCTTTAATGCAACTAAAACTGTGGACTGTATGTTGACCTTCCTGCTGCTAGGTATTTGTATTTATGTCCCAGTCTGGCTGATATTAGGGCCCTCAGACTGCACTGAGGTTATCCATGCATAATTACTTGTTGATTACAGGGAATAATTACATGGATGATGTCACCATTCAAGCACCAGCACTAGAGGCTTTTAAAACCTAATCTGCTGATTCAAATAACAGTTTGATTAACAAAGCTGAGTCATTGAGTACATAAACTATTGAGGACGGTACTCATAGGTACTGAAAATGGCAACAAAATGTAAAAAAGAATGTCTGCATGTGAGCATAATGCCAATATACAATAAATACATTAAAATCATATATTTCTAAAACAAAGGTAATTATAAACTGCTATAACAATCTTTACAGTCTCTGGAATGCTAATATAATGCTAATAGTGAAATAGGGTCCATTAGTTCTTCCCCACTCCTTGAGTGTAGGAATGGTAAAATTTGGGAGGATGGGGTACTCACATTTCCAGTGCACCCACAGGTATTAAATGAGTGACTAGTGGATTCTGGCAGAGATATATGTCCATCTATAGGACAGTTATCATTACTAGAGGAGAAATGAGAGTGAGTGAGGCTTTATGGACAAAATTAAATTTTTCAAAGTACATAAAAATAAAGCATTTATAATTGATTCTGGAAGTAGGAGTTTTAGGTTTTTTTTGTAAATGCCTCGGCAAGCCAATGCAAATTTAAATGCAGAAGGATTTATTCATTAATCAGTAGTTAAGTGAAAACACAATTGCAACATTTAGAAAAAAATAGCTCATTTGCAAAAATGATCAAATGTGGTTATAGTCACATCTCGACTTTTTTTGTCCAGATTGTGCAGTTTTATTTTCAATTTTTTATAGTACAATTAGTTTTTTTTTAAAGATTTAGAACAGTCTGGTTGTCTGTGAATTAATCCCGGTATCTTGTATCCCTGCAGATATATAATAATATTCCCTTAGGCGTAGTGAAATCTCTGGTTATATTGAAAGATTTCATACTATTTTGATTTTAGTGGTGTGTTATGCTAGACATGGCGTTCTGAGAAGATGTCAATTTGTTCCTTCTGAGTGGGTTGTAGAACTTTCAGAGTTTAAAGCATTTCATCTTCAAAGAGAAGTAGATTAAGATCTTTGATTACAATAATGGTTTTGTGAAAAATAGGTTGTAGGTTATGATCAGAACCAGGTCATTCATTTTTAATTTCAAGGTTTGTGTCCTCGAAACCATTCATTTGGAACATTTGTAGTTATCTCGTGTGGATGATGGCAGGGATAAAGCATTAAAATGAAACTATAATCAAATAGAAACGTTTCATGTATTGCAAGATGTGCTCTTATGTGTTACATTGCAAAGTTGTGATGGTCATATATGACTTTGGCAGTTGTTAATGCTGTGAATTTTGAAGACAACAGTTGGCTTGTTCCATGTCCTATATTCTTAAAAAAAGTCATTTTTGCTGGTTACTGCGGCTGATATGTTATCCCACATTTTCCTATCTGTTTGACCAAACGGCAGTGCTTGTACAATAGGACAGTTGTTCATATCACCAAGAGGTACAGCAAACGTTTATGTGAGTTGCTAGTTTGCCTAAAGGCTTTCATAGCTCTAATTGCACTATAACCTAAGCAACGGCTCCCAGAAATCCCTGCTCTGCTCATAAAACCCTTCTGTGCATGAATTTATAGGATAGAGTAAGCATTTGGAAAAGTCCCCTAAAAAAAGTATTAACAGTATCCTGATTGGAGGTGCCCTTCCTTGCCTGGCCAGTTCTAGCTCGAAGTATCTGCAAAGCCTGGGAATTAACCACAGGTGCAGCAACTGAAAGCGTCAGAATGCCTTTGTTTCATTACTTTGGCTTTGCTGTTTTGGACTTTATCCTTTAAATGCATTACCTGAACAATATATTAAAATGGAATGTCTTCATTCAATCTATGCTTTGTCTCTTTTACCATTTTCAAGTGTTTTTCTCCTTCACAGGTTCTAGGCTTCTAAACTTTGCTGTTTGGATGGCATCATATATAAGAAACTATATGTAAATTTAAAAATAACAGCACTTCTACTAACATTTTTTTTTTTTTTAAATGACAGCACATCCTTACACTATTTAATATTTAATAAATCATGATAGAATTAAATATGATAACGGAAAGGTTACCATAACACCTCAATGCGTGAGCACCATCTTACCTGAGTTTTCAGATTGTTTAACCTTGAAATTGGTCCCCAAGCACCTGCCAGCTCTGCCTTCTCTGTTCCTTCCTCTTGCCACCGTCCTCTTGCTTCAGTAGGTGGTGATGGGATAAAAGCTGATACTCTCTACCTGTCACTGGCCATCCAGTAAAAATATTAGTATGCACTATCATTAAGCCACCTGAGTAACTGACAATCAAAAATGGCAATGACAGTATATATATATATTCTCCAAACTCGGGTGTTTCTGAGTAGTTGCTTAAAAGGAAAAGAAAACTGAAATATTCTACTTAAATAAAAGAAAACCGAAATATTCTATTTAAATAAGTATGCAAACCCATCATATTCATATTTAGTTAAAACACGTTTTGCTGTAATAAAAGCTAGTGTGATTTACCAGCTTTGTACACTGTTTGGGAGTAACTTTTGCCCTTTAATCTTGGCAGATTTGCTCCAGGTAGCTCAGGATGTTTGGGGGGTACTAGTGAATTACATATTTTAAATAAGGCTACAGATTTTAAATCAAGGCTTTGACGGGACCAGTCTCATGCATTCTAGCACACTCCAGACATAATTTCATATTACTGTTTTTCAGTAATGTTCTTTTTTTTTCTTGTCCCTTACAGGACAGTTTGATGCAGAGCTGTTGAAATTGTTGGGTTGTGCACATTTACTTTAGTTTCTGCTAGAGGCCTCTATAAGGTTATTAAAGTGACTGATCGACTCTTTATTATTAGTATTATTATTATTATTATGATATTTTTAGAGCGCCGTCAAATTCCACAGTGCTTTACAATGGGTGGACGAACAGACATGTAGTTGTAACCAGACAAGTTGGACACACAGGAACAGAGGGGTTAAGGGCCCTGCTCAATGAGCTTACATACTAGAGGGAGTGGGGTAAAATGACACAAAAAGGTAAGGATAGTATTAGACTAGTGACAGTTGCAGAAGAGGAATCAGTCAGGAACTATTAACAGTTTAATTGATACGCTTTTATGAAGTGGGTTTTTAACGATTTTTTGAAGGAGTGGAGACTAGGTGAGCATCTAACTGAGGAGGGAAGCGAGTTCCACAGGAACGGTGCAGCCCTCGAGAAATCTTGAAGGCGAGCATCAGAAGTGGGCGTACGGACAGAAGATAGACGTAAGTCTTCAGCAGATCGTAAGTGCCTAGACGGGACATACTTGTGTATAAGGGAGGATAGATAGGTGGGAGCAGCATTATGTAGAGATTTGAAAGCAAGAACCAGAATTTTAAATTGAGCTCTATATTTTATAGGAAGCCAATGTTGGGACTGACAGAAGGGTGAGGCATGGGAGGTGCTGGAGGACAGGAAGATGAGCCTCGCCGCCGCATTCATTATGGACTGTAACGGCGCAAGTTGGGAGCATGTAAGTGCACTGAGAAGTGGATTACAGTAGTCAAGGCGAGAAAGGACAGTGGAATGGACCAACACCTTAGTCGCATCTAGCGTTAAGTAGGGGCGGAGGAACGCAATGTTTTGGGGATGGAAATGACAGGATTTGGCGATAGATTGAACATGAGGCTTAAAGGAGAGGTCGGAGTAAAAGAGAACAACTAGGCAGCGAGCCTGCGTGGTGGAGCTGATGGTAGCACCGTTGACTTGGAGACAGACAGACACAGGAGTAACAACACTTGAGGGAGGAAAGACCAGAATTTCAGTTTTGGGCAAGTTTAGTTTAAGGAAGTGGGCAGCCATCCAGTTAGAAACAGCAGAGAGGCAGTCAGAGACACTAGTCAAGAGGGACGGGGAGAGATCAGGAGAGGACAGGTAGATTTGCATGTCATCTGCATAGAAATGATATTGGAAGCCAAAGGAGCTAATGAGTTTACCAAGGGAGGCAGTATAGATGGAAAACAGTAGGGGACCAAGGACTGAACCTTGGGGGACACCAACAGAGAGGAGTTGGGAAGAAGAAGCAGAGTCAGAGAAAGAAACACTGAAAGAGCGCTGGGAGAGGTAGGAGGAGCACCAGGAGAGAGCAATATCTTGTAGACCGTTATTGCGGAGGATGAGAAGAAGCTGTTGAGGATCAACAGTGTCAAAAGCCGCAGACAGGTCAAGGAGAATTAGGATAGAGTAGTGACCACGAGATTTTGCAGCGAGTAGATCATTGGATACTTTGGTCAGTGACGTTTCCACAGAGTGCTTAGTGCGGAAACCAGACTGAAGCGGGTCTAGTGGAGAGTTGGACTCGAGGAAGTCTGTCAATCTCGCATACACAATTTTTTCAAGGATCTTGGATGCAAAAGGCAGTAGCGAGATAGGACGATAGTTGGATGGGGAGTTAGGGTCAAGATTGGGCTTCTTTAGAATTGGGGTTACAGTTGCATGTTTGAAGGGCAATGGAAATATACCAGAGGAGAGAGAGAGATTGAGAATTTTAGTGAGAGGTGGAGAAAGAGAAGAAGACAGAGTACGGATGAGATGTGAGGGAATTGGATCTAGGGAGCAGGTTGTGGGGCGGGAGGACTGGAGCAGAGCAGAAACTTCTTCCAATGTAGCGGGTGCGAATGAACATAGAACAGCAGAGGGAGTGAAGTTAGGGGAAGTATTATAAGGGGAAGAAGAAAGATGAGAGATCTCTTCTCTGATTGTAGAGATCTTGTCAGTGAAGTGAGTTACAAAGTCTGAGGCGGTCAAGTTAGTAGGTGGAGGAGGAACAGCAGGGCGAAGAAGAGAGTTACTTGTGTAAAATAGTCGTTTGGGTTCGCAGGAGAATGTGGTTATGAGGGTATTGAAGTAATTAACTTTTGCAGAGGAAAGAGTCAAGCTGCATGAGCTAAGCATAAATTTATAGTGGAGAAAGTCAGATGCACAGTGAGACTTTCTCCAACAGCATTCAGCAGTTCTGGAGCATTTTTGGAGGTATCGAGTGAGCTTGGTGTGCCATGATGTCTAGTTGAGAGGAGAGGGTGGAATTGTTGAAGGAGGCTGCAGAACTAGGACAGGTGAGGTTTGAGATAGGTAAAAGGAGAGTTTGGAGATTAGTGGAGAAATGCTCTAGGTCAAGACATTGGAGGTTTCTGTGAGAGTGATGTTCAGACGGTGGTGTCAATTGGGTCTTAGGTATGCCAATGTCAAAAGTCAGCAGATGGTGGTCAGATAGAGGAAAAGGAATATTGGAGAGATTAGAGGCAGTACAGAGGTTGGTGAAGGCAAGATCAAGAGTATTTCCTGCTGTATGGGTTGCTAAATTGGACCATTGCGTAAGGCAGAAGGTTAAAGAGAGCAGATTCTCTTCCAGATTCCCTAACAATTCTCCTCTTTGCTTGGTCACTGAGTTTTTGAGGGAGACCTATGTTCGGCAGTGTTTGGGTAGTGTGATGTAGTCTCTTCTTCCAGATTTTTGATGCAACAATACTAGCTAGCAGGGTTATTAACTAAAGTGAAAATTCTGAGTGAATTTCAAATTTAAGGTCAAAGTAGCCAAATAAAATCAAAGCTGAATTAGAGAATTTTCCAATTTGGTTATTTTTATGTTACATTTGAGATTTCAATTCACTTTGAAATTAAATTTTTTAAATTCTCATTTTAATGAATACGCCTGTAGATTTTCAAACAGTTGTGACATTACTTTGTACCTTTCTGTTACTGATGTAGTTTTAGTACTATGTCTCTTACTGCTGTAGAATGCCTTACAATGTCACAGTTTTTCATCAGATCTGAAGTAGTAGTCCCAGAAGATTGGAAATTAGAAAATAGGGAGGAGGAGTTAGGCAACTATAGGCCAGTAAGCCTTACTTCAATAGTGTGAAAAGTAATGGAAACCATGTTAAAGGATCTGATTGTTGAACATCTAAAAACACAAGGATTTCAAGATCAGAGACAACATGGGTTTACTTCAGGGAGATCATGCCAAACTAATCTTATAGATTTTTTTGATTGGGTAACTAAAATTATAGATCAGGGTGGTGCAGTAGACATTGCTTACCTAGATTTCAGTAAGGCTTTTGACACTGTTGCACATAGAAGGCTTATCAATAAGCTGCAATCTTTAAGCTTGGATTCCAATATTGTTGAATGGGTAAGGCAGTGGCTGAGTGACAGGCAACAGAGGGTTGTAGTCAATGGAGTATATTCAAAGCATGGTCTGGTCACCAGTGGGGTACCTCAGGGATCTGTACTTGGACCCATTCTCTTTAATATTTTTATTAGTGTTATTGCAGAAGGTCTTGATGGTAAGGTATGTCTTTTTGCTGATGATTCAAATAGGGTTGATGTTCCAGGAGGGACAATTATGTGTTAATAAAATAATGGATATATACAGTAAAGGAGCAAAAACTGAATTATGATTTTCTTTAACTACAACGTAATGTAAAGATTGTTTTTCTGCTTTGTGTGTATATTAAACACCAACATTATTTACAGAGTAAATATATGACCTTATCTTTACTCCTTGCTTCTTACCTTCCCACGGTCCTAGAATTTAAAGGGACACTATAATCCACTACAGAACTACTATTGTTTAATGTAGTGGTTCTGGTGTCTATAGCATGTTCTTGTTGGATTTTCAATGTAAATGCTGACTTTTCAGAGAAAAGGCAGCATTTACTTTGGTGCCTTGTAAGACTTCTAGTAGCAGGTCCTCAGAGGGCTATTAGAGGTGCTTTCTGTGTCAGTGTTGCACAGTGTGCAGCACTGACAGCATCTTCAAGCTCTTAATAGAGATGCTGAAAATGTCCTATAAAGATGCATTGATTGGCGCAATGCAGTGTTTTACTGCACATGAACAATAGCCTCCCAATGCTTTCCGATGGGTAATCATTGGATTGGCTAAGAACATCAAGATTGATGACCTCAGCCATGGATGCAGGGCCTGCTGTGACGAGTCCGGCGTGGCATGGGAGAAAAGGTGAGTAAAATCCCCTTAATTCTGAGATTGGAGGTGGGCTGGACACGGAAACAGCGTCAGAAATGTACTACAGTGTCAGAAATGCTTTTATATTTCTGACACTATAGTGTTCCTTTAAGTCTAAATTGCATTTAGAAACATTTAGAATTGAGTGTTGCTAACTGAGAACAAAACCGTGTTTTAAGCAAAGAATGTATTGAATGATCAAAAACTAACATGCTAACATTTCTTTTTTGTCATTTTCTTTATGTTCTAACTAAATCTCACAAAGTACCCGATAGTCGTCATCATGTGATTCACCCTTAAATGGCAGAAAGACAAAGAAACAAAAGCACCAATAATAATTAACAGAGTGCATAATGAAGTCAACAAGTCCATAGTATGAATCAAGATAATGAAAATGTGTGTATGTTACTCAACAAATAAGAACCTACATTTTGTATTTTAATCTGGAGTAAAAAAAAAATATTGGAAAATAAATGGCTTTCCCAAGACAAGAAGCAGGCAAATAAATTATTCTGCCTGCTGAACTCATCATGCTTCTAGATGTTTAAAGTTAATTATAGTTCAAAAGAATATTTAGAGCATTAAAGAGGGTCGTTTTGTTCACTGCATTTTTGTGGTTTTAGCTCTTTAAACTCTACAGAACTACAGAAGGCAGTTACAACGCATGTTGTCCTCTAGAGTGACTGAAGATGAAAAGTGCACCATGTAATCTGTGTTTGGTGCCCGTTTCAGGGCCCACCCATTCTCTGAATTCCCCATAGAAAGCCCCCCCTTTTAAAATCACGTTGATGTCCGTGTTTTGCACACAATATGAGTCTGGCACTTCTAAATTAATTTGGCACAATGAATTTTTTCATTATCTCATGATGTAGCTCTAAGTGCAATCTAGTCATGCTATCGAGACGGATTAAGAATTAAATAACTTTGTTCTCGCTTTCTGTTTATCTTGATGTCATTAAAAACATCTGAACAATTCGTGCTTGACATTTTTTGTTCCTATACTTCAATATATTTATTTCGAATTTTCCTCTTTGTTTCTAACTGCTTCTGGTTAATCAGAAATCTTTTTTTTTTTTTTTTATATATATTTTCATTTTTACTAGCAAAGTAAGCTACAGCCTTTAAATAGTTAAACATATTTTGAATGGAATGTTATATTTACCTATTGAAAACTGTAATGTTTAAAGCAAGCATGTCAAACTACAGGGAGTGCAGAATTATTAGGCAAATGAGTATTTTGACCACATCATCCTCTTTATGCATGTTGTCTTACTCCAAGCTGTATAGGCTCGAAAACCTACTACCAATTAAGCATATTAGGTGATGTGCATCTCTGTAATGAGAAGGGTTGTGGTCTAATGACATCAACACCCTATATCAGGTGTGCATAATTATTAGGCAACTTCCTTTCCTTTGGCAAAATGGGTCAAAAGAAGGACTTGACAGGCTCAGAAAAGTCAAAATAGTGAGATATCTTGCAGAGGGATGCAGCACTCTTAAAATTGCAAAGCTTCTGAAGCGTGATCATCGAACAATCAAGCGTTTCATTCAAAATAGTCAACAGGGTCGCAAGAAGCGTGTGGAAAAACCAAGGCGCAAAATAACTGCCCATGAACTGAAAAGTCAAGCGTGCAGCTGCCACGATGCCACTTGCCACCAGTTTGGCCATATTTCAGAGCTGCAACATCACTGGAGTGCCCAAAAGCACAAGGTGTGCAATACTCAGAGACATAGCCAAGGTAAGAAAGGCTGAAAGACGACCACCACTGAACAAGACACACAAGCTGAAACGTCAAGACTGGGCCAAGAAATATCTCAAGACTGATTTTTCTAAGGTTTTATGGACTGATGAAATGAGAGTGAGTCTTGATGGGCCAGATGGATGGGCCCGTGGCTGGATTGGTAAAAGGCAGAGAGCTCCAGTCCGACTCAGACACCAGCAAGGTGGAGGTGGAGTACTGGTTTGGGCTGGTATCATCAAAGATGAGCTTGTGGGGCCTTTTAGGGTTGAGGATGGAGTCAAGCTCAACTCCCAGTCCTACTGCCAGTTCCTGGAAGACACCTTCTTCAAGCAGTGGTACAGGAAGAAGTCTGCATCCTTCAAGAAAAACATGATTTTCATGCAGGACAATGCTCCATCACAAGCGTCCAAGTACTCCACAGCGTGGCTGGCAAGAAAGGGTATAAAAAAAGAAAATCTAATGACATGGCCTCCTTGTTCACCTGATCTGAACCCCATTGAGAACCTGTGGTCCATCATCAAATGTGAGATTTACAAGGAGGGAAAACAGTACACCTCTCTGAACAGTGTCTGGGAGGCTGTGGTTGCTGCTGCACGCAATGTTGATGGTGAACAAATCAAAACACTGACAGAATCCATGGATGGCAGGCTTTTGAGTGTCCTTGCAAAGAAAGGTGGCTATATTGGTCACTGATTTGTTTTTGTTTTGTTTTTGAATGTCAGAAATGTATATTTGTGAATGTTGAGATGTTATATTGGTTTCACTGGTAATAATAAATAATTGAAATGGGTATATATTTGTTTTTTGTTAAGTTGCCTAATAATTATACACAGTAATAGTCACCTGCACACACAGATATCCCCCTAACATAGCTATAACTAAAAAC
Source organism: Pelobates cultripes (assembly GCA_933207985.1). NCBI lineage: Eukaryota > Metazoa > Chordata > Amphibia > Anura > Pelobatidae > Pelobates > Pelobates cultripes. The sequence continues at coordinate 365,447,965 of OW240912.1, read as the reverse complement.
AAACTAAAAACTACTTCCAAAAATATTCAGCTTTGATATTAATGAGTTTTTTGGGTTCATTGAGAACATGGTTGTTGTTCAATAATAAAATTAATCCTCAAAAATACAACTTGCCTAATAATTCTGCACTCCCTGTAGTGACCCATGGGCCGCATGTGGCTCACAATGAATATCTTTGAGGCCCAGCAAAGATATTCATTACTAATAGGGGAGCGGGGGCAGGGCTTATCCTGGACCAGGAGATGGGGGGGAGGGGGCGCCACGAGTAGATGGAGTGTAAAAGGGGGCCCAGGTGGTGAAGATCCCCACTGGTCCCCGGGGAGAGGCCCCACACCAGCTCCCAAAGGTAGGGAGCAATCAGCAATAAATATTATGATTTGTGAGTTTGTGCAAGAATGTGTGAATGTGCGTGTCTGTGACAAGACCAATCTCGCCACTGTACATTGGAGGAGCCTGGTTGCCCACCTGCTGCCTTTAGACTATGACCCCATGTTGAAACGCTTGAGTTTCCCCTGCAAAGACACGAAAGCCGGGTCATTCGGTACTTGCCCTATTTGAACAGTGATACCCCAGATAGCTATGCCATGGAGCCCATTTGTTTAACGAAAGACTATGTGAAAGACTTTGGCTCCATGGCAATTGAAAATCTGAGCGCCATTCAGTAATAATGTGCGCTCAGATCTAAGCTACCTGGGGATATGTTGAATGTACCTGTTTTATGCAATAGCTGCACAGTTATATATTTTTATGTATTTTATTATCTTTTGCTGCCATGTGTTCAATGGAGTTTTGCCTCTTTCCTTGGAGATAATCGGATTACTTCCCAATCATCTCCAGGATAGAAGACTCTGTGGAACTGGTTTTGGGCAGAAAAGCCATGCTTAATTTGGTCACAAAGGACTTCGATCTATTTTTTGAACCACTGGACCAATTGGGATGATTTTGACATATGTTTGTATTTGGAGTATGCTGATTCTGAAAATGTAAGTATGTATGTGATGAATATTTTTTAAATTATGAATAATGTGGAAAAACTGTATTTCTCTGCCTGTGATAATTACATTAACCCATTGTGTAAGGTAATTGTATCACAGGCAGATTGGAGGATTTTGTGTGGGAGTGTCTGAGTGTATTGTATGTGTTTATTGGTTATTTTACAAAACCCTGTGGGTGGTACTAATGTGTAAGAATGTGTATATAAGAACAATAAACCCACAGCTCTGTCAGTTCACTGCTTGACCCTCAACACGGAGCTTTGTCTCGTTCTTGGGGGGAATTACTGTATGCTGTTAGAGACTGATTGCCAGGAGTGTAAGCCGCTTGGGTGCTTTTCCTGTTCGGCTGCTAGCAGCTATTCGTGAGGTTCCAGTTCGGGAGTTTGGAGTGCTACTTTGTATCCTGTTCGGGAGTTTGAGGTTCTACGGTAGCTGTGCCTGTGTCTCTGGAAGGGGAAGATCTTCTAAACAGCAGTTTAACCCCTTTTATGCCTGGGGGTGCCGTTACAGTGTCTGTAAGTGAGTGTGTGTGTGTCAGTGAGTGTTTGTGTGTATGTGTGTCAGTGAGTGTGTCTCAGTAAATGTGTCTGTCAGTGAGTGTGTGTGTGTGTGTCAGTGAGTGTGTCTCAGTAAGTCTGTCATACTAACCATAATTTTCTTTTCCTGGCTATTATTTATGGCAGCATCTCTTATGGGTTGCTCCACACCCATACCAATCAGGACATGAAATTGAAATTTAATTAAAAGACTGCATGCATAAAAGATCCCTCCTTCTCCTATACAGCAGCCTGTTTTAAAGTCAAATTAATGAAGGGAGGGAGACTGATGCTGCCATGAATAATAGCTTATCCAGAGGAGAATAGTTTTTCTGGCGATATGCTTCTGAGATAACTACTGCAATCCAGTGTCTTAAGGTGGACAAAGAACCTGCCTCACCTTTTCGGGTTCCTGTAGGAGGAACAAATAAGCAATTGGATTTCCTAAATTCTTTAGAAATATGGCTTTCTCTCACCTCTAATTCATGGAGTTTAATTTCCATTGAAGATTGGGGATCAGGAAAAAAATTAGGGTAGTACCACTTCTTGAATGAGGTGAAAATCTGAGACTACCTTAGGAAGGAAATAATGTCTGGGTTTCAAAATCACTCTGTCATGAGTCCAGACAGATATGTTTAGCTGTAGTGATTGCAATAAAAAATAGAGCTTTACAAGTCAAAACTTATTTACTGATGTCATGTAAAGAAACAAAAGGAAGTTCTGTCAAAGTTTAGAAAACCATAGGTAACTTCCAGGGAGGAGAACCTGGAAATCATATGATCTGAAGCCCAAGGTGTGCTGCAGATGGCTGAGAGGGTTGAGGAATGGACTTTTAAAGTGCTCAGGCTTAGGCCTGTTTCCAGTCCATGCAGGAGAAATACTAGCATCTGTAGGTGAGAATGTTTAAAATAAAGAAATTATTTTTCTTCAGCCAAAAACTAGAAGGTCTACCAAATGCAATAATAGCAGGAAGAGATTGAGGTTTTTCTAGATTTCAGAAGAGTATTTAGCACAGCATCAGAAAATCCTTGGTTTTGGAGGGCTTCTCCTTTCAAGAGCCATGCCTCTTGCTTTCATTTTGATGGGTTGTGATGAACAGACAATGTGAAGTTAGAGATATCTTGATAAGGAATGAATACCAAAGTCTTCTTGGCCAAATTGGTATTATGGCAATTAGCATCTTCTTTTCCTTACATATCTTTCTCAGTAGGCATGGGATTACAGTTAGGGGAGGGAACGCATACCTCAGATCAAAGTTCTAAATTTGATAAAGAGCATCCTGGCCTGCAGACTGAGGATCTTGAGTCAGGGAGAAGTATTGGGGAGCTTTAAGACCCCTCAGGTCATAAAGGGAGTTAATTCACTGAGAATTTGGCTGCTTCTTGCTAAAAGTGGCGATGCTAAAAGTGGTCACAGCTCTGTTGTTCATCCTTATAATGATCTATCTTTTATTATGGGTTAGGAGGTCAGACGATTTGGGACCACTGGTCCTAGCACTTCTGTTTGAAGGGGACTTGGAATCCTGTCCTGATGAGTTGGGGTGGTAAGTTTTTTTATGTGAGTTAAATGCCTCAGCAAATGTGAACAATTAATGCTTGACAAATGTTCTTTGGACATCTTGATCAACATAAATTGCAAACTCCTAATAATCTGTATTCCAGAGAGCATTTTAGTTCTACTGTATTGAGTCCCTCTGGGTTTTTTGGATTTTAGATTTTTAATGGAATACTTCAGACACATAAACACTTTAGCTTGCTTTATGAAATGTGTTATGTGTCTGTAGTATGTCATATTTGTTACAGTTAAATAGAAATCAACAGATTCATAAAACTACAGTGAAACACCTCCCTCAGCTTTCAATCAAACAGCCGGGGAAGGTTTCTTCCAATTCCTTTAGCTAAATCGAGCTAACAATAGTGGAAGTCATGCTGGGTTAGAGCAAACTTGCCTTTACCCTTTTCCATGGGCTGTACTACAGTGCATTGAAAAACATAGAAAGGACGCTATCACGTGAGTGCCTTGCGGCTTCAGCACAGATGCTTCTCTATGGGAAGCCTGTGATTGGTGTATTCTCTGGCATACACTTAAAGCATGTACATGGGATATAGAGGAGGGCTTGCAAAGGCTGCAGAACAGCATTTTATATACCATCACAGAAAGCATGCAAAAATAAACAAATGCATGTTCTCTTTTGGGTTATATTAAATTGTTTTAACAAAAATAACCAGTGATAAAAGGAATTTAGGTTTATTGTAAAATATAATAAAATTAATGATATAAATACCTGTTGTTCAGTAGGAAGGGACTATTTTTATATGTTTGTAATATAAGTTTCAGTGTTTTTGTGTTTTGAGTGTCTTTCAAACTTGTTATTTGTGAGTAAAATTGTAATTAAAAAAAATTATAGAGGTTTTTTTTACATTTATTTTTTAAACTGTGTGAATGTTTATGGAAAACCAGTTAATCGTTAAAAGAAAATTACATTTTTAGGAGGTCATACTTCTGAAAACAGAAGTTCTGATGCATGAAAATCTTTCAACATTTTTTGTTTTCTCCCACACATGCGTAGATATTTTATTTAACATAAATAGTAAAAGTCTGTTTATATATCATTGTGTATATCATGGCTAATAAAATTCAGTACTATAGATTTATATATTTAGAATGTAGTGTTGAAGCATGGAGCATACCACAATCACAGTTCCTTTTCTACCGTAATTGTAAAGTAATAGAATGTCAGAATATTTTTGCAATAATACAATATTACAGATATTATAAAAATAATAAAACAAGTCTATTGCAATAGTTAATGTTAGAAGAACTGTATTGCATTTGTTTCTTTAATTAATCCAGTTATGCAGTTTCCTCCCCTCCATGATTGATAGCTGTCTGGAGAAGCTGTTGAAAGGAATTGAGTATGTCAAGATCTTGACTTTAGGCATGCCCAGTCTGCTCTTAGAAATAATTTCCAATGTTACATTAAGGCAAATTGCCTTCTCTCCTAAGTCTCTCATTGGCTTACAGCATTAGAGGGTAGAGTTCATAGACTTAGTCTGTGTACAGTACTGTAGAAGACATTCAATGGGTGAAGCTTAGGTCAAGCTCCGTTTTTATTGTCAGGCTATATTTACCCATAATTCTTAAATGTCCTCTGGGTTACGTTATCAATTCTTGAGTGCAATTTTATCAACTATTTGACTGTGTTAACTGATAATATAAAAGCACTTGTGATCAACAGGAAGATAGTGATCATGTGTCACTGCAATAAGATATAATATGGCAGCCACCAGTATGAAGGTCCTGTGCAGAGCAGAATTAATCATAAAGTGAACTTGCTTGACACTATTCACCACCCCAATGAGAACAATAAAAAGCACCATGTGGGATCTTAATTCTTCTCTGATCCAGTTACAAACATGATGTGAAAAATTAAAAACAGCAGTTTGGAAATGAATACCATTGGGCACAGGCTCTATACTTATGTTAACTTTATTTAATTGGGTAGCACTTTCTGCATGTCCTGAATGGTTTGCATGGCCGGACATTGAATTAGGGTCCAAATATAAGTTCTATTTGGTGTAACTTTGCATCCAACTCGTAGATGTTTAGCCGGATTGACAGTGGGTTAGACAGTAAGGTTAGCTTAGCAGCTGCCATCTTCCCCATATTCTAACTAGGCATGTACATTCTTACTTCCACTTACTTTATTATTGCAACATTAATAATATAAGGCAAGTGTAATATACTTTTCTTCTGTGGATTAAATATCAGGAGGTATGTTGGGATGTCTATTGGCAGAGCACTGCAGGAGTTAGGCAGCACTGGCCCACCAGGATATGTCCCAGTGGAGGTGACCAAGCTGCCAAATTATGATGAGTATGCATGACGTCCCTGGAGGTGTTTACAATTGACCGAAGGGTGACACGAGGCATTGCTAGTGACACTCACAACATCCACTGGTTTTCACTGGTAACAGAGAAGTCATGGGAAACAATGTCTCTTAGGCATAAACAGAGCTCTGAGAATACTGTGCAGGTCATGCAGTGACATATGATTTCATACCTTGCAACTCCAACAGCTTCCATCTGTCTGATCTATATATATATATATTTCATGCTCTATGTAAAAATGACCATCTACCCTGAGGTCTATATGTCGTCTGTAAAACAAGACCATTCACTAGTAATAGCTCCCACCAAGGCCAAAACATGGCAGCCCTCCCCTGTGCCAACTCATGAAATATTTGAGTATGAAAGCTAGTGCATTAGATAACAAAGGGAGCCTTTTCCTGACTTATTAATGTAGCCATAACAAGTCCTTGCACACTCTGCCATCTTTTTTTCCTGTGGCCACTATATTTCTTTGTCATTCTAATGGATGGCTCAGCATCATGGGAGTTGAACTTCACAAAATGTGCAGTCCCAGTAACAAAGAAAAGCCTGCTACTCCTGCTCGTGGCTTGCCTTTGTCAATAAGAGTTTAAAGCTATCATAGTTACATAGCTGAAAAGAGACTTGCGTCCATCAAGTTCAGCCTTCCTCGTTTTTTTTTTTTAATTTGTGAAATAGCAACTTTTTCAAGACATGTTATTGTGCTAAAGCTTACAAGGTTATTATAATATTTCCTTGTTCAGGAATTGCGTCCTGCGTCTTGCCTTCTACCACAACCTTATTTTTTTTTGTATTTCACCTTTGATTCTGAGAATTTGAAACTCTTTCTTCATATGTACTATTTCCTGTGTAAATTCCCAATGAGATCTACGAACAGGACTTTCTGGGGCACAGATGAAAATATTCCCACGCTCAGTATATTCTGTATGGTTACAACATAACATTGTTTTGGATTCTTTATATTATCTATGTATCTCTTGTGTTTTTTATCTGGTCCCCATGGAAAACATATGCACTTCAAAAAAAAAAAAAAAAATTACTGAAAAGATAGCAAAGTTTACAGCTAACATTCATTCATTAGTTAAATTGTTTAAACATGGGGAGTTCTTTGCAGAGTAGAATATTAAAATAGCAACAAAGTAGCCTTTGTATTCTAAAAACGAATTACAGCATACTACTGGAGTTAAGGAAATTTCAACTTATAAGATACATTTTAAAAGTCTAATCATTTTAGTAAATGACTTAAAGTCCAAGAATTTGTAAGTGAGAGAATTAGAACATAAAGATGGACACAGGGAGAAAAAAAAATATTGGGAGATGGGTATATTATTGTCACAGCTGTCTTCTTGTTTATTTTTCTCCTTATAAAAAGCTTTGTACTGGGGAAAATGTCTTTGATTCAAGTTTGTAGTCTGTTTGCAGTTCGTAGATGAAGAGATAGAGATCATGCAAATGTACCCAGATTTGCTTAAAAAAGATAAATAAGACTAAACAAATTAGAATGCTCACAGCAAAGAACCTTTATTTTCTAACCCATTTGTGAAGTTTTTCTAACAGATTCACTGTAACGGGTTCATCTTTCCTGCCCCGCACAAGGTCTTTGAGAGAAGTTATTACAAAAAGTATTGTGCTAGTGCATTAAACTCCAATGTTTCGCATAAGGGAAATCGTCCTATTAAACAAAAATAAGTAATTACGGTACAATAGTGTAACTGCACTACATTATTGTCAGAGAAGGACAGTAATGTAATTCACATATAAAATAATAATAATAATAATAATAATATTTATTTTAAAAATATGCAAAGATCATTGCTGAGTTATTCATACTCATATGCATATGCAAAGATGCATATCTTGAAAACTTTGCTGGTTCAGAAAACAACTTTGAACAATAAATTGCATTTTAAGAACAGTTGACGTAGCATAAAAAATATAAATACATAAATAAAAATAAACAAAATAATTCAAAGTGTTCCTGCTCATGAGTATTTGTAAAGAATATGCTGGTATCTTGAAATGGAGATTCCCAAAAAGCCAGCAGAATGCAAAGATGGAGGAGTATTTAGGAAAGGGGTTATTTTATAAAATAAATTTTCTCTGTCTTTGACCATGATTTTACTCAATCCCTCAGATATGTCATCAATATACCCCCATCCTGATACATTTCTATACATTCTGATACATAATTTCACAGACACACAACTATAATTCACATTGTATTAATACCACGTTCACATCTTTTTTTTAATTCATTCTCTATTTTTCTAGTATTAGTCACTATTTAATGTGCGTACTTCCAAATTGTACGTTATTGTTGAGACATTGTTATTTAAATGTAAAAAATATCTGGGATCTTTTTGGGGGACTCAATAATCAACAGTTAAGACAGAAAACAAGCTTGCGTGAGATATTTTTGATAATTATTACAACATACAGGGCCGGCCCAAGACGTTGTGCTGCCTGGATCCAAAGATGAAATGCTGCCTCCCCCTCCCCGCACCAAAAGCACACCAACATCCATTATGTTACAAAGTGTGTGTAGTGAATGCAATGTCTGCAGAATGTGGGGTAGCAGGCTGTGGGGTAGCAGGGGTAGGGGTGCAGGCTGTGGAGGGCAGGGTGTGGAGGAGGCAGAGTGTTGAGGACAGGGCATGATGGTGCATGCTGGGGGCAGGGTGTGTGGGAGAAGGCTGTGGGGGACAAGGTGTGGGGGGGCAGGGTGTTAAGGGGCAGGGTGTTGGGGACAGGGTGTGGGGATGAAGTAAAAAAAATACTGAAAAGATAGCAAAGTTTACAGCTAACATTCATTCATTAGTTAAATTGTTTAAACATGGGGAGTTCTTTGCAGAGTAGAATATTAAATTAGCAACAAAGTAGCCTTTCTATTGTAAGAACGAATTACAGCATACTACTGGAGTGTATGGGATAGGCTGTGGGGTTGCGCAGGTTGTTGGGAGGCTGTGACAGGCCTCCCAATATTGACATATCTTTTCCCTGATGGTCCAATAAAATCGCTTTGCAGTCTGCAGCTCCGCCGGGTGTGAGCTGCAGACCATGTGTTCAAGTTCTCGCGAGCTCCGGTCAGAGCGTTGCCGTGCAAACCCGCGGCAACACTCTGGGAGCTTGCGAGACCTCCATCACATAGTCTGCAGCTCACACTCAGCGGAGCTGCAGACATGAAGGCTCTCTGAGCAGAATGAGTGGAGGGCCCCCTCCTGGTGTTGGGTCGAGGACTCGACAGGTCAGTCTGCCCTGATGATTATAGAGCCACCTTTGCTGCATATAAATATGCAGCAGAGGCAGCCTGGCCCCTAACCCAATGGCTCCAGTCTGTCCTATGGACGGCCGACCCTGACAACATAACCTATAATTCGCATTCAATAAGTTAATTTTCATTTAAATTAATTAATAATGTCCTGTGTTTGCATTGCAATGCACTCAATCACAGCAGAACAGTGCTTGATATATGTTAAGATACTGCAGTAATGACAATAAAATGACCCACAGTGTCACTTATGGTCGCTGAAAGGACTTAGGTTAGGCAGATAACAAGACACCAATAAGGACATTCATAAGGAACTTACTATGTGTTAGGTTGATCTGCACTATTGTGTTTTGATGTTATAATTTAGGTTTTGGTATCACTGCATGTATGATTTGATTACGTATAATGTGTGTGTCACAACTATCAAGCCCATCGCTATTTATGGTTGTTGGGTTTTTAAATATGTACCACTTACTAAAGTTCTCATTTTATTTTGGGTTATAACAGCACCACATTCAGCATAATTAATTTTAATCAATTTGTCATATTTTCTAGACGTATTCAATTTCTGCAATATATTTAAATAGTTAGCTTTGAGGTTTGATTAAAAACAACAACAGAACTAAAATCCTAGATGTGCTTTGTGAAAACAAGGGAAAAGAAAAGCAGATGAATACTTGCGAAGTCCAGCTTGCAACTGACATTGACTCTTGGCCCATTCAGGAGGTGAGTAATTACGTTATTCAGTGTGTACTAAAAGTTCTGTATTATCTTGACTGCACTTCAGGAAGATAAAAACCGATAGTTCATATATGACAAATCATTAGCAGACTGCCAAGACAAGAAGAGTTTTCAGGTCAGACTGCTAAGCTTTATGGAATCTTGAATATTAACGTGGTAACGCTGAATTGATCACTGGATACTGAATTGTTTTATCATGATCATTGTAATGCATTTATAAAGCATTTCTTAAGAGCATGGAATATTGGGTATTGCTTGCATACCATTTTCAATCACAATCTCATATTTTTTAGAAGATTATAGATCGTTGTAGAGCATTGTAGATTGTTGCAGATAATAATTAGAGATCACACTTTGTGATGGCTAGGGAGATTTCAAATGTGTGTCATTACAGAAGTTGCAAAAGTATGTTTGAACAAATAGATTAATCAGGTATTTATCTGTGGACTCATTGAATAAGATTCCACACGTAACTTCCAGGATGGATTTACGTTTTGATTAAAAGGAACTTGATTTGGATGAACTGGCTCAATCACGCTTTTGCACAAATCTAGTATTTTCTGTGTACAAAATATGCTACCAAATTTCAAAGCTGGATTCATCTTCTGATGTTTGCACCAGGACCTGCCTTGAATTATTTATGGACCGTCTTTGTGTGTGTGATTAGTCAACATGCAAATGGTATAGGCAGTGGCGAACATACCAGGGTCTGCTGACCCCAGCGGGCAGGTGGCCGGTCGGGCAGGCGGGCGCGCGAGGGAGCACTCAGTGCTTCCTCTTCAGCTCCCTCACGCACCGCACTGATGCCAGAGCCGGAAGATGACGTCATCTTCCGGCACCGGCATCCCTACGCGACGCGCGAGGGAGCTGAAGAGGAAACACACAGTGTAAAGTGCTCCCTCGCGCGCCGGCCGCCCAGACAGCCCGCCCACCCAGTGACCAGGAGCCCAGCAGCACCACGGGACCTCAGGGAATCCCCCCAGCACTCCAAAAGGTAAGGAGGCTGGGGGGATTAAATTTGAAAAAAAAATGTGTGTGTGTGTTAGTGTGTGTGTTTGTGTGTTTGTGTGTGTGTTAGTGTGTGTGTGTCAGTGAATGTGTCTGTTATTGGGTGTGTGTCTGCTAGTGAGTGTGTTACTGTGTGTGTCTGTTACTGAGTGTGTTTGATGTCTGTTAGTGAGTGTGTGTTTGTCAGTGAGAGTGTATATTTTGTAAGTGAGTGTGTATGTATGTCTGTCACTGAGTGTGTCTCTGTCAGTAAATGTGTGTGTCTGTTAGCTAGTGTGTATGCGTCTGTTCGTGAGAGTGTGTGTGTGTGTCTTCAGCATTTACCTTTCTCCAGCGTCAGGCTCCCCAGTGTCCGCCTCTCAGCTCCGAAATGCACATGCGCGGCAAGAGGCGCGCGCGCATTTAAACCGCCCATAGGAAAGCATTACTCAATGCTTTCCTATGGACGTTCAGTGTCTTCTCACTGTGATTTTCACAGTGAGAATCATGGAAGCTCCTCTAGCAGCTGTCAATGAGACAGCCACCAGAGGCTGGATTAACCCTCAGTGAAACATAGCCGTTTCTCTGAAACTGCTATGTTTTCAGCTGCAGGGTTAAAACTAGAGGGACCTGGCACCCAGACCACTTCATTGAGCTGATGTGATCTGGGTGTCTGTAGTGGTCCTTTAAGTGTGTGTGCATACTGCGGTCGCGGGGTCGCAGCCCTGCAACCCCTGCGACCAGGTGCCCGCCACCATGTGTTGCGACCCCGACGGGGGGGATGGGGCCCACGGATGAATTTTTGCACCGGGGCCCCATGGGTCATGTGTACGCCACTGGGTATAGGCTATAGATTATCTTTGTAATGACCCTAGGGAGCTTAAACTTGTTTGGGATTGAACCAATACTAGTATGTTATAGCTCTTCTTTTAATTTTTGGCTTATTTGTATTGACATTGAAAAATGCCCAGATATCTAGGACCAGTCTAATATTGCACAAAAGAGATTAAACGAATATGAGATCCAAATGTTCTCATACACTCTCCTAGCTATTTAGGTTTGACTGCAAATCTGCAAGTAATTGTAAAGCTCCGTCTTCTCTCTCTTGCACACGGATTAATAAATCAATGTGCACATATTTTAATTGTTCAAGTAATTAAAACAGTAACACTCTGTGTGATTTATATTTTGTTTACCTCCCTCCCTGGTATTTTCATGAATAATTGAAAAAAATCTTTTTTTTGTGCACACACTTTTGAGCATGGATGCCTCATGCTATTTGGAACTCTGCTCTATTCTCCCAGATCTTCACACTACTCATAATGCATACGTGGTTCTGGGTGTTACATAAGAGTGATACCAATGCCATTTCCAAATTTTTTAAGATTCTTTATTTTTTCCATAATGTCCGATGACCTTTGCAACCTGCCTGTATATATTCAGGAGTAGATATCCAGAAAAGACACCTTGATGCAGTAGATGCAAACTTACTTCATCATCCTGCAGAACCTTTGAATCCGTATCACGGTCAAGATTTATTCTCTTACAGCCAATCAGTGTACCACAGGTATCAGCATGATTATCTGGTTCTCACGCCACAATTCTTCAATAGGTCTAAGCTGGAACAGTTTCCCTCTGGCATTTATAACAATTACACAAAATGTTTGACATTCTAAAAGTATGTGGAAGCAGAGCCAATCCTGGGTGGGGGCAAACTTGTCATCTTATAACCTTTGTCTTCCAGTTCTGCCAAGCATGAGGGGTGGTGCCTAATGAGAGGGTGGGACCTAACAGGAGGGGGTGGAACATAGCCCTGCAAACCCTGCACCTCAATCTACAGAGCGCTTGGGTGCTGTGCACCCATCCCGGATCGGCTCTGTGTGGAAGGCATCCATTCTCTTCTCTACAAAAAGTTTTACTACGTGCTACTTAAAAACTGGAAACAATGATTTTCCATAGAAAATCAGTCCTCAATCAATCACAACAAAACCTAAATTGCTTACTTCATGCAATCTTCAATATGTTCCACTATACTGTCTTTCTAAACATCCATTCTTTTGTTAGGCTAATAAATGCAGTGCATTTTCACATAAAGGATTAAATTAGTTAAAAATAAAAAAATAAAAAAAAAGAGCATCATAACCGTGTGTTGTTTATCATTTATTTACAATGGGTGTAGTAAAATAAACAGCATATGTTCCTGTTTTCTATAAAATGAAAATTCTGTTATCTACCAATTCACTATCATCTCCATCATGTATGATGGGTTAATCTGAGTTGCCACGTTTAATTTAACACTCTGTCTCGGACCAAAACAGCACATACTTAATGTGAAGAAATGCCATCCAAATGCATAAATTACAAAAACAATTGGCTTCACAGCTAAATGTAACCGTCATTGACTGCCAAAATGTTACTCACCAAATCATAAGTGGTTGACTGAATCAGCACATTGTGTAAGGAGGATGAAGAGACTTTTTAAAGATAATTTTAAACATTCTTAGTGCCTGTAAGTAGCGGCCTATATTAATATCCATAAATTATACTTTTCAGAGTTTCTACTGCACATGAAAAAAAGATTATCAGCAAAAAGAATATTTACACAACTAGCTATGCGTGTAAAAAAACAAACAAAAAAACCCAACAACAACAACACTGTTTTTGGTTGAAGTAACCCTCGCTGGCCAAAAAGAAAGGTAACATTTACCTGCAATCCCAAGTTGAGGACAAGTTCTCCTTGCAGTGACATCAGGCGTTAAAGAACACTTATCATGGAGGGGTGTGCGCCCTGCCCCCATTGGTCATCTGTCACCAGCGTGACTTGTGTGATAACAGACTCCAAATATGCACAGATTATACACCAGCCAGCCAGCCCAGAACTCTGCCGGACGTAGAGTTACACATTCGGCAGCAAAGTGAGCAAAGTGCATTTTCTATGTGCAGTGTTTCTAAATAAATTACAGACGATTCAGAATCCAAGCACTATGACCACTTCAAATCAATGAAGTGGTTATGGTAATCAGAGTAATGCTTTAAAGGCAATAGGTTGCTGTTTATAGAACAACTTCCATTAGATATCCCCCCATGGGATGACTAACCAGATAGCAGACCTCTAATTGGTCTGTGCCTGAGTTAGTAGGGTAACCAGCCCCAAAAATTCCCTCCACCCTGGCAGCCTCCTTGGCAAAGCTCCACCATATAGCTCTGTTGTGCTGTTGGAAAGGAAAGTCAACCCTCTAACTTCTTCCTGTGGGTAGGAAAGCCGACTACCTCTATCTCGGCTCCCTGGGTTGCAATCCACCTCTGGGAGGGAGTCCAACTATCTCCTCTCCCTGGAGCCCATCTGCTGCTGAGGAGGGAGGCAGACTACCTCCTCTGTGCTACAGAACAGTATTGACTTTCCCTGAAGGACAAAGCAATACACAGTACAACTGTCCTTCCCTGTCTCCACTCTGTCTGAGGACTTGAATACCTTATCCCGAGCTAACACAATCGGCTCCCTGCTGTGCCCTCACATTCCTAGAGGCACAGAAAATGTCCACTAGAACCCCATTTTCCTGGACAGTACCCCCATATACTATATCCCTGGAAAGCTAATAACCGAACACCCTCCCTGTCCATATGGTTTTCCTGAGAGTCTGCACATGAGTTACAGCATGTTAAAGTTTTACCGAATCATGGTATAGCGAACCACGGGTAACCCGACTGGTTACCTCTGCTAATTCCCTTCCTTCAGCCATTCAGGAACCCTTGTAACAAGCAGGCATCCATTTTCCCCCAGTAAATGGACGACACACAGTTTGGAGGGATACAACACTGACTATCCTTTATTGGTACACTCAGCTTTTAAGCACCTCTATTCAGTTAAACACAATTCCAAGGCAGGAGAAGGGAGATGAGTTACAGATAACTATCTTCCGCTCTGGGAGATGCGAACAGGACACAGTTCCATTCATTAGTACATATTGCAAACAGTAAAACACATTACATATATGGGGGAACACATTAGGGGCTCCGCGCCCCAAGGAGGGAATGGGGTTCACACATGAAACATACATCCCTGGATAGCCCCGGGGGCTCTGCAAATAGCAGGGCTATCGGATGTACAGAGCCACAGAAACCATCATATAAAGTCTGGAGCTCGAGGCTCTGTACATCCCCGAAATCAGTTCCACAGTGTCACTTGGTTTGGTCCGGTGAATTCAAACTTCGTGCCCAAACCAAGCAACAACCAATCAGCTGAAAGGCGCAAAACCAATTTGCCCAATGAGCGCTCAGGGAGGAGAGGGGTTTAGCCGCCAAATCCAGAGAAAGGGCGCAACACCAATGTTCACCAATTGGCACTCGGGGAGGAGAGGGGTTTCGCTGCCCAATTAGGAGAAAGGGGCGCGAAACTCCATTTGAATGGGCACTCCTTCTCTGATTGGTCACCTGTGCCCTGCAGCAACCAACCAGTGCTCACTCATGCCGACCCCATTAGGAGCAGGTAGGAGGAGCCTCGACACTGGGAACTGAAACCGTGCGGGCACGCTAATTCGGGATACAAATGCTTCCCCTGGTTGGCATTCAGCTATAAGAACCGGCGGCCACCCAGGGGAGCATTCGTTAATGATTTCCCTTGTGGTTTCAGAACATTCTAATGAGCATTCTAAATGTCTAAATGGGAAATTAGGGTGAACCCCGTTTGGGAGACCAACGGGTTCCGTTTGTTTGAGCTCTCCCAAACAGGGAATGGGCAAAACACAAGAAATACATACAGACACAAGGGGAAAACGCAGAATACAAAGGGAAAACACACATATAAGAATCGGGTATGGTACTTAGTGACTGCTGTCCACCACACACGGCTATTGTCAGATTTAGTGAGGAGTTCCAGTCATGTGGCGGCTTAGTCTTTGTCTCCAAAAAGGAGTATCCGGACCTCTGGGGAGGGGATTGGTCTCAAGCCCAAGATATCCACTAATGCCTCCCTGTCTCCCTGACCTCCCCTCCAAATAGCGCTCTACTTGGAGGTCGGGGAACCGAGTAATACCCGCTTAAAGATTGGCCTGACTTTGGTACAGTCCCGATATGAAGAACAGTTCCAATGTGTTTCAGGGTATCTCCCGCTCAGGATCTTGATCTGAAAAATGAGTCCAGGAAATCCCCAAAGATGCTCAAGTCCATCTGGGAAGCACAGTAAGATTTTGGAACCCTCAATAACCCTCCCCACAGTGACAATAGCCTCTTTCATGGGCTTTTGGCACCAGGCCCATAGTCTGTGGGCAGGAGGCTGGCCTTCAAACATCTCCAAAGTCCATGCCATGGCAGCTTTCATCACTGGATAATTATTTATGTAAGGTAATATATCATTATTTTCATAAATTGTGACTGCGCACTTTTATTTGAATGGGTAGCTGGGTCATATGAGGACACATGTCAAAATTTTGAAGAAAACATTGCTTTTTTTCATTTCTAAGTTGATTCTCTTTCTTCTAGTCATACCAAATAATACTAGCAATGGGTGCTTTGATAGACTAAAATCTGTCAGCTAACATTCTTAGTCAATCATAGCCACCCATTGATGCGCAGGCTAATGCTGTCTCATTACCCCGAGCAGCGTAGAAGAATTGGCTACTGGGAATTAGTTGAGCATTAAAATGTACAAACTAATTACAATGTAATGAATGGAAGGACAGCGCCATAGGACCCCTCACACTATAACCACTTCAATGAGATGAAGCAGTTAGAGTGCCTACATTTTGTGTCTCTGTAAAAGCTAAACATAACTAATAAATGGCGGAAGAAGAGTGGTTGAACATGGAATACATTACATTTAATGTTGAACATTAAAATAAAGCATGCCAGAGAGCTACATAGAACTTATTCTAGGGGTGGAATGAGAGCTCTAGGTCTAAGTTTCACACAATAAAAGCTGTGTGCTCCAAAATGGTGGATATTAATAAACTGGCAACCTAGCATGTTTTAAAAATGACTTCTTTACGCTCACCAAAGATGCAATCGCCAGTGTTGCCTCCAAACATGAAAGTCATGTCCCTTGTCACTAAATGGAATACACCCAGATGAGACAGCGATGTACAAATATACTTGGGTTTCAGAGAATGAAAGTATATGAACATAACGATAAGATTCTAAAGAAAGCATTGTTTCAGGTAGATAATCAACATGAAACATGATTGGGGGTCACATGGTGGACGGGATCTTATAACTTTTTTATTTTTCCATTCCTATCGGCTTTAAGCAGAATGTCCTACCCAAAATATATAGGCTGTCATGATTTTCATGGACCTCCTGAGTTGTTTTTGCTTTTTTTTTCTCAATCAAATCACTTGACAGTCTTATAGGGTTTTCATGATTTATTAAAACCTATAACTGCTCATTTCCAATATCAATGTTCCAATAGCAACATCAAAGCTACTGCTGGGTCTGGACTCATGTGGTTTGTGCAATCTCTCCAAAGGCTACACTTTCATTGAGCCAAGTAATGTAAGTTTGTAAAAGTTTCATTAGTCATGTTAGTCCAATGGGCTTTAATGTGATATTATACACTTAATAGTTCCAGCGTGACAAAGAAGAGAAAACTTAAATGGTTTTAGCCCAAGTGATAGTGAATTCATTCAAAATTAATGTTAATGGGCAAAAATGATATCTCTATGTTTATTGCCTTTCTTTTGCCGATGACATTGTAACTGGGCTTCGAGCCACAATTTATTGATGGAGTCTACATATATTAGGAAAAGGGGATTTTAAATTGCATGCTGTCAGAAAACTGTTTAAAAAAATAATCAATCTCTTTATTTATTACCTTTCAATATTAAATATAAACATTTTAAACAGAAACCATCTATTATATGTAAAGGTGGCGGCTTGCTGTATTCCATCACTGCTATAAATAATGTTTAGACATCTTTTTTTTTAAATATGTATAAAACTGACTTGATCATTTAGTGGTGTTGATCATCATTGGTTTTCTTGAATTTCCAATTCAGCTGGAATGAACGCAGTCAAGAATATTATAAAACAAATGAAACATTGATTTATTGAGAAATATGTCATACAGTAGCTAAGAGTGCTGGGATCAGGGGCAGGCTGGGCCGGGGTGCAGGGAGGCAATTGCCCCCCAGGCCGCCCTAAATCGTTTGCAAAACGGCCGCTACAGGGCCGGACCTGGGCGCCAGGAGGAGGGGGGTGCCGCACGGAGCAGGCCGATGGCCTGTCACAGGGAGCCCAGCAGGTGGCCAGTTGGCCACCTAGGGCGCCCGGTAGCAAGGCAAAGTAGGCACCTGCTTGTCCCAGATGGCAGGTGCCTACTCTGCATCAATATACCGGTCGGTGTTCGATGAGGAAGGAGGCAGGCGGCGAGGGAGCACTTCCTCTGCTGATGATGCCGGGCGCCGGAATATGACATCATTCCGGCCCCGCATAAATAAACTGTGCGAGGGAGCAGAGAGAAGCAGGAAGATCATGGAAGTCACTGGACCCCGGGGAGAGGACCCAGAGGACTCCTAAAGGTAGGAGCAACAAGAAATAAAATTAATTTGTGAGTGTGTGTCTGCAAGTTAGTGTGTGTGTGTGTGTGTCTGTCAGTAAGTGTGTGTGTCTGGAAGTGTGTGTGTATCTGTCTGTCAGTGAGTGTGTGTGTATCTGTCTGTAAGTGAGTGTTTGTGTGTGTCTGGAAGTGAGTGTGTGTGTGTCTGGAAGTGAGTGTGTGCATCTGTTTATCACTAAGTGTGTGTGTGTGTCTGGAAGTGTGTGCGTGTGTCTGGAAGTGAGTGTGTGTGTCTGGAAATGAGTGTGTATGTCTGAAAGTAAGTGTGTCTGTAAGTAAGTGTGTGTGTGTCTAGAAGTGTTTGTGTGTGTGTCTGGAAGTGAGTGTGTGTGTCTTTCAGGGCCGTCTTTCCGCATGGGCACGGTGGGCAGTTGCCCGTGGGCCCCACAGGCATGGGGGCCCAACCGCGCTGCCCAGCATGCCTGGCCAACAGGGGAGATCAGATCCTCTGGCCAGTGGAGAGGTGGCCCTGTTTTCTAGCCGTCGGCCCCCTTGGGCCGTCGAGGGAGATCTCCCTTCAATTGGGGAGAGAGGTAGCTAGGACCCAGGACTGCAGGAGAGGCCGACCTGTAGGGAAGATTGCTCTTCCCGCAAGCAGGCTGTGTGGAGCGTTGGCGCGCATTAACATGGCAATGCTCCACACAGCATTCTGCGCAGGCTGGACAGAATTCACAAATGGACCACCAGGGCTGGCTGTGTCCCAGCCTCTTTCACCAAAGGTAAGAAGTAGGGTGGGGAGACATATAGATTTTATTTAATGTATAGTAGTATTAAAAAAACAAAAAACATTTGCTACCTGCAACCCTCAAACACACACACAGCACCCAACACACATATAGCACTCCACACACACACACAGCACCCCGCATTCACATGGCACTCCACACACACACAGCAACCCACACACACCGCACCCGTACACACAAACACAGACACTGCAACTCTCACTGCAGTGTGTGTATTCAGCAGTCTGTGTGTGTGTTCAGCAGTCTGTGTGTGTGTTCAGCGAACTGTGTATGTATTCAGCCGTCTGTGTGTATGTTTGTGTGTGTTTGTATTCAGCGGACTGTGTGTATGTATTCAGCATTCTCTATGTGTACTCAGCAGTCTGTCTGTGTGTGTAGTCAGCAGTCTGTGTTTGTGTGTGTGTCTATTCATCAGTCTGTATGCATGTATTCAGCAGTCGTCATGTGTATGTATTCAGCAGTTGGTGTGTGACTGTATTCAGCAGTCTGTGACTGTATTCAGCAGTCTGTGTGTATGTATTGTTATTGTATGTATGCATTGCATTTGTTGGAGGTACTTATAAATATAATCTTTGTTGTATCTATAATTTAGGTTTTTATTCCTGTAAGTAGGCAGGGCCCCAGTGCACTGATTTGCCCAGGGGCCCAAAATGTTAATAAGATGGCACTGGTGTCTGTCAGTGAGTGTGTGGGTCTGCCAGTCAGTGTGTGTGTGTGTGTATGTATCTGCCTGTCAGTGAGTGTTTGTCTGTCAGGGTTTGTGTGTGTGTGTTATTGAGAGTGAGTGCCAGTGTGTCTGTCAGCAGGGCCAGCCTTTGAGGTGTGCAAACTGTGGGGTCATGTAGGGCACCATGACAACAGAGGCGCCCAGGGGCCAACACAGCTAACAAGTTTGGGACACCAGAATATTTAATTTAAACGATTCCCTGGTGGTCCACTGGTGCGCACCAGCAGTAGGTGCAGTCAGATTATAGCCTCTCCCTTGTGGCTCCGGTGCTCAGTTAGTAAGTCAGAGCACAGGCTCAGAGATTCTCAGCCTGCGCTCTAACAACATTGAAAGTCTGAGTCACAAAGGAGTGGGTATGGCAAAGAGCTACTGATTAGCATAACATCAATATCCGTTATAAAACCAGGAAAAGGTGGGCATGGATGGTGAACTGATTCGGGGGTGCAATGGGCCACTTGACTGGATTTGCCCTCCCAGGCTTGAGGCTTCCAGCCCTCCCCTGGTTCTGCCTTAGTATGTATTGATTCAGAAAATGGTCCCGTGTCATTCCTGTGACAGCGGTCACAGACATTTTGGCATCATTATAGTGATGTTGACCTACAGGATTGATCCATCCCCCTATTTAAGACAAGTCCACCCTCAGAACCATTCTCGTTCATGGTCTATAGTACCCAAAGGAAAACCATTAGAGGCTCAATAGCGTTACCATGAAAATAGCGATACCATCAAAATATACAAATCACACATAAAACTCATAGTAGCTCTTTAAGAGTTTTTTCGTCTTACCTTTATTATTATTATTATTATTATTTTTATTAATGGCATTTATATAGCGCCAACTTATTCCACAGTACTTTGCAATATTTATCAAATTGTTTCCTCTTAGCAAATACATATTTGTTGTTGTTTGTATGTTAAAAGCGAGGCTTAAAATTCCACACTCACACACTCGGCATAGACAAGTTAAATTTTAGCCCGAGCTGTAGAAATTCACCCCTGGTGAAAGTGTCATGAACTTTCTAGGCTTGCAGTAGCGAAAACTTTTAGACCAGTCTTGCACTTGACATTTGAGCCCTGATAAAAGGCTTATCTTTTGAGTAACTCAAAAGGCATTATCCTATTCAAATTCTACAAATCTGAAAACGTAGGTATATCTTATTGTCTTCAATGCATTTATTTATCCCACGTTGTTTTTTTATATAACTCTTACATTGTTTTGGACGTCTAGTAGTAGACGAATAGAATATGATATAAGTATGATCCCATTGTATATAATTCTTTATTATCTCGGTTTAATCTTTCCTTGCCTTTAATCTGAATTGTGTCATGTGTTATATTGTATACAAGTAAAGGAACAATTGACTTTTTCATGGCTGTAGGAATACTACAATTCCAAGTTTAATACATAAACCCATCAGAGAATACAGGCATTGAATGTTCACTAAACAGGGAATTGTCAGAAATTGATGAGCCTGAAACGGAAACATTCTCTAATTCTCTCAGCAATATAAGTTTAAAATGTGAAGTTCCCCCTGGTATATTTTGCAATAGTCAGGCAAAACGTTGTAGCATTGTTTGTCTTAGAGTCTATTTGTAGTATATGTTTAGTAGATGAAAAGATGAAAACATGTTAAGTAGATAGAGACATATAAGAAATGAATCTATTTTCAAGGAGAAGGGGGAAACCTGTCTCCTAGAACTCATTTTTATGCTAAGTTTGTATTAATGGATCACATGAGAAAATAACATTTCTGAAGGTAAATGGGAAAATACTAGATTAAAATGGAAACCCCAAATATACCGTATTTCCTTTTAAGTCTGAGGCATTCTTCTTTAACTAAGGCATATAAATACATGATGTAACCCACACAGGTTTTAAAGATGCCAACCATTTAAACGTTATGGGTAATGTCATAAACAGAGAAATATGTGACTCATCAGTCTGCTACTCCTTCCATATTCCTTTTAGTCTAATAAAATTACCTGGGATCATCCCAGCCGCCCATAAAATTGTGTTTAAATTAGAAAATAGTTCTGCATTAAATACACCCAAAAGCTTGTATCTGACACACATTGATATGTTTGTCTTCTTTCATTCGATCAAGATCTTGATTAAAATGAATTATTTGGCATAATTGTTACTCAAAGCCATTATCAGAGTTTTCCTAGCCACAAAGCTGGTTGTTATGGTCATACATGGCTTCGGTATTTGTTAGCGTTCTCCTATATCCCTGTACCACATACTGCCACTGTGTTGAAAAAAGAGCAGGTGCCGTCATTGATAACCCCATCACTCTTTAACACAGACAGATGTTGCTTTTTATTGCATTTGTTCTATGGAGTAATATCTACTCTTCTAAAACAAAAGTCAGACATTATTTTGTCATTAGCATTTTCTTCTCTCTGACGTGTGTAACATTTGATTGAAGCTAGGCATACAAAGAGCGAGCAGGTGATTAATATATGTGTGATGCATAAAAAATGGTCAAGAATTAACAAAGAAGGAGAATTAATGAAGAAGGGTAAATGAAAACTGTGCTGGGCAAGTTGTTGACAATTACTTGGAATTAATGGCCCAAGTTGATAGTAGGACAGTTAGCACTAAGGAAAACTACAGCACTGGATTTTTGCTTGGGCTCAGATAATGCCGTTAGTGTACAAATATAGGAACCCCTTGTGCAACTGAGTTCTTCTCTTTTCCAAATGAAACATTAACAATTTTTACTTACCCAGATGCCTTAAATTATGATTTAAAAATTTTGGAAAGATTCCACCTATTTTAAAATCTACAAACAAAAAAAGAAACAAGAAGTAAAAAGCTGCAATTTATCAATTTAGATATATATATTTTAAAATTAAAAACAACAAGTTGATTAATGTTGGAATGTTCAATCTTATTTTGAGCAAAAAAACAAACGCTATCTCTAATAAATGATTCCTTGTCCAAGGTAGCTCTGCATTCCAATGTGAAATCATGCAAACGAAAGCTAAATCAGTAGCCAAAATATTGTGATATGTAATCTGTTAAACTCTGTAGTGTCAGGATTATAGTTGATCCAGCTAGCAGAATTGTATTACACCTAAAAACTAAGGATAATGTCTAACCGGACCTTAGAATGGCCGCACTTAACATACCCAAGAATAGTCAAAATACTCGCCGAGGTCAGAACACAGAATGAGTCGCAACGATGAGGAAAGCCAGAAGTTCTGCGTGTTGGGTATCAGCTATTCCTGACATTAGCACATTGGGAAATTATTGCTAAGTGTATTGTTTTCTGTTTTGCTTTTGATACCCTAAAGGGATATAATGAAAATCCCTTAAATACTAAGAATGGCTACTAAAGGCCAGGCGACTAAAAGGGATAAAAGAGAGAATAAATTAGATAAGAGTTTACCTGGATTTTTCTCCCCATTAGCTCAGAAAGAGAAATCTATAATAGTAAATACTGATAAGGCTGAACAGAAATTACTAGAGGTCTCCCAAGATTCTGAAGACTCATATGTATCCCAAGCTTTTTTTAAAGATTGCAAACAGTCAATGGTGAAAACCCTGAAAGACGAAATTTATCAAGTGCTACATCAAACTATACCCATTTCTAATGAATCGATGGCACAGATTACCTAAACCAAGGGGTATCCCAGAAAGCACTCCTAGGGATGTAATAGTTAACTTTTTCTCTTTTCAAATAATACTGAGAAAAAACAATGAGAAAAGAAAGAGGTAGGATAAAAGGATATGAGGCGATTTAAGGTAAAAGGAGATATAACAAAGTTTTAAGGCACATATGCCATATGAACACAACAAATGATATTTGTTAATATAAAGACAAGTATACACACGAGTACTAGAGCCGATAAAATCAATAGAGGGGTTTAAGGGATATGATACTTTAGGAGTAAGGTTAGACACATAATTGGACAGAAATACAAAGATCTTATTCATTCCTAATCCATTTATATACTAGCACCATTTTTACCTTCCACACTTTTAAGGATAACATTTTAATTCAACTCTCCCAAATTAAAAGGTAGGGAAGTAATAAAGGATATGATGTATTATAAAGTTATAATAAAATCAAGACACAGAAGTTTAAGGGATAGAAGAGAAAAAAGAAAGGGAAAGGGGAAGTAATTATTATTATTATTATTTTTTAATTCTCTCCTCTCTATCTCCGGCCCTACGGGTATTATGGGGGCATTAACATTATACATGTAAAATTAATTTACTGATCAATATGGATCAGTCATCCTCTTTATATTTCTTTCAGAGATATAGAGTTTGCATGATGTATGTCACGCAAAACTAGATCTCAGTAAGAATTTTACCAGATCCTTGTTTTGAAAGAACGGAATATGAGGCCCTGACAGGTCCTTAATGCAACAATGTGAAAATTATTGATAATTATGTTTGTATTGTATGCTGTCTGTGTAGTAGCAGAGAGTGGAACCTAAACGAGGGGGAACATGGTTAAATTGATATCGGTAAATGTGCAGGGTCTCAATTCACCCATTAAGAGATCAACATTCTCCAGGAAACTCACTGGCAATTGATGGATAAACGACAATGGAATCCAAATGGATTCCCTTTGGTAGTCCATGCCTCAAGAACAGAATAAAAAGAAAGGTGGAGTAGCCATATTGTTCTCTAATACTATCCAAGTAGAGATCCTGTATCAATTCTTGGATAAAGATGGATGATATATGATACTGGTGACTAAAATAAATATTATTGAGTATACCGGGGTAAACTTATACCTTCCAAATGTCCCCCAATCACTGAAATAATTTTTTTTTTTAGAAAAAGTAGATGAGGTGAAGGAAGGTATTCTTGTTATAGCAGGGGATTACAATTCAATACTAGATTCAATTTAGGATAAAAAAAATCCCAGCAGGAGCTATTATTAGCAGAAATATGTCAAAACAAGCAAAATCTCTAACAAATACGCTTAATTTAAATAATCTCTTTGATATCTGGAGGGTGTTCCATCCCGATGATAGGGAATTTACTCATCTCTACAGGGTCCATCACTCTCTTTTGAGAATAGACATAATATGGGGTAACCATATTTATTTATTTATTTATTTATAAAATATTTTACCAGGAAAGATACATTGAGATTCCTCTCATTTTCAAGTATGTTAATAGAAAAGGCCAAAATATAGACATCATTGATAATGTATGGTCTGACCACAGTATGTTGGAAATGGAGCTGACTGGTGATTATCCTTCCTTTAATAGAACAACCTGGAGACTGAAGGACTCCTTATTTGAAAATCAAGTAAACTGTGAACATATTGAACATAAAATAGAAGATTTTGCTTTGGAAAATAATATGTCAAATACTACTTCGGTCATTTGTTGGTGTGCTTTTAAGGTTGTGACTCGTGGCCTTATAAAATTGCAAAGTCGATTAAAGAAGCAAGCCGGGCAACCGCTATCATACTTATATCAAAATCACAATCAACTGAGCAGAGAGTATTAAATAAACTTATCACAGCACACTCTAGATAAACTTACTAAAAATAAAGCTTTAATTAGGGATACAATTACAGAAAGAATAACAGCAAATATTGAAAAATGAAAATAAACAATTATTATAGAGGAAATAGGGCAGATAAAATGCTTACTAGAAAACTGAAGAAAAAACAAACAGATAATATAGTAAATAGATTAATAATCAACTTAAGGGCATATGTTAATCCTGAAGAAATTGGGCAAGCCTTTAATGACTAATATTTTAAACTCTATAATATAGAATCCAAACCCGGAATATCATTGATAGAGAAGTATCTCTCTAAGACTTCTCTCCCTGCCCTTAAAATTTTTCAAACAGATCAACTAAATAGACCTATTACTAGAGATGTCGCGAACCGTTCGCGAACTTCCCGCGAACGGCTCGCCACGGTTCGCCACGAACCGTTCGTGACGAGCTCCAGTCAGCTGACACATCCCGGCCAATCTCCAGCAGACCCTCCCTCCCAGACCCTCCCACCTCCTGGACAGCATCCATGTTGAAACTCAACATGGATGCTGTCCAGGAGGTGGGAGGGTCTGGGAGGGAGGGTCTGCTGGAGATTGGCTGGGATGTGTCAGCTGACCGGAGCTCACCGCGAACGGTTCGTGGCGAACCGTGGCGAGCCGTTCGTGGGAAGTTCGTGAACGGTTCGCGACATCTCTACCTATTACTAAGGAGGAGATAGAAAGATCTATATGTGACTTACAAAAATACAAGTCCCCAGGGCCCGATGGCTTTTCCAATTTTTTTTTTTTTAAGACATATGCTTCTAGGAGTACAGAGATACTGATTAAGGTGTTCAATTATATATTAGAGGGTGGTAAATTCCCGGAAGAGATGACAAGAGTAAACATTATCCCAATATTAAAGCAAGACTCCAGCAGAGATCACTAACTATCGCCCAATATCACTGATCAATGTTGATATGAAAATATATGCAACAGTGCTCTCTGCTAGATTGAAAACCATCATTGGAGATTCCAGGTTTTGTTCCGGGAAGAACGTCATCATCAAATTTTAGAAGGATTATTGATATCCTGGATTGTGTGAATAAGAGGAGGATTCCCCACCTGACACTGTCATTGGATGCAGAAAAGGCCTTTGACAGAGTCGGGTGCGATCTCCTGGCCTCGGTCCTGGAGAGGTTTTGTATAACAGGGAAATTTTTACAAGCAATAATGGCTCTATATGATAACCCTACAACTAGAATAACAGGCCCCAATATCTGTTCCTCCTCTTTTGGTCCTACTAACGGAACTAGGCAGGGGTGTCCCCTTTCCCCTCTTCTTTTCATTTTGTCTATAACCATTGGCAGCTAATATCTGAAACTGTAATAATATAAAGGGTCTTAAGATGAAAAAAACAGAGGCTAAAATAAATCTCTATGTTGACGAAATCTTAATTACTATAACATCACCAAAGGAAACAATGTCAGCTTTAATGAGGGAAATAGAAGAATACAATATAGTGTCTAATTTTAAGCTAAACACCAATAAATCTGTAATTATGGCTTCTAATGTTACAAAACCAGAAACAGATCAAATCCAAAAAAAATTTAAATTTATTTGGGCAAAACAGAGTATGGAATACTTAGGTCTTACGGTGGTTGGAGAGGTCCAAAGGACCCTGGAGTTGAATTTTTTTAAAACTTCTAAGACAAAGTAATAAAATGCTAAAAGAATGGAGAATGTATGAAATATCATGGTGGGGAAGAGTAAACACTATTTGAAATGGTCTACCAAAATGGTCTTACCTTTTTCAGATGATTCCCTTGAAGGTATCATCTCCATGGATAACAATGATCCAGAGAATCTACGATGATTTCATCTGGAAAGGTAGAACAACGAGAATAAGTAGAAAAAGGTTAACATTGAAAACTAAAAAAGGTGGAATCAACATGCCTCTAGTTGGAGATCTTTACAGAGCTTATATTTTACACATATATACAGATCTCAATCACAAAACAATAAGAAAGAATTCTGGTGTCAAATCGAATGTGATATGAGTAATATGAATAATTGGGAAACAGCTAGATGGAATATTGCAGATCCTTATAATTTAAAAAAGTTGGAAAAATAATCTTATTGTAAATAATCTAATGGAACAGTTGGAAAGATTAAAGAAAAAAATGAATTTAGAACAAATATTTCTTAATTTCTTAAAAATGTAGATAGTTGAAGCAAATATAGAAAATAGCAGGAAATTGGATAACCTATTTACTTCTACTTATGCTCTCCACCCCTCCCGTGGTATGGGCTGCCAAAGGTAGATCTCCAGAGACTTTTGTCCTGGGCCATTCTTTCTAGTTAACTCCAGGTGTAGCCCACCCTTGTGATGACTCGAGGTCGCGTCGCCAGGTGTTTCTTGGACGGCCTTTCTTCCTCTTTCCTTGGGGGTTCCACCTGAGAGCCTGTCTGGTGATGTTGGTTGGCGGTTTGCATAGGGTATGCCCTACCCAGCCCCATATTCTCTTCAAGATTTCTGCCTCTACTGAAAGTTGGCAGGTCCTTTCACATAGGTTGGTGTTACTGATGGTGTTTAGCCAGTGAGTGTTGAGAATCCTTCTGAGACAGCTGTTGATGAGTGTCTGGATTCTTCTATTGGTGGTTTTGATTGTTCTCAAGGTTTCAGCCCTGTACAGCAGTACTGACTTCACATTGAAGTTGAACAGTCAGATGGTGACTTGGTGCTCAAGTAAGCTCTCTGGAAGCCCAGATGTTCTTGAACTGGATGATGGCAACTCTTGCTTTGCCGATCCTTGCCTCGACATCTGCATCTGTTCCACCTTGCTGGCCGATGATCCTGCCCAGGTAGGTGAAGAACTGTACTTCTTCCAGGGGACTTCCATTCAGGGTGATTGTGTTAATGTTGCTGAAGTTGGTCTTAAGGATCTTGGTCTTCTACTTGAGGATGATGAGTCCAACTTGTGCTGTTGTAGCTGCCAACACACTGATTTTCTCTTGCATCTGCTGCTGGATGTGGGAGAGAAGTGTGAGGTCATCGGCAAAGTCCAAGTCATCCAGTTGACTCCACAAGGTCCACTGGATTCCATTTTTGTGTTCGCTGGTGGATGTCTTCATGATCCAGTCAATGGCAATGAGGAAGAGGAACGGGGATAACAAGCATGCTTGTCAGACTCCAGTCTTCACCTGGAAGTTGTTGGTAAGCTGTCCTGCGTGGATCACTCTGCAGGTCATTCTCTCGTATGAGCTCTTGATCAGGTTGACCACCATGGCTGTGATGCCGTAATGCCGGAGGAGCTTCCATAGGACGTCTCGATCCACACTGTCAAACTCCTTCTAATAGTCGACGAAGTTAATGTACAGCGATGAGTTCCACTCAAAGGACTGCTCGACTATGATGTGCAGTGTTGCAATCTGTTCCATGCATGATCGATTCTGCCGGAAACCTGTTTGTTCATCTCGTAGTTATGGATCGACAAGGTCCTTCATCTGCTGTAGGAGGATCCGGTTGAAGACCTTGCTTGGCACTGACAGGAGTGTGATACCTCTGTAGTTGTTACAGTTGCTGAGGTCAACCTTATTTGGAAGCTTTATTAGATAACCCTCCTTCCAGTCAGTCGGTATCTCTTCTTCCTCCCAGATCTGATGATTTCAGGTCTGCTTTTAGGGCCTCTGCTGGTATGTCATCAGGTCCAGCTGCCTTCCCATTCTTCATAAGGTGATGGCCTTCCTGATCTCTTCTCTTGTTGGCTTGCTGCAGTTGATGGGGAGATCTTCGTTGGCTGGGTTGATGTCTCGTGGATTTAGTGGTGCTGGTCTATTCAGGAGCTCCTTAAAGTGTTCAGACAATCTATTCATCTGCTGCGCTAGTATAGTGATCACCTTTACCTCCTTGTCCTTGACGGTTCGTTCTGGCGTGCTGTACTTCCCAGACAGTTTCTTAGTCGTGTTGTACAGCTGTTTCATGTTGCCGTTGTATGCTGCCTGTTCTGCTTCAGCTGCCAGTCCATCTATGTAGTCTTTCTTGTCCTTCCTAATGCTCTTCTTCACTGCTCTGTGGACTTCTGCGTATTCCACTTGGGCATTGGCTTTTTCTACCCTAGTCCTGCTGTTGTTTACTGCCACCTTCTTCTGTTTTCTCTCTTCTATCTTGCCCAAGGTCTCAGGTGTGATCCAATCTTTGTGGTGATGTTTCTTTGCTCCGACCACTTCTTGACAGGCTGTTCTCAGTGTATCTTTTATTGTCTGCCAGCTGGCCTGTACACCGATTCTTTCCCCTTTCTCGTGCAGCTCATGTAACACCTCAAACTTGTTCTTCAAACTTGTTCTTCAACTGACATCATACTTCACTCTACACTGTGTTGTTTCCATCCAGTTTTTTTTTAACTTCAGCTGCATGCTGGCTACTACTAGGTGGTGGTTGGATGCCACATCTGCTCGTCTTCTAACTATAACGTCCTGCAGGGATCTTCTAAAAATCTTGCTAATGCAGATATGGTCAATCTGGTTCTCTGTCACACTGTTTTTGTGCATCCGCTTGTGATGAAAGATGCTACCTCCAATGACCAGGTTGTTGAGTGCAAACAATTCCACAAATCTCTCCCCATTATCGTTCATCACTCACAGTCCATGTATCCCCATGACTTGTTCATATCCTGTATTGTCGGGTCCAATCCTCCCACAAGGATGAGGATGTCTCTGGCTCGGAATGTCTCTACGATTTTCTGCAGTCTATTGTAAAACTCGTCCTTGTCTTCTGTATCAGAATCATTGGTTGAAGTGTAACTCTGGATGATGTTGAGCTTAACCTTCTTCTGCTTGGTTCTAAAGGATGCTGTGATTATTCTGGGGCTGTGCGCCTCCCATCCAATCAGTGCCCTTTGTGCTTGCTTGGACAACATAAAACCTACTCCTTGCATGTGGGTTGCATCACTCTCTTACTGCCTCGAGTACAGCAACAGCTCTCCTGTCATAAGTCTCCTCTGTCCTGCTTGTGTCCATTTGGTTTCGCTGATGCCCAGTATGATCAGGTTGTTCTTCTTGATCTCGGCAGATACCTGCTTACTCTTGCCTGCCTCGTACATGGATGTAACATTTCATGTGCCAATGTGGGTTCTCCCGGTCGAAAGAAGGGTAATTGGCTTGGTGGCTTCCTTTCAGCTTTCACCACCTATCGTCATGCGTCTCCGAATTGTCTGAGGTCCTCCACCTTCCAGGAAATGAGTCTCTGTTTCTCTTTTTGGCATTTCTGTAGCGGTTGAGGTTTTTCTAGGGTAAGGTTGCTAGCCTCATGCCCAACCCTCCTCCTTTTTCATCCAGACTTGGGACCGGCAATGGCTGAGTTATTAAATTGCATAAGACATGGTATTAAAAATATAAACTAACATATGGATGGTATTAATATTAAACCATTTCCTCTATTACAAGAAGAATTTTCTCTTCCAAACAATGAGCTATTCTCATATCTGAGAATTAAAATTTGTATGGATATTTACAAGATTGATTTGCCATCAGAGTATTGCTCCAGGTTATCTAGCTTATTAAGTGGAGATATTGTAAATAGAATAGAAAATATGTGACAATATGTTCGGAATTGAACTAATAGTGGTGAGTGCTAATTTAAATAATAGCTTACCCCAAAAGGGTAAAGGAACAGTAGTAATCTGGTCCAAGTGATTACTGGTAACTTGAAAAATCAGTGTTCCAATCACATGGACTCTTAGTACATCAGTAATCTTCTTCTTAGACACATATGTGGAAAAAAAAAAAGGGAATACAACCAACTTTGGTTCATTAACTTTTAGATGTGAGAGTGAGGTATAACACACTATTTACTTCTCACCTTCTTAGGTACCGTAGATGTGGCACCTAGTGTAACAGCATGTGTATCTATTGAAGGAGATACAACCCTTCTTTAAGCAGCAGTGATGTGGCAGTGGTGGCAGCAGCAATTTGGATATCCATAGGACATCGTTTGAAAGTGTAAAATACAATTTATTTGATATAAAAAATAATAAACATACACTGTAAAAACATCCTTGTAGTAAATAGTCCAAAGGCCAAAATCCAAGATGTGTTTCACCGGTTCTATCTGGCTTTTTCAATCAGTATTTCCATTGCTGCTGCTGTCCGTGTTTAAGTGCCCCTCCCAATCTTCTCATTGGTTGAGCATCGCTTTTGATACTGCCAAGCTGAGCTGAGTGTGCATTCACTCAGCTGATGCTCTAGCCTGCATTAGTATTGTCTGACTTCAAATCGTATGGAGTCAGACCGAACTTCTGAGTTTGTTCAGCCGCTTTTGTCATTTCCTTTCTGAATATTGATGAAATAGGAGGTGTTCTTTTTACCAGTCTATTCCAGAATTGTCCATTTTTGTTACTGGTGACAAAGTCCCAATATTTATGCATATAAAATGCTCATAAGACAAATAAATCTTTACAAATATGCTAATAAGAGGAACATAAATATGTATACAGACTAATACAAAAAAATGCAATCATTGTATAAAATTGGTATATTGATAAACTATTTTATAAAAAATTACGAAGTTCAAAGTCTGTATGGTTGCATGGTATTCAAATTAAAAATCCACTGCATCTCCATTTGACCAATTTTTTTTTACCAAGTCACCTTCTCTCCAACTCATATTATTTTTCTGAATACCCCAAAACTGCATGTGGCTAAGGTCACTATTATGGTGTAGCTTAAAATGTTTCTGAATTCTTATTCGTAGTGCCCTAGTTGTTCTGCCGATATAGGCTAAACCACATGGGTATTTAATAATATATATTATATGGAGTTACAAGTGATCAATTGTTTGATTTTAGAATTTTTTTTGGTTTTTTTTGTGGATGATTAAATTATTTTATTAATCTTTT
The DNA here is from genome assembly GCA_933207985.1 of Pelobates cultripes. Classification (NCBI taxonomy): domain Eukaryota; kingdom Metazoa; phylum Chordata; class Amphibia; order Anura; family Pelobatidae; genus Pelobates; species Pelobates cultripes. The sequence goes on along the minus strand of OW240912.1, from coordinate 365,416,169 downwards.
TCTACTGTTTGTATTCTTGCATGCTCCACATAAGCCACAGCCATAGAAACCGTTTGCTTCATTAAAGGAATAGTTTTTTTGTGGCTTTGGGCGGTATGTGATTACGCACTAGATTTCTTCTTAGGTTTTGTGCCCCTCTAATTGTGATGATCGGGCTCTCTGGGAGTATGCTGTTAAGGATAATGTCATTCTTAAGAATAGGCCAGTATTTATTTATAATTCTTTTCAATTGTTTATTGTTACAATTAAAATCACAAATAAAGTTAAGGTGCTGAAAGTTTTTGTCTTTTGTTTTTTCTTTATATTGCATTAAATCGCCCATATCCTTGCTTTTTACTTCATCATAGGGCGTACTTAATAACTCTTTTTTTATATCCTTTTTCTTTAAAATCCTGTATAATTTTATTAGCTTGTTCTTGAAACTTAATATCATCCGTACAGTTGTGTATTACACGTAGCAGTTGTGCCTTAGATGGTTTCAACAGCCATGGTGAGAAGTGGCAACTTTTCTCCCCTATGTAGCTGTTGACGTCAACCTTTTTGAAGAAAGTGCATGTTTTCAAGATATTGTCTTCTACATAAATATTGAGATCCAGAAAGTCTACGGATTGTTTGCTAAAATTGCTGGTCAATGCAATATCCCAGTCATTGGAATTCAGATGAGTTACAAAGGGGAGACATTTCGTCTCCCTTCCATATAAAAAAGATATCATCAATATATTGGCGATAGGTCACGAGGTTTGTTATCCATTCATGGTCACTGTAGATGAATGTGTGCTCCCACAGTACCATGAACAGATTAGCATACCTGGGTGCAATCCTCATGCCCATCGCCGTACCACAGATTTGTAAAAAGAATTGTTCCCCAAACCAAAAATAATTGTTAGTTAAAATCCATTAAATTACTTCTATAATAAAATCTATTTGTGACTTTCAAAACTTGTTGGATTCCTCTAAAAAATATATTGTTGCTTGACAGCCTTTTTCTTGGGAAATGATCGTGTATAGTGAATTTACATCTGCTGTGACAATATAACATTCACTGTCCCATTTACAATTGTTTAAGACATGTAGGATACTTAGGGTGTCCTTTAGATAGCTTTGGCAAGTACATACAATGGGTTGTAGGCATTTATCTATGTACTGGGATAGTTTACTTGATATTGATCCTATCCCAGAAACAATAGGTCTTCCCGGTGGTTTGTCCTGAATTTTATGTATCTTGGGAAGATAGTAAAAGATGGGAATTTTGTAATGGGGCATACCCAAAAATGTATATTCTTTCTGATTCAGTATCCCTAGATATCTTAGTGTGATATCCTTGGTTGGGTCTTTATTTAAACTTACATTTTTAAATTTTGTTCCTTAGAATCAGGTTTTTTTATTTTTTCCATATCGTTCATTACTATCTTCTCAAATTTAGTCATTTCATCTGAGATGCAGCATCATGGGAAGAAGGTTGAACTCTCTTTTAACTCTATATGTATGATACCGGTGGACTCTGCTGGTCCTTCAGGTCTAATCATTGGTTGTTTGAGGAAAATAATTTGAGACAGTTTCCTGTTTTCTGTTTTTGCAAGTATGCATCTAGTTGCAGTTTGAACATTTGTATGGACTCTGATAAGACCACTTCTTCAGGCAAGAATTCCACATCCTTATTGTTCTTACATTAAAAAACTCTTCTTTGCCTTAGACAAAATCTTCTTTCTTCCAGTCTAAACGCATGACCTTGTGTCCTATGTAAAGTATAGTTTGTGAATGGATTTCCACAAAATGTTTGTACTGGCCCAGAATATTTGATATAAAAAATAATAAACATACACTGTAAAAACATCCTTGTAGTGAATAGTCCAAAGTCCAAAATCTGAGATGTGTTTCACCGGTTCTATCTGAGGAGACATTTTTCTAAACTAAAGAGGTTTAAATTTGTTAACCTTTCTTCATAGCTGATATGTTCCATTCCTTTTATTAATTTTGTAGCCCATCTCTGCACTTTTTTCTAGTGCCATAATATCCTTCTTTAGAACAGGTGACCAAAATTGCACAGCAAATTCAAGATGTGGTCTTACCAGTGATTTATAAAGAGGCAAAATTATATTCTCATCCAGAGAATTAATGACCTTTTTCATGCATTACAATACCTTACAGGCCTTATACATTGTTGCATAGTTTGTTGTCTATAACAATTCCCAAGTCCCTTATGTGTGTGGTTATCGCTAATGTGCTTCCATTAAGGGTATTAGTTGCTTGTGCATTCTTTGCACCGAAGTGCATAACTTTGCATTTTTTTACATTAAATTTCATCTGCCATTTGAGTGACCAATCCCCCAGTCTATCTAAATCCCTCTTAATATCTTGCTCACATTGTATTACTTTACAGAGTTTTGTGTCATCTGCAAATACTGAAACATGACTTTCAATTATTTTTTCAAGATCATTTATAAACATGTTAAATAGAAGGGGTCCCAGAACAGAACCCCGAGGGACACCACTTGTCACCTCTGTCCAGCTTGTAAATTTACCATTAATGACAACTCTTTGTACTCTGTTTTTAAGCCAATGTTCTACCCAAGAACAAGAATTTTCATCTAGACCAATTTCTTTGAGTTTGAACACTAATCTGTTGTGTGGAACAGTATCAATTGCCTTGGCAAAATCCAAATAGATCACATCCACTGCAACACCCTGATCTATACTTCTTTGTAGAACGCAATGAAGTTAGTTTGACATGACCTGTGCTTCATAAAACCATGCTGATTTTTGCTGATAACCATGCTGATTTTTGCTGTTAAAATTGATAACGTGTAAACAGTGCTTTATTGGAGGAAACAAGGAAACTCAACTGAAAGCAACAAACAGCAGAAGGAGAATAGACAGTGATAAATATTAATGTATTATTATTTACGATAAAACAAGATTAAAAACACACAGAATAAATATGTGAAGTCAAATGCATGCATGGTACATAACACACATCGGTGGCTGTTTCATAAACAGTCAATAGTACACAGAAAAACCAAAGGAACGAGGTGAAGAATTGTAAGTAACATCTACTGTTTATATAACTAATTATAGGGTGTTTACAGTGTTTGGCAAGATATTTAATTAGTAAGGAACACATTTACCTTGTAAGAATACCTGTCCTCTTGATGTCAATCAAGGTCAAATATATAAAATTAAAACTCATTAGATATACTGAAATATATATGTGATTTGTTTGCTATCCATCAATCTGTGCCAAAAAAGAAAAAGATTACAGTATATTTATTCTAGTAATACTATAATAATACCTTTCAATCTTCAGACTGTTTTTCAAAATAACACTAGGGGAAAGAAAAAACCCTATTCAGAAAAAAATGCTGTAGGTTTCTAAATTGAAGTCAAATATTAGTTAAAGGACCACTATAGTGCCAGGAAAACATACTCGTTTTCCTGGCACTATAGTGCCCTGAGGGTGCCCCCACCCTCAGGGACCCCCTCCCGCCCGGCTCTGGAAGGGGGAAAGGGGTTTAAACTTACCTGTTTCCAGCGCTGGGCGGAGAGCTCTCCTCCTCCTCTCCGCCTCCGTTACGCCCCGCCGGCTGAATGCGCACGCGCGGCAAGAGCTGCGCGCGCATTCAGCCGGTCTCATAGGAAAGCATTTACAATGCTTTCCTATGGACGCTGGCGTGCTCTCACTGTGATTTTCACAGTGAGAAGCACGCAAGCGCCTCTAGTGGCTGCCAATGAGACAGCCACTAGAGGATTAGGGGGAAGGCTTAACCCATTCATAATTATAGCAGTTTCTCTGAAACTGCTATAATTATGAAAAAATGGGTTAACCCTAGAAGGACCTGGCACCCAGACAACTTCATTAAGCTGAAGTGGTCTGGGTGCCTAGAGTGGTCCTTTAATATTTTTTGAAATGTGCTCCCTAGGGATAAGGTGATTAAGCTATTTAATAAGCAGAATATGTTCCATTTATTAGCTAAGGTCTATAACAGTAATTCATTTCAATTCTACATAAAATATGTATTTTTATTTAATATGACCTGGGAGAAAGCATGCATGAATATTTATACATAGATAGAAAATGGATCGCATTTCTTATAGTTTGAGATTTGGATTTTGTTAGAGGAGGTTGTTTGTTCTCATGCCCAAAATATGTCCTACACTGTCCCGTTGTCTGGAACATAATGGAATATAATGTTAGCTGTGGACAGTGGTTATTGAACTTTTGCCAGCCTCACTAATGAACATGTGGTTTTAATATTAACATGGCTACTTGTAAGTCAATTGGGAATCGGCCAAACATTTCATGTCGAGGGGGCAACAAATGTAAAAAGTACCATCCTCTATATGATTTTCAAACTGGTGGGGGAGAATGCAACAGATCATGAAAATTAATTGACTCGGAACAAATGCAACTTTGACTAATTATTACACAGAACACAGACGTCAAAAGTATCGGAAGAGCACTTTTTAGGCAAAAGTCAATATCTATTTGTAGTGGGAAAATCCGTCAGAAAAAAAAGAGTGTTTAGAAGGATTACAAATTACTTTTGTCTAAGGATTAGTATAGGATCTCACAAAGGGTCAGACAAAAAGTGAACCAAATTACAGTTTTGTGATATCCCCATTGCACAGTTAGAATAGATTTAGTTACATAATGGTAGCATTAAATGTCATTATGAAGTGAATCCAGAGTCTTGAGGCTAGAATTTAAGGAAATCATGATAAGCTTCTTAAAACATTTGAAACAGCTTAATGCAGCTTGACTGAAAAATTTGCCTGCCTCAGGTTTGCTGACTTGAAAATTAGTTATTGCTCTGTGCTTATATATGTTCTTAAGCAAAGTTGATGTTGGTGCAATTGCCTATATACACCATTATATGAATTTTCCAATTTGCCATGACATTTTCATGAATTTCGTTTTGGGTTCTTTTCAGGCTTAGAGGGCTCCCATACGAACGTAAGAACAAGAGGTTAACTGATGAGTTACAAGAACTGCTGTAAATAGAAGGCATTGTAGCAATTAGACTTGTGCATTCGGTTTTGGCCAAATTGTAGTTTGTCTGAATTTATTATTAAAGTAGTCCCCATTTAACTATTAAAAGTGTGGACAATAATATCCAAAAGATCATCTATCAGTATAATTATGAATTTAAAGGGACACTGCACTGCCAAAATGCAAAGCAAGTGAAAATTGCCTTTTAGTAGATATACCCGAATGAAAACTTGCATGCATTTAATTATGCATTTTATCATTGTGGTTATATCTAAAAACACTTTGCACAACCTGCAGTTCTCTTGTCTGCTGGCTTTGCAAGCTTTTCCCTGTAGTGGTCTGGAGTGTCCTTTTAAGCTATACAGTTTGCTAATGGAGTGCATTCCCACTATCTGCTATTGCTGAGTGCATGAAGAAATTGCATATGCTGAGAAATACACACACACACACACACACACACACACACATTTAGTTTGTTAACTCAGATTTTTCTAGTTCAGTAGAAAAAAACTACCGAACGTTGACCACCCCCCCGGCTTAAAAAACACAGATTAAGTGCTCTCCCTGTGTGGATGCCGTTCGTATGGTCAAATGCCAAGTGCTGGAGAAAACGGTGGCCATATTGTCGCAGGAAAAGAGGCAGCGGGACTTGGTTGTCAAGTGTCTTGAACTAGAATCGTACACTCGACTTCCCGAACGCCGGTCAACTTCGCGAACCACTGCTTCTTTTCACCGACCAGCCAGGAGATTGTTATTCGGTATGTTTGTTCCCACGAACTAGGGGAACAAACGCTACCCATGAGTCAGGGGCACAGTTCATGAATTTGTTTGGCTTTTAGACTTCCTGAAATGGACCGACTGCTACCTCTGAAACTGTGGAACGGTTTTAGGCATAAGATCTTGTGTGCAGTCGGTCAAATTATTACCTCCATGGAAATCCCGAACCCCTGAACCGATCTGGGTCATTTTTGGATGTGTTGGTTCCCCAGATCGGGGCTATCAGAGCATATGACTTTTGTGGGGTTTCCATGGGTTTTGAGGTACTTTCGGTGTTTTGTGGAAATGTATGTTTTTTGTGCCTAGAGATAATTGAGTTTAGTACAATCCTTGACTCAATTATCTCCCAAACACAGGGGAAGAATTATCCTATTTTATGTGGGAGTGTACTGGACCTGAGAGCCAGTGTATTTACTTTGCTATAGTCACCTCTCAGGTCCAGTGGGGAATGCCCCTGGAATATGTCACTGTAAACCCCGTGCATGGGAACTTGCATAAAAAACGTCCAGTTGGCATGAATAAATTCATTCCTGTTGTACCCTTTATCTAGTCTAGGCTGATGTTTGGGTATCCGTCTGATTTGCTTTGTGAATTTACTTGTATGCTGTATTTCTTCTGGAGAACATTCAAATCAACACCTGAACTGTGAGCTATAATCACTCAGACTCTAGCAGTTCGTGAGGAAACGAACGGGTATCTGAAATACCAGCATTCGTTACAATGTGTCAACTAAAATACTGACATAATAATAGATGCCAAACACAATGAATATATGAAACATTATGTGTAAGCTGTGGTCTGTCGGTATTGAAGATAAATGCAGATTAGGGAATATCACACATACACACAAACAGATACAGTTTTCATTTTTAAGGCTTCTTAAAATACCCTATCTTAGTAAACAAATATGGGGATTCAGTCACACCATATGGCCCTATTGTGTCACAGTACCCCAATATTGGTGGGTCCTACACTAATTTTAACATTGGAGATTAACATGCTAACTGCAACACTTACTGCTTAAACTGCTTCCAGAGACTCTCCACAAATTATGTTTTAATGTGGTTACTTCCAAAGGAGCATCTATAGTGGATTGGCGTGGTGCTCAGCCCAATAGCAAACTGGTTTGGACTACAAAAATACATTGAAAAAAGGGGAATTCAGAGGGGCACACACGGACATGCATTTCTCCATAGAGGTACGGTCATTATCTTTTAAAGATAAATGGGCTGTAATATTTGTTTCCTTGATGCTAAGGGGAGTAAATCTTGTAGCATCTATATTGTAGATTTATGAGAAGACATTAAACAGCTTCCTATCTCATAAATTTAGCATTGTTTGACAAATTTACCATCCCAGAATATGTCCTGAGATGCCCAGGGTTAAATTGAACCTGTGCCCACTTCTCACCCTCATCTCCCATTGCGCAATCTCATTATAGAGGTGGGTGTTACACTTATGTAACACCACCTCTGGTCTGCCATCACTCCTCCTGCAGTTGTTTTTAAAATGAAGCATCCCCAAGCAGGGAAAATCCCCCTCCATAACACCGGCATGTTGGCTTTGTTGCCTGGCTGTTTGATTGACAGGCAGGTGGTGTTTCATTATTTTATAATAAAAGTGACGATTTCTCATAGAAATCAGAACGTTTATAAAGTAACTTTTTAATAGGATACTCCTGTGGATCGGTCCTTTAAGGAAGGCAAGAATGATTGATGTTACTGTATCACTAGTATAGCGGGGATTTGCTGGTGATTTAAATCTATGGGTGGGTTAGGTTTTACAACCCACTGATATAGGTCCTCAGTGTATGGCACAAAGTTCTGCCCATTCTTACTGTTTTCACAAGCTCTCTTTAGCTTGATTCCATGATGGATTGGGAAAAAGGGACTCATATAAACTAAGCATGTACATAAAAAGGATTTCATTAAACAGAAAAACACATATCCCTGAAGTACTCTGCATGATTCCACAATATGTTCAAGAGTAAAGCAAGAAGAAAAAAAATAAAAATAAAAGAAAATTCTAAGTGTCTCTTTAGAGCTAATGCAATATATTACAATATATCCAGTTATTTTTTTTTGCTTTGATGAAAGCTGAGAAGAGAGATCTTGAACTTACCAATGACCCTGCGGGATCCTATATAACAAGCTAAAATAATCTTTCATCTCCTGCTTTCATTTCTTATACTCCTCCCATATGTACACTACATCCATGCACACATTCATATTGCTGATAATTTTAACATTAAGAACCAAGTAAAACAGGCTTTGGCAATGCAAAAATAGAATATGATCTTGAACTGAAAACCTCAGTGGCAAGTGCCAAATAAGTCTCAATTACAAATAGATTTTAATATATATTTAGATTTTACAAAAAAAACAAAAAACCTGCAGAGTATGTGTGATTTGATGGGCATGAGTCCGAATAAAAAAAAAAAAATAGCATGACACCTTTAATGCGTGCAGATCTCTTTGTTTGTTTTGCTATTTGGAATTATTGCTTAAAATGTTGCTTAATATAGTTGCCAGTTAGGTTTTGTTCCTTAGACAAACAGGTGAGCCAGCAAACCGTATCCCATTGAGTTCTGGTACTTGTAGTTCTGATCTGTTTTTCCATTTAGAGAAAGTAAATTTCAGGACACATTGGAATAGTATGAGCTTGGCTTTTTTTCCCCTCTTTTTTGACCGAAAGCCATTTGGCAGACTATTTAAAGATCTATTAAAAGACTCCATGTTCTCATTTATGAAAATTGATTTTTGCTATGTCTTATTGAGTTGAACTTATAAGATTCCAGTTTCACGATTAGATGTAACATGAAAAAGAAGTCAGAAAAGCGAATAATCTCAAAATTGTGACATATTGAGAAAACAACATAACCTCTAATTTTTTTATTTTGATAGAATATTCAATAAAATATAATTTTGGTTAGTTTAATGCAACACTCAGTATATGTTCCAAAAGCCTCACCAAAGTTATGTGCTGCTTAAATTACTTAGAACAGACTCCAGCACAAATGATATTGATGGACTACAATTCCCAAAATGCTTTGAATACAACAGAAAGGCAGATAATTATGGAAGTTGTAGTCCAGCTTCATCAAGAGGCCAAAAGGTTGACAACATTGCCTTAGACAATAAATACACATTGCATAGAAATGTAACTCTACAATTTTTAAGTCAATATTTAAAAAAAAAAAAAAAATCACTTCATATTGGAAAAAGTTTCTGTGACCAAGCTAAAAAGGGCAACAAAGAAAATGACATTTCCCATTTTTGGAATTATGTAATATAATTCGATCAATATTTGGAAGTACTCAGAAAAGGGCAAACACAGGTTTTATATTTGGAAAATTGGATAATATATTAACATTTGTACTGTTTATAGTTTTATCTGACAAATCAGCCAGAGATCGATTACTTAACACAGCATCTGAAGTGGAGTGTACCTTATGTATAAGGGAAAGAGTTAAAAAAAGGTTCCACCACTGCCTGAAATATTAAAGAACAAAACATACCGGACTTCAAGGAAACTCCTCAATCTGCATTAATAATAAAACAAAACAAGAAACAACAACAACATATATTTATTCAGATCAATGACATGACTAGAACAGACAGGGAGAAGCACTGGGTTGGCACTAACGTGTTTTTAATGTTTCACATCATGTCATCAGAGACCACAAAAAGTGTTGGTGTTATTCTTTATTAAATATAGTCTATATGTCACGTGGAAATTGTTTAGTTTTATATACATTTTGCATAGATTACCTAATTAAGTATAATGCAGCTCAAAATGCAAGGGGGTTTATTTATAAACCAGGATTTGCGAAGAATGGAGAAGGGGATAAGAAATTTTAGGGAAAGAAGACTGTGAAAAGCTGTCTTTATTGTTTAGTGTTTATATTTGTTCAAATAATTCACAAAAATACTCTACCGTCATAGATATTAAACAACTGCAAACACAACACAAGTTTGTGAAATATGCCTGTGGCACAATTATTGGCAACACTTTGTGCTACCTCCCTTTGCCAAGATAACAGCTGTATACTATACATCCTGTAATGACTGATGAGGTTGGAGAATACATGACAATGGATCCAAGACCATTTCTCAAAAAGATTCTCTTCAGATCATTAAAATTCCGAGGTCAGCACTGGTGGACTCTCCTCTTCAGTTCACCCCATTGGTTTTCTATGTAGTACAACTCAGGAGACTGGGATGTCCATGGCAGGGCGTTGTTTTTGTGGTCAGTAAACCATTTTTGTGTTGATTTTAATGTATGTTTTAAATCACTCTCCAAGCACAGCCCATTTTAAGCTTTCTGGCAAAGGCAGTTAGGTGTTCATTAATTATCTGTTTATATTTTATAGTCCATGATGCAATGTACCTTAAAAAAATGACCAGGTCATCTGGCAGAAAAACAGCCCTAAAACTATAAAGAGCAACCACCATAGTTAATCAAGCGGCATGAGCTACCTTTCCATTTGGCAACCTCTTTGAGTGCGCTAAACCCACCTCTGGTGTTTGGTGCCAAAAAGCTCTGTTTTGGTTTGATCTGACCATAGAACCTGATCCCATTTGAAGTATCCAGTCTG
>OW240912.1:365382191-365405708 GCA_933207985.1 Pelobates cultripes | reverse complement strand
TTTAACCAATCATTGTTAACAGGAGTAGTCCCAGAAGATTGAAAGTTAGCGAATGTTGTGCCCATTCACAAGAAAGGTAATAGGGAGGAGTCGGGCAACTACAGGTCAGTAAGCCTTACTTCAGTAGTGGGGAAAGTGATGGAAACCATGTTAAAGGATAGGATTGATGAACATCTAAAAACACATGGATTTCAATATCAGAGACAACATGGGTTTACTTCAGGGAGATCATGCCAAACTAATCTTATTGATTTTTTGATTGGGTAACTAAAATTATAGATCAGGGTGGTGCAGTAGGCATTGTTTACCTAGATTTCAGTAAGGCTTTTGACACTGTTGCACATAGAAGGCTTATCAATAAACTGCAATCTTTAAGTTTGGATTCCAATATTGTTGAATGGGAAAGACAGTGGCTGAGTGACAGGCAACCGAGGGTTGTAGTCAATGGAGTATATTCGAAGCTTGGGCTTGTCACCAGTGGGGTACCTCATGGATCTGTACTTGGACCCATTCTCTTTAATATTTTTATTAGTGATATTGCACAAGGTCTTGATGGTAATGTATGTCTTTTTGCTGATGATGCTAAGATATGTAACAGGGTTGATGTTCCAGGAGGGATAAGCCAAATGGCAAATGATTTAGGTAAACTAGAAAAATGGTCAGAGTTGTGGCAACTGACATTTAATGTGGATAAGTGCAAGATAATGCATCTTGGATGTAAAAACCCAAGGGCAGAGTACAGAATATTTGATACTGTCCTAACTTCAACATCTGATGAAAGGGATTTAGGGGTGATTATTTCTGATGACTTAAAGGTAGGCAGACAATGTAATAGAGCAGCAGGAAATACTAGCAGAATGCTTGGTTGTATTAGCAGTAGAAAGAGGGAAGTGATCATGCCATTGTACAGAACACTGGTGAGACCTCACTTGGAGTATTGTACGCAGTACTGGAGACCGTATCTTCAGAAGGATATTGATACCTTAGAGAGGGTTCAGAGAAGGGCTACTAAACAGGTTCATGGATTGCGGGATAAAACTTACCAGGAAAGGTTAAAGGATCTTAACATGTATAGCTTGGAGGAAAGACGAGACAGGGGGGATATGATAGAAACATTTAAATACATAAAGGGAATCAAAATAGTAAAGGAGGAGACTATATTTAAAAGAAGAAAAACTACCACAACAAGAGGACATAGTCTTAAATTAGAGGGACAAATGTTTAAAAATAATGTCAGGAAGTATTACTTTACAGAGAGGGTAGTGGATGCATGGAATACCCTTCCAGCTGAAGTGGTAGAGGTTAACACAGTAAAGGAGTTTAGGCATGCGTGGGATAGGCATAAGGCTATCCTAACTATAAGATAAGGCCAGGGACTAATGAAAGTATTTAGAAAAGTGGGCAGACTGGATGGTCCGAATGGTTCTTATCTGCCGTCACATTCTATGTTTCTATGTAATTAAGAAAATCCCTTTTTCTTAATTTTGCCCTTTCAGTTACTTTATAAGTAAGTCCCTAAATCGCTAACCTTATGAAAATTTATGGATCTGAAATTATTTGTTTCAATTTGTTCGTGTTCAGTTTGTTTTGGTTTGTGAAGAATTCAGAAATTCAGCCGAAATTTGATTCAGAAGAAAACAAATTCACATGTCTAGTTTACACCCTTTTAAAAACAGAGAGAATGAAAAATGCTATTTCTCTGAATGCCTTTTTTTCCATTAAATTCAACAGTTTTGTGCCTTTGGTGCTGAGAGACGTTTCAATCAGGAGAATGCGGTGATGTTTCGGATGATACTGGTCCAACTATTGCTGGTTGTAGAGGGTTATTCACACAAATAGTGATTGAAACTAGTTGTGCAAGTTCATAGAAGTCTGTGGTTGCTGAGCACTTTCAGTAAAAAACTATGAAAAAAGCTTTATAGACTTTTTTTTCCCTTCAGGTGCCTCACCACATCCTCTTGAAGCTACAGTATATGTGGTTTTTGCACAAACCATGCTTTTGGAAGCATGATAAAAATAATACAGATGAGTGTAGGTGCTTGGAATGTCTCTTCATTTTCATTCTGGGTTTCTTTAATTATTTTTGTACGTTTCATTTCAGCTCTTTGAAACACATTAGATGAGATTATCGTGTCTCTTTACAAATAAAAGCAATAAAAAAATTTCTGCGTTTGAATAGCTCCAAGAAATCAAAATGTGTATTTAATTGGAAATTATGCATTACTTACTCCTAAATACTTGCACTTGTTGGATGGTCACTATTGTCACAACACACTCCTGTTAAAGGAACACTATAGCGCTAGGAATACAAATGTGTATTCCTAGTGCCAGGGCCGCCATCAGGGGGTGACAACCATGACGGTTGTCACGGTCCTCGCGGTCATGGGTGGCCCGGACTGCTCTGGCAGTCCCTGGCCCCACTTTCCCTCTCTGCACACATAGATAGCGAATATCACTATCTATGTGTGCAGCCGTGGGCCTCCGGCTCCCTGTTACCGCAGAGGGGGCCCAGCACACTGCCTATTCTCGCCAGAGTTATTAGAAGAGAGAGGTGAACAGACAGTGTGCGGTAACAGGGAGCCGGGGGGCCCCCCATGCCACCGGGCCACCAGGGAAGGAATCTCCCCCCTCCCTGGACACAGGTAAGAAGCAGGGAGGAGGGAGAAACATTTAATAGAAAATTACTGTGAAAATGCCCCTTTCTCCCCCTTCCCCTCCAGATTGCACATTTACACACACACTGCATACACTAACACAACACACACACTGCATACACTAACACAACACACACACACTACATACACAGCACACACTACATACACTAACATGACACACACACACTGCATACACTAACACAACACACACACTACATACAATAACACAACACACACACTGCATCCACTAACACAACACACATACACTAACACAACACACACACTGCATCCACTAACAAAACACACACACACTACATACACTAACACAACACACACACTGCATACACTAACACAACACACACACACACTAACACAACACACACACTGCATACACTAACACAGCACACACAAACTAACACAACACATACACTAAAACAATACACACTGCATACACTAACACAACAACATACACTAACACAACACACACACTACATACACTAACACCACACACACACTACATACACTAACACAACACACACACACTGCATACACTAACACAACACACACTGCATACGCTAACACAACACACACTCTACATACACTAACACAACACACACACACTGCATACACTTGTACAATCCACTTTGCATTACACTACACTAACACACACTCTGCATTCACTACACACTAACACACACTCTGCATCCATTACACATTGACACACACTCTGCACTCACTAAACTATGCACACACTCTGCATTCACTATACTGACACACACTCTGCATTTACTATACTGACACACACTCTCCATTCACTACACTAATATACACTCTGTAACCATCCACTACACAAACATCCTGTATTCACAGTACACACACTACATCCACCACAAATTGAAACACTCTGCATTCACTATACACAGACACTGCATCTAATACACACACTACATCCACTACAGACACTGCATCCACTAAACACATTTCATCTAGCACACACACTACATCACTGTACACACACTACATCCACTACTCAAACACACCCTGCGCATTCACTGCACAAACAGTATCTAATACACACAAACACTACATCCATTACACACATTCTAATTCACTTCCACTATACACACCACATTCAGTCCTGCATCATTGTGAGCGGACTAGGTAGGGCGTGGGCGGGCCCGGGGAGAGGGAAGGAGGGGGAAAGAAGGGGGGGCCCAGACCTTGTGCTTTGTCAGGGGCCCCAAAATTTCTGATGGCGGCCCTGCCTAGTGCTATAGTGCCTTAGTCACCATTTAGGTGGCTGGCTGCCATTGCAAAGGTTAAAAAGGTACTTTTACTTTTCTTCCCATTGCAGCATTGGTATAAAACTCCCTCTTTGCCTGAGATAATTGAGATCGATGATCTCAGACATTCCAATGCTTTCACATAGGAAAGCAATGAGAGGCTAGTGCGCATGCACAGCAAAACACTGTGCTTAACCAATCAGATGGTTTCAGTTAGACCACCTGATAGAGATAGTGGAGATTTACTCTGTATGACAGCTAGTAAAACAGCCAATAGAGGCAGGTTAACCCTGCAATGAAAACATTGCCCTTTCTGAACGGCAAAGTTTCAGCTGCAGGGTTAAAATGGTGGGCAAGGGGGCTATTGCCCCCTACTTGGAAATTAGATATTGAAAACACCTGATTACATGCCACAACTATGCTTTGAAGTTATTGTTGCCAATTATCCTTACTGACTTTGTCTGTTTATGAGTCTGACTTCTTCGCCCTGCTGTTCCTCCTCCACCTACTAACTTGACCGCCTCAGACTTTGCAACTCACTTCACTGACAAGATCTCTACAATCAGAGAAGAGATCTCTCATCTTTCTTCTTCCCCTTACAATGCTGTTCTATGTTCATTCGCACCCGCTACATTGGAAGAGATTTCTGCTCTGCTCCAGTCCTCTCGCCCCACCACCTGCTCCCTAGATCCAATTCCCTCGCATCTCATCCGTACTCTGTCTTCTTCTCTTTCTCCACCTCTCACTAAAATTCTCAATCTCTCTCTCTCTGGTATATTTCCATTGCCCTTCAAACATGCAACTGTAACCCCAATTCTAAAGAAGCCCAATCTTGACCCTAACTCCCCATCCAACAATCGTCCTATCTCGCTACTGCCTTTTGTATCCAAGATCCTTGAAAAAATTGTGTATGCGGGATTTACAGACTTCCTCGAGTCCAACTCTCTGCTAGACCCGCTTCAGTCTTGTTTCCGCACTAAGCACTCTGTGGAAACGGCACTGAACAAAGTATCCAATGATCTACTCGCTGCAAAATCTCGTGGTCACTACTCTATCTTATTCTCCTTGACCTGTCTGCGACTTTTGACACTGTTGATCATCAACAGCTTCTTCTCATCCTCCGCAATATCGGTCTACAAGATATTGCTCTCTCCTGGTGCTCCTCCTACCTCTCCCAGTGCTCTTTCAGTGTTTCTTTCTCTAGCTCTGCATCTTCTCCCCAACTCCTCTCTGTTGGTGTCCCCCAAGGTTCAGTCCTTGGTCCCCTACTGTTCTCCATCTATACTGCCTCCCTTGGTAAACTCATTAGCTCCTTTGGCTTCCAATATCATTTCTATGCAGATGACACGCAAATCTACCTGTCCTCTCCTGATCTCTCCCGTCCCTCTTGACTAGTGTCTCTGACTGCCTCTCTGCTGTTTCTAACTGGATGGCTGCCCACTTCCTTAAACTAAACTTGACCAAAACTGAAATTCTGGTCTTTCCTCCCTCAAGTGTTGTTACTCCTGTGTCTGTTCCCCTCCAAGTCAATGGTGCTACCATGAGCTCCATCACGCAGGCTCGCTGCCTAGGTGTTCTCTTTGACTCCGACCTCTCCTTCAAGCCTCATGTTCAATCTATCGCCAAATCCTGTCATTTCAATCTCAAAAACATTGCGCACATCCGCCCCTACTTAACGCCAGATGCGACTAAGGTGTTGGTCCATTCCACTGTCCTTTCTCGCCTTGACTACTGTAATCCGCTTCTCAGTGGTCTTACGTGCTCCCAACTTGCGCCGTTACAGTCCATAATGAATGCGGCGGCAAGGCTCATCTTCCTGTCCGCCCGCACCTCCCATGCCTCACCCTTCTGTCAGTCCCTACATTGGCTTCCTATAAAATATAGAGCTCAATTTAAAATTCTGGTTCTTGCTTTCAAATCTCTACATAATGCTGCTCCCACCTATCTATCCTCCCTTATACACAAGTATGTCCCGTCTAGGCCCTTACGATCTGCCGAAGAATTCCGTCTATCTTCAAGATTTCTCGAGGGCTGCACCGTTCCTGTGAAACTCGTTTCCCTCCTCCGTTAGATGCTCACCCAGTCTCCACTCCTTCAAAAAATCGTTAAAAACCCACTTCTTTATAAAAGCGTATCAATTAAACTGTTAATAGCTCCTGACTGATTCCTCTTCTGCAACTGTCACTAGTCTAATACTATCCTTACCTTGTGTGTCATTTTACCCCACTCCCTCTAGCATGTAAGCTCATTGAGCAGGGCCCTCAACCCTTCTGTTCCTGTGTGTCCAACTTGTCTGGTTACAACTACATGTCTGTTCGTCCACCCATTGTAAAGCTCTGAGGAATTTGATGGCGCTCTATAAATATCATAATAATAATAATAATAATAATAATAATGTATATGTGTGTCCCTTTTCTTTCTGCCCTAACCAGATTAATTATCTATGATTTTCAATTGCCTGCTCTTAGCTTCAACCCAGTGATATAACCTGGAAGAGTATCCATGTTTGAGGATATGCTGGTTATTGAAGACAATGGTTCCAAATAAAGTTCTAATTATAATTCCTCAAACTCTGCCCGTCTTGTCCATCTCAAGATGAAGCCACAGCTTACGATGAGTTTTTTTGTACTTTCCCCCCCCAAGTGTTAAAAACGCATTTTCTTGTTACGATCTAGTCTGGAAGGGCTGTTTCTTCTATTTTGAGTCTATTTTAACATGTGTCTTTGCACTTAAGTGAAAGATGTCAGAATGGGAAGAACAAAAAAATGTCAGTTACATTTTATTTCATCTACAAAAATTTTACTCATGCTTGCATCTTTGTAGTGCAAGTAAAACACAATTAATGATGTGAGACGTCTTATGTTTGCATTTCAGCTAATAATGGGAAAAACATAAGAATTGGTTTACATGACGAGACATGACCTAATAGGAATCCATGGGCAAAACTGCACTGAATATATTTGAAAAGACTTTGAAGTTGGGACTCTCATTGGAGGCTGGCTATTTTGTCATACTCTAGATTGTAATGGCAAAAATTGGTAGAAAAAATGTGACCATGCTACAAACATCAGACTTAACGGTCACTGTCTACGCATTTCATTTTCCCAACTTTATCATGAAACATTCTAAATTAGAATAATCAAAAGAGAAGAGGTCAACATATAACTCCACGCACACAACAAACAGATATGTTGGCTGAATTTATCTCAAGGTAATCCCAAGGTATCAGCAACCTTATACCTTGTCAGGAAACTGACAGGGATCCAATACGCAGAGTGCGCACAGAAGGAGGTACGTATACCGGACCTTAGAATGGCCGGACTAACGTAAGGACAAAGCAAGAATAGTCAAAAGGTAAGCCGAGGTCAAGGGAGCCGGAGGACAGGTAAGCGAGATACAAGCCGAGTCAAAGGAGAGGAGAGGACAACAGGACAAAAGACAAGCAAGGGTCAAAACCAGAAACACAAGATAAAGAACGCGCTGAGTGACTAGCAAGCTAGAACCACGACAGGGCAATGAGCAGTAGTAAAGGTTTCCTTTAAATACCCTGTACCTAAATAGAGACCACGCCCCCAAAAGGTCCGGAATAGCGGTTCCCGGCACTTTATGCAAATGCCGACGTCATGACGTCGACGCTAGCCGTCGCGTCATAAAAGGGGGAGGAGCTAGCGCGGCCGGCGCGAAAACGGCCGGAATATGCCGAAATGCTAGGGGAAGGGAGCCCCTAAGCAGAGAGGATGTCCTCCCTGGATACATCACCAACAGGTACCCTGACAGTACCCCCCCTTCTAGAAACGCCCACCGGGCGGATGGGACCTGGCTTAGAAGGAAAACGAACGTGGAAGGCCCGTAGAAGACGAGGAGCATGCACGTCTATACCAGGAACCCAAGACCTCTCTTCTGGACCATAACCTTTCCAGTCTATGAGGTATTGCAGCTTCCCCCTAGAAATACGAGAATCAAGGATGGACTTGATGATATATTCCTCCTGACCATCCACACGGACCGAGGATGGAGGAGTAGAGCGGGAGGAAAATCTGTTACAAACAAGAGGTTTCAATAACGACACATGAAAAGAGTTAGGGATGCGTAGAGTAGGAGGTAGATCCAGCAAATAAGAAACCGGGTTGATCCTCCTCAGTACCCTGTAAGGACCAATGTAAGGAGGAGCAAACTTCAAGGAAGGAACTTTCAGGCGAATGTGTCTGGTACACAACCAGACCCTATCCCCCGGAGAAAAAATAGGAGCAGGACGTCTACGCCTATCAGCATGTGACTTAAACACCGCGGAACTACGTTCAAGAATTTGTCGAGTCTGATCCCACAACTTTCTCAGGTTGGCTATATGAATATCAACCGACGGTATACCCTGGGAAGGAGACACCGACGGAAGAACAGTAGGGTTAAAGCCATAGTTCAAGAAAAAGGGGCTATTATGAGTGGAACCACAAACAAGGTTGTTGTGAGCAAACTCCGCCCAAGGAATCAGACCGACCCAGTCATCCTGGTGTTCAGAAACAAAACAACGTAGATATTGCTCAATTTTTTGGTTAGTGCGTTCGGCTGCTCCGTTAGATTGAGGATGATAGGCCGAAGAAAAATTCAGTTTGATGCCCAACTGTGAACAGAAGGATCTCCAAAAACGGGAAATAAATTGGGAACCCCTGTCTGACACAATCTCATTGGGAATACCATGTAAACGGAAAATTTCTCTAGCAAATATCACAGCCAGTTCGGGGGAGGACGGAAGTTTAGGCAAGGGAATGAAATGAGCCATTTTAGTAAACCTGTCAAGGACCGTGAGTATAACTGTATGCCTATTGGAAGCTGGTAGATCAACAATAAAATCCATAGCCAAGCAAGCCCAAGGTTTGTTGGGAACGACTAAGGGCTGCAATAAACCACAAGGGAGATCCCGCGGAAGTTTATTCCTGACACAAACATTGCAAGCCTTGACAAAGTCTTCCACATCCCTACGTAAACCGGGCCACCAGAAGTCTTTTGAGATCAGGCAGTAAGTTTTGTGGATGCCGGGGTGACCAGCGATCTTGCTATCGTGGAAACAGCGAATAATGTCCACTTGGAATTTGGGAGACACGAACAAGCGGCCCACAGGAGTACGTTCGGGAGCAAGAGATTGTTCGTTCTGAATATCAGCGAGCAATGGAGAGTGTATTTTGACATTGGTGTTGGCGATAATATTGACTTCAGGAATAATAGGGAACAAAGTATCCTCTGTAGAGGTGGTAGGTTCGTGCTGACGTGACAAAGCGTCTGCCTTAGTGTTCTTAGAACCAGGCCTGTAAGTAAGCACATAATTAAAGTGTGTAAGGAACATAGACCAACGTGCCTGCCTGGCAGATAATCTTTTGGCCTCCCCCATATACGATAAATTTTTGTGGTCAGTCAAGATAGTAACTGGGAGGACGGTGCCCTCTAACAAATGTCTCCATTCCTTTAATGCCATAATGATAGCTAAAAGTTCTCTATCACCAATGTCATATCTCCTTTCAGTGTGTGACAGTTTCTTGGAAAAAAAACCGCAAGGGTGCAGCGGCTTATCTAAACTTTGTCTTTGGGATAACACTGCGCCTATCCCTGTTTCAGACGCATCAACTTCAAGTAAAAAGGGTAGAGAGGTATCAGGATGAACTAATACAGGTGCTGAGGCAAAAGACTGTTTGAGCGTTTTGAAAGCAGATAAAGCCTCAGTAGACCAGGTTTTGGTATCGGCTCCTTGTTTGGTCATATTAGTGATAGGAGCGATAACAGAGGAGTACCCTTTAATAAAACGTCTGTAATAATTAGAAAATCCAAGAAATCTTTGTATGGCTTTGAGTCCCTTAGGTAAAGGCCAATCTAAAATCGATTTTAGTTTGGTCGGGTCCATCATAAACCCGTCTTTGGAAATTACGTAACCTAAGAAAGTTACCTGAGACTGGTCAAAGCTACATTTTTCCAATTTACAATACAATCCATGTTGTAAAAGTTTCTGTAATACCTTTCTGACTTGTCTATGATGTGAAAAATAAAAATTGTCTGCATAACAATACATCCAGTCGTTTCAGATGAGTTACATTATTTTTTTCTAGCATTGGCTTGTCATGTATCAAAAGATGGCCCAGAAAAGTGAAGAGGGATAGTCTCCCTGCGCAGCTCTTGGCGGCGGGGTGATCAGGTGACTCCTTGGCTTCTGCATTCTCGTCTGGAACACTGTGCCATTAGTGTCACATCAGATTAGGATTACAAAGTTTTTTTCATCCTCGCTGGAGGTCAACTCAACACCTTGTCACTCTCTGGGAATACATACAGTCAGTTGAGTGGCATTATGGCGTGCCTGTCAGGAAACTGACAGGGATCCAATACGCAGAGTGCGCACAGAAGGAGGTACGTATACCGGACCTTAGAATGGCCGGACTAACGTAAGGACAAAGCAAGAATAGTCAAAAGGTAAGCCGAGGTCAAGGGAGCCGGAGGACAGGTAAGCGAGATACAAGCCGAGTCAAAGGAGAGGAGAGGACAACAGGACAAAAGACAAGCAAGGGTCAAAACCAGAAACACTAGATAAAGAACGCGCTGAGTGACTAGCAAGCTAGAACCACGACAGGGCAATGAGCAGTAGTAAAGGTTTCCTTTAAATACCCTGTACCTAAATAGAGACCACGCCCCCAAAAGGTCCGGAATAGCGGTTCCCGGCACTTTATGCAAATGCCGACGTCATGACGTCGACGCTAGCCGTCACGTCATAAAAGGGGGAGGAGCTAGCGCGGCCGGCGCGAAAACGGCCGAAATATGCCGAAATGCTAGGGGAAGGGAGCCCCTAAGCAGAGAGGATGTCCTCCCTGGATACATCACCAACAGGTACCCTGACATACCTATATTATGTTATTTGTAAAGAAACTATACTTACCAATGTGTTATAATATTTAAGTTCATAAACCAGATATAACACGATGAATCGAAGCAATATAGATTGTTGGTGTATTAAACATTGTCATTTCATTTGTCTGCATGCATATGTACTGTATAACCTACTGCCCAAAACAAAATAAAGAATGTAAAAAAAAAGAGAAGAGGGGAAAGAAAAAGAACCATGAAGAAGAAAAGGGGGAAAAAAGCATAAAGGGAAGGGTAAAAGTGGAAACATCTACTGTGAAGAGGGGAAATAAAGAGGTCATCTCAAGACTCATTCCTAAAGGACGTGGGTATATTCAAGCCTTGGAATTCATGTTTTATGAAAAGAGGAAACTAAATTGAGAACCTTGGCTGTGACCTTGTCCATTAAAAAAAATATTATTGGCTAACAATTGGAATTTAATCCCACCTAGTCTGGGTGAATGAGAACCGCGAGCAGGGGCTTTAGATTCAGATTTAACTTCATTGTCATTGTACCGTGTACAAACAAGGGCATTGAAACATAGTTGGTCTCTGAACATATATGCATCAGTAATTTAAAATACTATTTTAAAAAATATGTATTTCCAGTGAAGCTTTACAGTAATACTTGATACCACAATTTCCTACTTAAGAATACAAAATCCTACTACATTGCTACCAATTGCAATCCTAAGAATACCTACCTCGACATTATAATAGTGCTGCCATATAAAAATCCAAAACACAACTTATACCCCAATCTAAGAAAAAATTAAGTGTACCAACTACCATTCAGTTAATAGTCTAGTGCAGGGTTTCCCAATTAAATTTTCCCTTGGAACCCTTTGACATGGTATAGCAAAACTTTGGAACCCCAACAAGAAAATGTGTGCCGTAGAGTAGCACAGTGAGCAGAGTGTAATGTTCTCTTTTGCTGGCAAAATATTTTTATATCTGGTTTAATTGTTGACAGTTGTATTTGCATGTCTGCAGTTGCGTCAATTTGATTTCCATACTTTTCTTTTCTTGCAGAGTAAAGCGAGAATCACCACAAAAAGCAATAATTGAAACTTCTTTAAATTTTTGGCTTAGTTGACTGTCAGGAGTTAAATAGATCAGATTTTCAAAATCTACAACAGAAAAATTGTCTGGCTTGTCTTTTATGAATGGATTTCGAACCCAGTCATTATTGTTTTCATTCAAGAATGGAAAATACTGATTAATCGATGTGATTAAATGGCAAAGATGATCTGCAATTTCATTGTGAATTTCATCTTCAAGTTCAATTTCTGATTCTTCAAGAAAATCCTTAAGTGTTGGCAAAGAGTTCAAATTATTTTGCTCAACAGATGAGGCCCAAAACTGCAGCTTACGAGACAATGAAAATATTTTATCTCTTGCATTAAAAATATTAGTGTTTTTTCTTTGGAGTGATAAACACATGTCATTTAATTTTGCGAATATGTCTGCAAGATATACTACTTTGGATAACCACGGAATGTTTGTTAATCGATCAGATAATCTAAATTTATGATACTGGAATATGCAAACAACTCTTGACGCAATTCAAACATTCTAACAAGAACTTTACCTCGTGATGACCAACGGACATCTGAATGCAAAAGCAGAGCAGAGTGGTGACTACCTATATCTTCACATATAATTTTAAATAGTCGTGACTGTAACGGTCGACTTTTTATAAAATTAAGAAACTGGACCAATTCATCTAGCACAGTTTTAAGTGAGATTGAAATATTTTTAGCTACCAGTGTAAGTCTGTGAAGAACACAGCGAGAATTGGTGCTGTTTTTTGCTACATTTCTTATTCGTGTCACAGCATCTGCCACTTTCCCAACCATTGCTTCGGCACCATCACTGCACACATCTACACATTTGTCCCAATTTATACAGTGTGTGTTCTTGAACATCTGGATACAGTTAAATATGTTCTCACCAGTGGTATGTGTTTTCAAAGTTTCACACAGAAGCAAGTCTTCTTCAATCTGTTTGTCAAAATTATATAAAAAACCAACAATATTAAAAGTCCTGCAACATCGGTGGACCCATAACCCAAACCCTAACCCTAACCCTACTAGGGGTTAGGTTAGGGGTTAGAGTAGGGTTGGGGTTAGGGGTTAGGTAAGCGGTAGGTTTAGGGGGAGGGTTAGGGGTAGAGTTAGGGGTAGGGGCATGGGTAGGGTTAAGGGTACAGGTAGGGTAAGGGTTAGATTCCTGTCATCATTCCCTTTGCCATTAATTTTCCCTCTCTCTCCGGTTTTGCCACTTTTCAGAAATCCGAAGCACTTCGGCACTTCCGAAATTCAGCACTTCGGCAATTTGGTTCAGCACTTCCGAAATTCAACTCTTTGGCAATTCGTGACTTCGGCACTTCGGAATTTCTGCAATTCAACAATGCCGAAGTCCGTCCGAATTAACATTCGGACCAAAACTAAGTGCGCATGTCTAAAATTGTGTGTTTTTCTTTTATTTTTGCACTTGTTCACTTGTCTCTGCTATTTGAGGAACAGTAGATACATCTATTTCAGGCATGTTTTCTGGAGTTTTAGTTGTATCTTCTTTCTCTGTTTCTATAAGTGCCGAACTGGTAGAAGTAGTTATCATTTTTCTCTGAAGAGCTTTCCAAATTCATTGTTGTTTATTGGTGAAAAAGAAAACACTTAAAAAATACAGATCTCACAACCTGACTAAAAAAGATGCTGATTTTGATAACGCTCTTAGAAAGAGCTGAACTTATGCAGGATTTTTGAGTTATAATTGGAGCAAAAAGATTTGAACACTTTGAAAATTACAGTTAACAGTTTTTTGCCCCTCCCAATGTCATTCAGTGTCCCTGACAGAGTCTTTCAATGCCCTTGACAGAGCCTTTTAATGTCCCTAGCAGATAATTTCAATGTTTCTGACAGTCTTTCAATGCCCCTGACAGAGCCTTTTAATGTCCCTTACAAAGCCTTTCAATGTCCTTAGCAGAGAATTTCAATGCCCCTCAAAGAGTCTTTCAATGCCCCAACAGAGCCTTAATGTCCTCTACAGTGACTTTCAATGCCCCTAACATAGAATTTCAATGTCCATATCTAACAGAGCTTTCTATTTCCCTACCTAACAGAGCTTTCTATGTCCATACCTAACAGAGCTTTCTATCTATGACAATAACAGAGCTTTAACTCTCAGCTCCACTCTCTATCACTCCTCTACCATGAGTGATAGAAAATGGCTGACGGCAGGGCGGGCTGGCTGCTGGGCGGGCTGGCTGAGGGCTGGGCAGACTCTCTCATGGATGAGCTAAGCTTAGGTGGCTGGCTGATGGCAGGGCAAGTGACAGGGAGGGCGCTAGGGCGGGCTCTGACGGCAAGGCGTGCTGACAGAAAGGGGTATTGACGGCAAGGCTGGCTGACGGCGGTCTCTGCTGTTCCTGACCTTCCGGGAACAGCAGGTAGCGGCGGCCATCTTGGATGTGGCAAAATGCCGCGGAACCTCAATTTTGTTCTCGCGGAACACCAATTGGGAAACGCAGCTCTAGTGCAAATAAATACGCAATCCTTAATAGTGTATCTTAATCATGTGACATAAATGTGCTTCAGCTAAAATTTTCCCCAATAAATTAGCATCTGTATTAATGTAAGCCACTGGCCTATAGGTACCTATACAAGTAAGGAGCCTAGAGAAAGTTTATTGACCCAATAATAGTGTCATTTTCCTCTTACTGAACTCAGCCAAGCAAACTTGATAAATAAAGTACAACACGTTTCAAAGCAATTAATGAATATGTGTTTTGAGTATGAGCAAAACAATACATACAACTAAAAAGACGTTATGTAGGCAGGGGTTTTCATAGTTACATTTGCAGTTTTTAGGATACACAGGATACCAGGTTATCAACTTGGCCGTCTATAATTATCAACCTGTTATATAATCATAAAACACCCCAAATCACCATTTGACATAAAACTTTCATTTTCCACATACTGATCTTGATGTTACATAGTTAGTTACATAGTTACGTAGGCTAAAAAGAGACGTGTCCATCGAGTTCAGCCTTCCTTATATTTGTTTTTTGCTGTTGATCCAAATAAACCCAGTTTGAAGCACTTCCAATTTTGCAATATACTAGGAAATAAATTCCCTCTTGACCACAGAATAGCAGTTGGATTTATCCTTGGATCATGCATGTCATATCATTAACACAACAAAAACAAGTTGATAAGGATTTCTAAATCTGTCTGCACTACTATAAGAAAATTACATTTTGGCTTGTGAGTGTGTTGAAAACCAACACCCAATACTGGCTGAAGTTCAGAAACTGGTATCAGATGAAAACAAATGTGGGAATGTGATCAAGGCCTACGTTCTTTATCAAATACGCAATGCTCACTATGGATGCAGACTGTAGCTGCTGACTCCAGTGGCAAATCTTCAGAGAACAGCCAAGATGAGGTACAATGAAATCAACAAGACCATAAATGTTATTTCATTCTAAAGTTCATATTCAGTTTCCTGGATCATTCTTGATGAACCCTAACATACCACCTCAATATCACATGTTCAAATATTGCATTCTCAAAAACACTGCTGTTAAATGACATATCTGATGTGGGCAACACCATTATTGTTTTTTGTGTCTTGTAACGTGAATAAAAAATCATAAAAAATATGAATTATGAGAGATGTGATACCAGTATTGGCAGTGATGGGTGATACATGTACAAGGCCACCATCAGAGGTTGACAGCTAGTACTCCATTAAGGTACACAGCTTTCTCCTGGGCCTGCTACGGCTAAGAGGTCCGGTTTAGGAGATATATTATACCGGCTAGCCTGTTACGCCACCTCGTTGCCTACCTGTTAAGTCCTCGCCCAACGGGTTCGCTCATACCCGACGGGCACGTCTCGATCCGGCAGCATTCCCACATGGTAAAGGGAATGACGTCAATCACTCATTAGTGGTGGCTCCTCCTCTCTAAGCGGCCAGGTCTATATCATTAAGACGCCGGCCGCTGCAACTGTGTTTAATGGAAGGGTTTTCTCTTTAACCGTTAAAGGGCCAGATCATTAAAAATGATGTGGGTGTGTTAAACACACACGCATGGTCACATGTTTCCCTACAGCCTATCAGGGAACATCTTAAGCTATTTAGTTTGTCCTTTTCTCGGTGCCCTGTCGTGGTTTCCATTTGGTTATCTGAGAGCGCGTTTCTTGTATTTGATTCTTGTGTATTTGACCTTGGCTTCCCTCTTGACTATCCGATCTCTGTATTCCTTGACCTTTGGCTTGGCTCCTGACTATTCTGATTTCTCCATTCCTTGAGCCGTGGCTTGTTCATTGTTTGCGTTATTTCTACGTCTTGTCTTTTCCCTGTCTTGTGGCTATTTACCTTTATACGTTAAATCTGGCCATTCTAAGGCCCGGTAATACTTCTTAGGTATTTTCTTGTTTTCTACTTAAATTCTGCGTGTTGGGCATCTACAGTAATCCTGACATAACTGAACCAGCTAAGGGGTCTGCTATGCCTTCTAGATTTGAGGCATAGTGGATACATTATAGACTGTATTAACAGCCCCTATTCCTATCCTGTATGGCAGCACTTGGAGGAAGTGATTTCAGATCAGTTCCTTACAGTATGTGAAGGAAGCCATGTGGGAGGGAAGGTATAGCCCTGCACTGACTCCCAATGCTACCATTAAAATTCTTTGGGCTGTTTACAAACCCAATGGCTGGGTCTAACAACACATAGGCTACCAGACATAGATACTCTAGAAAGCATATTCATAGACACAAACACATCCCAGACAATCTCATGGAATACACATGTACACACACATACATACACTCACAGACACAAAAACGGGTACACACACTTACACATGCACACTACACACCCAATATTGACATATTGTCAAGCATGCACGCAAGACTAAACACATACTTTACTAAACATACACACACAATCATATTGTTTAGCACACACCCACCTACATACACATACATTATTACAAATGTGCATTGCTGCCACAAACACACAATACAACACAAAATGCCAAACACACTATTCTGTATACAAGCAACCTACTACTACTTAAACAATTCTACAAATATACAGTAATACACACACATAATATTAACACATTACAATATATATATATATTATTTAGCTAACTTCCTTTTAAGTTATCTTTTTAAAGTTGAAAGGTGGTTTCCCCAGTTGCCTAGTGAGGATTGGCAGATGCAGGCATACGGACTCCTGACCCCTCTCCTAACCTCCCTTGCGGCTTCCTCAAGTGCTGTTGCACAGGAGAGAAGAGGAGGCAGGCAGTCAGTGCACTACATTAAAGGGCCTGGTCTGCCCTTTAATGCAGTACCACAATTTGGTCAGCTTAATGCCCCATTGCTCGACCTGGCCACTTTAAGAAAAATTGGCTGTCACTCCCTGATAGCAGCCCTGTTGCCTGCAGCCCTGTAGCAGCTCACTGTGAGGTTTTCCAGTGCAAAGATAAATAAAGAGGAGGTCAGAAGTGTATAGTAAACCCAAAATATATATAATTTGTAGGTATCTGTGTGTACACCAGTTCTTAGATGTGTTTAGCTGTGTGTGTGGCAGTATGTATCTGTGTGTTTGTGTATGGCAGTGTATGTATGTTTGTGAATATCTCTGTGGTTGTATGTATGGCAGTGCCATGTGTGTTTGTGCTGTGAAAATGATGTTTTACAGTACATCTGAGCCTTATGTAAAACTGTGTGTCTCTCGTTTACTTTCTGTACCAGTTATATTTTTGTTGTTTTACATGTATCTGCATCTATATGACTGCCTGTTTGGGAAGCTGACATTGAAAGAAAGTGGCAGTGCTTCAATAAAATGAAAACTTGGTTTTAAACTCCACCGGGAAAGGAAAAGGGTAGAAGAAAAGTGGGACAGATATGAAATTCCCAGTGATAAGCTTAATAATGGAAACTGGTATCTGTGGAAATTGAAGGTGGAAAAGCTACTTTACAAAGATGAATTTTGGAATGTTTGATACAAACTCAAACCCCATGAGAACCTGGAAAAATTATACAGAATAAACAGATTAGAACAATGAATCAAAAGCAACACCATAAACCCCATAAAAGGTGACTGAAGTGCGGTAGTGCAGTGAGTGAATAACACACTTAAAGGGACACTATAGTCACCAAAGCAACTTTAGCTTAATGAAACAGTTTTAATGTATAAATCATGCCCATGCAGTCGCACTGCTCAATTCTCTGTTATTTGGGAGTTAAATCACTTTTGTTTATGTCTGTCCATGCAGCTCTAGCCACACTTTCCCTGGCTGTGACTGACACAGCCTGCATGAGAAAAAGTTTTCATTTTCATACAGATGTTAATTTACTCTAAAAGTTGTAATCTCCTGCTCTTTATATTGAACTTTAATCACACACAGGATGTTCCTGCAGGGTCTAGCAAGCTATTAACAGAGATTTAAGAAATTCTAAATTACCACCATAACCACTACAACTCACTACAATGCAATTCTTTTAAACAGTTTTCAATTTTTTTAGCTGGAGCTTGCTTATTAACTTCCAGCTCTCTGGCATTGCTAGTAGAGGAGGTGGAGAGCAGTGCCCGACAGACCCCGGGTAGTAAGTCAAACCACTCAAAACTGTTTGACTCCTTACATTAGGAGGGGAAGGCGTCAGTGATTTAGTGGTTATGGTGCTCTGAGTGTTCAGTTAACACTTTCACTGATTCAAACTTCGCTTACTTATATTTGTATGTTCAGGTTGAAGAACACAATTGTTGTTATTTACTAAACTCTGACGATCCTGGAATTGTATTACAAATAATCCCTAAAAGTGATTTAAGGTCAGATTATTATATATGTCGTATTATACATTCGTAAAAACAGTTTTATACATGCTGCAAGACATACTATGTGATCCCCCTTCTTTTGCTTAGAAAACGAGTGCATTTTCATACAATTTGCAAGAGATACTGCTAGGAGCTGGCAGCCAAAGCATTTTTCCATAATGCAGCATGTGACTTGCCATGAATTATAACTTAGTGAACACATGAGAAAATCTGTTATGGTAATAATTTACCTTAGTGTACTTAAAGTAAGCATTTATTTCTCCATTTGTATCTGGGATGGCAAGTAGCAAGGATTGCAAAGCCCCCAGAGTATAAATGTTCCTACCATTATAAAGAAGTATAATGTTACATCTTCTGGCCATATAGATTTGTTCTAGGATATAGTGTAAAATGATACTTTGTAATAAACATTACTATGACAGTAGATTATTTCTCCCAACTCTTTTTATACTTGCATGCTGATATATATAGTATTTTTTTTTTCTATCTACCGAATGGGCACTTTCTGTATGTAGATATTAGGTACAATTTTCTTACACAGGGTACCTTTGCTAGCTAAAATGACCCAGAATTCCAGGAAGCGTCTGGAAACATTACTCAGAATTTTGATCCATGCTGATCACGTAGCTCCTGCAGATTTGTTAACAGTCCCAATGAGACTATACTGCTCAAACGTTTCTAAAGCAGGGGGTTCTTAACCTGTGAGGTGTGCCTCCTTTGGGGAGGTGCAAAATTGAAAAGGTGTTAGTGGGGAGGTGTGATGTTCTTTGTTAACATTATTGTAATTGCTTTTTTTTCCAGAATTTAGTTTAGATACAATCAGGTTGCGATTTCCAGATTTAAAAAAATGTAGGAGGCATTTAAATGATCAAAAATCGTATAATGAAAGTGTTTGGAAAAATGAAGACTAACTGTTTTACTTTTAGTTTAATCTTGCACCAAAACCCCATGCCAGAAATGGCTCACAAACTTGCTTACAACAATCGCAAGAACAACAGAAAAGCAGTCACACGATAACTCCGAACTCAATGACTGTTATAGTTAGACTACAATGCACAGTCTGAGTGACGGCAACAATGGATTTTTTCCAAGAACGTTTAATTTTAACTCTTGCTAGCTTAGTTATCAGAGGGCTTGACAAATTTGCTTGGAATCTAAACAAAAAATTAACAAAGCTTTATTATGTACGACAAAAATACAATTCTTAAAGGAACACGATAGTCACCAAACCACTACAGCAAAACTTTCTTTACGCTTTCTGTGGATCTGAATATGTTAAAATAAAATTTCCATGTCAATTGTGTAAATTATCCATTATTAATTGCTTTTGGAAAGGAGAGGAGGAGTGCTTACTTTTGGGGGTAGGTGTGAGACTACAAAGGTTCAGAACCCCTGTTCTAGAGGCACTATTTTGGATTGAAATGTTGTGACTGTAGAGGCCTGAGTACCTTTAGTATATGACAGGATCCTTCAGCCACATACATATACCTTGGGTCAGACAGTATTTGAGTTTGACACTTTGTCTGAAGAGGTTACTGCATTGTGCAGGGAATGAAGCAGAGAAGACCATAGAGACTAACTGTCTACATTCAAACACTGTCTGACCCGACATGTATGTATATTGTTGAAGGATCCTGGTTGCTGCTTGCCTTTGAAATCTACGTCTTGAAATTGCACTTGACATTGACTGACCGCCAATTGAGGGCATTAGTCAGTTGCCTTAACCAGTCACTCACTTTTTTTTTTTTTTAAATGAGAGAGACATCAATGGGATACAATTTCCAAGGCACATCTGTAGTTTTTCTAACCTTCACAATGAACCTATGAAAGTCCCATTTGCTTGTAACCTTAGAGAAGTATTTAACATATATAGTGCATACATACTGACTTTCATGGAACCTTTTCATTTTCATAACTGATAAATAGTTATCACAATTGCATTGCCAACAATTCTTTTGAAAAATATATACGTTTAACATATTACATCCCTTGTTTGTTGCATATATATTTAGCGGTAATGAAAACTAAGCTGAACACTTCCTGCAATTCTCATTTTTAATTGCAAATGTACATGCAATATGCAAAATATGTATGTATGTATAGATATTTATATATAATAGATACAGTACATACAACATGCAAAGGGGCATTAGGGCTCGTATATGTAATGTCACAACTCGCAACTACTTACAGTATGTGAAATTTTAATTTAGTTATCGAGCATCTAACTGTCCAGTGATGGATGCATTATCTACAAAGCACAGACTCTCCACCAAATCTCCAGGGTGTTTCACTGTAGTCAGCTGTATTAAAAAGTACCAGATGATAGTTCGGATATTGTTATCTTTACAATAAAGAATGAAAAAATGGGTTAACCCTAGAAGGACCTGGCACCCAGACCACTTCATTAAGCTGAAGTGGTCTGGGTGCCTAGAGTGGTCCTTTAAGAACAGTAAGGATGTGGAATTCTCTGCTTAAATAGGTAGTTTTATCAGAGTCAATACAGATGTACAGTATACAGGGATATCATGTCTAATTAGTGGGGTAACAGCTTATTGATCCAAGCAGATATCTGACTGACATTTTGGGGTCAGGAAGGAATTTTTTCCTAGTTTGTTGTAAAATTGGAAGAGCTTCAGACTGTGTTTTTTTTGCCTTCTTTTGGATCAACAGCAAAAACGTTTGTGAGAAAGGCTGAACTTAAAGGGACACTCTAGGCACCCAAACCACTTCTGCCCATTGGAGTGGTCTGGATGCCAACTCCCACCACCATTAAACCTGCAAGTGTAATTATTGCACTTTTTATACACTGCAATAATTACCTTGCAGGGTTAAGTCCTCTTCTAGTGGCTGTCTATCAGACAGCCACTAGAGGGACTTGCATATTCTTAGAACACGAAAAGTGTTTTAAACAACATGGGTTGTGGGTGGAAAGGAGGGGGGCACTGCAGGATTCTGCAGTGCCAGGAAAACGGATATGCTTTCCTGGCACTGGAGAGTCCCTTTAATGAACGCAAGTCTCTTTTCATCTATGTATCTATGTAAAATGTAAATTATCATAGTTTTTTTCATAGTAGATGAGTCTCTTTTTGTATATTTTTGCTTTTGGGTGGGAATTCTTACCCATCCCTGCTGTGGCTACCTGGAAAAAAGCCCATTGCTAACAGACTGGTTGTGTGCCAAGTCTTATTTTGTTTATATTAAATCTGGTTTCTCACTGCCCACTAACCACTCTCACCAGGACTTATGACACATCAGTTATCAGATCCTTTCTTTGAAAGACATTTATTACTCACTAATTACAATTCTTTTGCCAGAATTATGATTCTCAAAACTCCCTATGCCTGTACATCCTATTTATATCTGTGATCAAATTTTGCCTAAAAGTACATTGAATAAAATTTCAGTAACACTACGAGTCTTATTAGTAATAGTTACTGTCTTTATCCTTTTGTGCTTTTGCTGTAAAATCAGCTACTGGAGTTCGTTCTAGGCTCTCACCTGCTGAACATCAATATTAGTTTTCTATTTGGCAAAACTGAAGAAAACCATGCTACCAGGTAATAATGAATATATATATATATATATATACATATATTCCACCGGTGGAATCTTTGTGAAGACATTAGGTCAGATTTGCCAGTAGACAGATTTGTAACCTGCCAAATGGGACAGATATTATAGGAGGCCTTGTCTAGGCTTTAAAGTTCAGGAGGAGAGGTGGATATGCATGTATGCTAGCTGTAGGTGGCTGCAGGGAATAGTGCCAAGAACCATGCCAAGTCCACACAAAATGGATAATATAATATAATAATAAATTTTTTTTGTTTTGGCACAATTGCAAATCAGTCTAAATTATTTGCTTTGTTTATTTTTTTAATCAACAGCCGAAACAGGGGCGTGTGAGCAGATTTTCCCTATATTTTCAAGTCAGCCCAATGCCAACTGACTTCAGTATTTTTCCGCATATAAAACACACCACAATATAAGATGCATGCAAAAATTTTAACTAAAAGTTTAGAAGAAAAACATTTTTCCAATACCATAATAACAGTACACTTCAGGTTAGGTGTATAGGGTACGTAGAGAGTATATGTATGTGTGCGTAGAGGCTGTAGTGTGTGTTTAGGTAATGTAGTGTATGTGTGTAGGGAATGTAATGTCTATGTGTAGAGAGAGAAGGGAATGTAGAATGTGTAAGGGAGGAATTTCCACTTCAAGCAGACCCGCCCCAACCTATCAACTGCTCTGTAGAGGACACCAGACTCATCGACATCGAACTTCAGGAACTGCAATCGAAGGGCGCGATTGAACCTGCTCCTGAACCCGGGGGTTTCTTCAGCAATATATTCCTGGTAAAAAAAGAAAACCAGAGACTTCCGTCCCATTATCAACCTGAGACACTTCAACGCTTAAGTGATGTACCGTCACTTCAAGATGGAGGGCATCCACCTCTTAAGGGACCTCCTTGAAGACGGAGACTGGTTTACAAGATTGGATCTAAAAGACGCATACCTATCAGTGTCTGTTCACCGATCCTGCCGCCAGTTCCTCTGATTCAGGTGGCAAGACCTCCCTTGCCAATTCACATGCCTCCCTTTTGGTCTCAGCTTGGCCCCATGGTGCTTCACTAAACTACTGAAGCCAGTGGTTACTCATCTTCGAGCAAGACTAATTTGATGCATTATCTACCTGGACAACCTCCTGCTATTTTGCTCCGACAGGTCCAGACTGAATCTACACACTCGATATACAGTGGATTTTCTGACATCACTGAGTTTCGTGATGAACTATAAGAAGTCGGCGATTTCCCCGGCTCAGACGGTACAATTCTTAGGCTTGGA
>OW240912.1:365346316-365382091 GCA_933207985.1 Pelobates cultripes | reverse complement strand
GATCAATTCCACTTCCAGCACGCTGCGACTACCAGCGTCAAAAATCTCAGCCATTCGCAAGGAACTGCGCAGAGTCATGTGTGCCACACCATTCCACTCCACAACCTTGCTCGGATAGTAGGCCTCCTGTCCGCATCCATACAGGCCATCTTCCTGGGACCACTCCACTACAGAGCGATGCAACGCCTGAAGGCCTCTTTTCTTCACCAGAATCCTTCCTACAACAAACCAGTGCCGGTAACGGAGGAAGTCAAGGAGGAACTCAAATGGTGGCTGGACAGCATGGAGGCATTTAATGGCCTCCTGTTGGAAATGACAAAGGAGATTTTCGACTTCTGCCTACCCCGCAACATCTCCCTCAGAGCGGAGTACCTACCAGGAGAGACAAACCTCACGGCAGACTGGTTCTCCCGACACTGGCGGGATGGCAGTGACTAGAGACTAGACCCCCAGATCTTCAACAGCCACTCGGAACAGAGGGGCCCCTTTCTCATGGACCTCTTCGCATCACGCAACAACAGACAAACGCAGGATTTCTTCAGCTGGCTCCCGGACCTGGAGAGCAATGCAGCGGATGCCTTCCTACAACCGTGGCGGACCATGGGAGCGTATGAGTTTCCCTCTTTGCTAGGATAGCCAGAACAATTCAATACATGAGGAACCAACGAGTATCTCTACTACTCATCGCTCCCCTTTGGCGGAGCCAACCGTCGTTCCCGGACCTCCTAGCGTTGTCCTACACGGACCCTCTCCTACTGCCGTCCTATATGATACTCCTCACAGATCTGAAAGGGAACCCTCATCCTCTTATCCTGGATGATCGTCTACACCTGGTTGCTTGGACTCTTTCTGGGGTGCCTGGCAGATCGGCGAACTATCGCAGGCTGCTAAGGACCTCCTACGGAATTCCTGGGCCGCAGGTACCAGACAATGTTACCTCTCAGCATGGGCTTCCTGGTCCACTTGGTGTATGGAATGGAACATTGATCCATTCACTGCCCATATACTGGCAATTCTGAATTTCCTATCCTCCCGGTTTGCAGCAGGCCGCTCTTATCGGTCGATTAACTTCGTCCGTTCCACGATTTCGGCGGCCCATGTCCCTGTTCTGGGGATCCTGGTTGGGAAAGATCCACTAGTGTGTCGGCTCCTGAGAGGCATTCGACTGCAATGACCCACGGGTCCCAAATACTCACATTTATGGGACGTTGAAGTTGTCCTTTGGTTTTTGAGAGACTGGCCTAACAACGACAGACTCTCTCTTCAGCTTTCGGCCAAACTCACGAACCTTCTCTGTCTCCTCTCTTTCAGCCGGGTGTCAGACGTTTGGGCTCTCGACATAGGCGCCTTTTCGGTCTCTCCGAAGGGGGTCACCTTCCGGATCTCCAAATCGGACTCAACGTAGGTTTTCTATGCTTTTTTAATTGCACTACATTCAGGGCTCACTCAGCGGCGGCTTCCTCAGGTTTTTCGGCGGGAGCTTCTCAACTACAATTTTAGCTCCAGGAAATTGTGAGTGTGTTTCTTTTGTTTTATTCTATTTATTTGGACATTGACATACTACACTATATATTTTCCTTTTTTTCTTTTTTCTCCCTGCTTTTATATATATATATTTTAAGGACACTTTAGGCCCTGCAACACTCTTTGTACTTTTTATATATATATATATATATATATATATATATATATATGTATATATATATATAATTTCATTCTATGTATATCTCCTTAACGACCATGGAGGTGCTGAGAACGTCCGGCAAGAAATGGTCATGAAGGACCGCAGACTTACCTAGTATGTCTGCTGCAAATTGGAGCCCTAGACTTACTTGGACCGGCGATCTGGTGCAATCATGGTCAGGGGTGAATGCCGGAGACCCCATCAGTCCTCCTGCAGTAGCTCCGGCCACCCGGGCCTCCAGGGGGCCATGTGATCACCATGATCACATCGCCGCAATAGGACTCTAGGAGGTGCCAGCAGGGGGACTCTCTGAGCTGTCAGGCAGTACTCCAGGCTGCTAAAAAGTAAAAAAAATTTAATTAAAATAAATATGTTATACATGTATTATATACAGTTGCAAGAAAAAGTATGTGAACCCTTTGGAATGATATGGATTTCTGCACAAATTGGTCATAAAATGTGATCTGATCATCATCTAAGTCACAAAAATAGAGAATCACAGTCTGCTTAAACTAATAACACACAAAGAATGAAATGTTGCCATGTTTTTATTGAACACACCATGTAAACATTCACAGTGCAGGTGGAAAAAGTATGTGAACCCCTAGACTAATGACATCTCCAAGAGCTAATTGGAGTGAGATGTCAGCCAACTGGAGTCCAATCAATGAGATGAGATTGGAGGTGTTGGTTATAGCTGCCCTGCCCTATAAAAAAGCACACACCAGTTCTGGGTTTGCTTTTCACAAGAAGCATTGCCTGATGTGAATGATGCCTCTTACAAAAGAGCTCTCAGAAGACCTACGATAAAGAATTGTTGACTTGCATAAAGCTGGAAAGGGTTTTAAAAGTATCTCCAAAAGCCTTGCTGTTCATCAGTCCACGGTAAGACAAATTGTCTATAAATGGAGAAAGTTCAGCACTGCTGCTACTCTCCCTAGGAGTGGCTGTCCTGTAAAGATAACTGCAAGAGCACAGCACAGACTGCTCAATGAGGTGAAGAAGAATCCTAGAGTGTCAGCTAAAGACTTACAAAAGTCACTGGCAAATGCTAACATCCCTGTTAGCGAATCTACAATACGTAAAACACTAAACAAGAATGGATTTCATGGGAGGATACCACAGAGGAAGCCACTGCTGTCCAAACAAAACATTGCTGCACGTTTACAGTTTGCACAAGAGCACCTGGATGTTCCACAGCAGTACTGGCAAAATATTCTGTGGACAGATAAAACCAAAGTTGAGTTGTTTGGAAGAAACACACAACACTATGTGTGGCAAAAAAAAGGCACAGCACACCAACATCAAAACCTCATCCCAACTGTGAAGTATGGTGGTGGGGGCATCATGGTTTGGGGCTGCTTTGCTGCATCAGGGCCTGGACGGATTGCTATCATCGAAGGAAAAATTAATTCCCAAGTTTATCAAGACATTTTGCAGGAGAACTTAAGGCCATCTGTCTACCAGCTGAAGCTCAACAGAAGATGGGTGTTGCAACAGGACAATGACCCAAAGCATAGAAGTAAATCAACAACAGAATGGCTTAAACAGAAGAAAATACGCCTTCTGAAGTGGCCCAATCAGAGTCCTGACCTCAACCCGATTGAGATGCTGTGGCATGACCTCAAGAAAGTGATTCACACCAGACATCCCAAGAATATTGCTGAACTGAAACAGTTCTGTAAAGAGGAATGGTCAAGAATTACTCCTGACCGTTGTGCACGTCTGATCTGCAACTACAGGAAACGTTTGGTTGAAGTTATTGCTGCCAAAGGAGGTTCAACTAGTTATTAAATCCAAGGGTTCACATACTTTTTCCACCTGCACTGTGAATGTTTACATTGTGTGTTCAATAAAAACATGGCAACATTTCATTCTTTGTGTGTTATTAGTTTAAGTAGACTGTGATTGTCTATTGTTGTGACTTAGATGATGATCAGATCACATTTTATGACCAATTTGTGCAGAAATCCATATCATTCCAAAGGGTTCACATACTTTTTCTTGCAACTGTATGTATCATATATTATAAATAATAAAAGCATTTTATAATATATTATACATATATAATGCAAATATATGATTTCATTATAAGTGTACGTTGAGATATATACACATATATCTCAAAATACACTTATAATTAAATCATATATATGATTTACATATTTAAATATATATATATATATATATAAATTGCACCAACATTTTTTATAAAAAACAAATAAAAAAAGCTATGTTTGGCCAGCGTTTGTGACTAAGTGGCTGATACAAAAGACTGGACACAGCCCAATTTGAATACCCTGGGTTATCTACATTTGAAAATGGTATGCAATGATGGGGTTATGTCACATTCCTGGGCTACAATATGGTCTCAAAATGCAACACAGACCCAGCAAACCAATCTGGCAAACTGAATTGGGCAAACCCTATATTGACCCTGTAACTTTCAATAACACCATAAAACCTGTACATGGGGGGTATTGTTATACTCGGGAGACTTCACTGAACACAAATAGAAGTGTTATAAATCAGTAAAACCTATCACGATGATGAAATCACCAGTAAAATGCAGTATTTGTGTAAAAATATGTAAAAAAAAATGTATGTATATAAATGTATATATAAAAAATTAAAACGCTAAATTTGGCCAGCGTTTGTGACTAAGTGGCTGCTACAAAAGACTGGACATATCCCATTTTGAATACCCTGGGTTGTCTACTTTTACAAATGGTATGCCATGATGGGATTAATTTTCATTCTTGTGCTGCTATACGCAAGGCGAACTAGGCAGCCGCCTAGGGCGCCATATAGGAGGGGGCGCCCTGCGGCCCCATTGCCGGCCCTTTAAATGCTGCAGCCGTCTGAGCGCTCTGTAGAGAGCGCTCAGATGGATGCCGCACTGCCTCACTGCCTCACCTCCCCTTCCCTGTAGCGTGGCCCAGCTCCTTTCCGGTCCGCGACCCGGCCGGACTGCCAGGAAGTGCACACTCAGTATGCACTTCCTGTCAGTCCCAAATGGAGAATGGATCAGCGCTGCGTGATATAGTAGGGAACTGAAAACAAGTGGAGAGCTGCAACCTATAAGTATGAGGTTCCCTCTAAAGTCCTCAAAAGAGAAGTGGCAAACACAGAAATAATAGGTCGCGCTACAGCATATGGAAAAAGATAAATATAATATGTAAACATACACTTAAAAACATAAAAAGAAATATATAAATAATAGTCCAAATACTTAGTGCACTTTTGGTAAATTCCAATAGGTGAGTGAAGATCTCAGTACTTAGTGTCTTTCTCTTACTGTTTCCAGTAAGTATACAGAGGTAGTGTATTCAATGAAAAACTGGATCTTCTAATGTCAACGTAGTCTTGACTCAATGTTAACCATGAAAAATAGAGAAAACAGGGAAAATCCAATAGTGTAGATTGTCTGTTAATAACTGAGAGTATGAAGAATAATAGGGAGGTAATACACTCACCTATTTCAGAGCATAAACTCGCTCTAGTATGTTAGGCATTCAGTGGCGTTTGTCCCCCACTGGTAGGATATAGGTGAAGATGATTCCTCAATATGGGAAAAGAGATAAAACAGAATATAGTGCTCACTGAATATAAATAAAATCAAATAAAATAGAAGAATAAAAGTACTCACATTCGGATGAGCAGAATAGACTGCTCAATATAATCGCATAGGTGGTACAATCCCCACCCAGGATTCTTGGTCGTATGTAGACTCCAAAGTAAAATTTAACCAAGTACCAGGAAGTTAATAAAATAAAATGAAATGAAATAAAAAAGGTATATGGCAAAATTATAATAAAAAAGCCAATATTCCTTTATTAATACAGTATAAAATATAAATAATAGCCAAAACGCGTTTCGCCACATAGGGCTTTATCAACTGGCAATAGTGAAAAACAGCCTGGTACATAGATACTTATATAAACTAAGATGAAACATGCTAATTCAAATTTTGGCGCCAAAATGACGTCATCAGTACAGTGGATAAAATATAGAAACCATTAAAAACATAAAGAAAAAGATGCATAGTATTCATAAAACAATGTATGTAATA
The DNA here is from genome assembly GCA_933207985.1 of Pelobates cultripes. Lineage (NCBI taxonomy): Eukaryota > Metazoa > Chordata > Amphibia > Anura > Pelobatidae > Pelobates > Pelobates cultripes. The sequence goes on along the minus strand of OW240912.1, from coordinate 365,376,335 downwards.
ATCATTAGGTTTTAATAGTAAAACGAGTGTTATTATAAAAACAGAAGAGTAAAAAAGAGATTGGGAGACATGTGATCGCAATCTAATGCGATCACATGGTGTATACTGGTGCAGGATGGGAAATGCAGTAGCAGGGAGAGTGTTCACGTGGTCGCGGACTTCCGCGATCACGTGGCTCACCGCACATAATGAGAAGGGAGCAATAGTCAGACGGAGGTCGGCAGCTCACAGCACGCCTCCGTCTGACATCATCATCAACAATGAGGGCGGCATCAATATGTGCCGCAAATACATATGGGATATGTAGTGTTCAGACGGAGGCTAGCATGAAAAAGCACGCCTCCGTCTGACGTCACTAAGATGGGCGGGGTTAAATGCCGAAATAAACGAGCCTATATAGGTCTGCAAAATAAAGGGCAAAAAGCCCAAATAAGAAAAAAAATATAAAATAAAAGCTGATAATCAATAAATAAAAAGCTGGTATTAAATAAATGTAATAAAAGCTGAGTAACAGTACAATAAATGCTAGTGATAAAAAAAGGGGCTGGATGGCTAAACATATATCCATGTCTTAATGATGTTCAAGTTCAGTTCCACAAATTCCAGATCCCGTCACAACTACTGAACGTTTCACTACACATACTAATTTAAAAAATCCCTCTAAATTTTATCCTTCCAATTTTAAATCAGGCTCTATAGAAGTCTTTGAGAAATTGGTCCTCCATGACTTTGAAAAAATTAAACACACTAAATATGACCACCAGAATCTTACACAGAAGGAATGGAAAGCCCTAAAGGAACTTCAAAAAGATGATGATATTGTTATTAAACCCGCCGACAAAGGTGGGGGTTTAGTCATTCAGTCCCAGGCCATGTACAGGAAAGAAGCAAATCGTCAACTTAATGATCCTGAGGTATACGACAAATTACCTTATGACCCTACTCCTAAGATTAAAGAAAACTTAAGTATATTCCTGAAAAAAGGATTAGATACAGGTATCTTAAACAAACATGAATTTGACTACCTTACCATCCCTTATCCTAAAATCCCAGTTATTTATTTTCTTCCGAAAATTCATAAAAATGCAAAAGATCCTCCTGGGAGGCCAATAGTATCGGGTATTAATTCTGTTCTATCTAATCTTTCCGAATATATCGACATCCTGTTACAGCCTCTGGTCAAACAAACTAGATCTTATTTGAAAGATTCCATGACTCTTTTATCCTTTTTAAATGATTTTAACTGGTGTCATGACTATATATTGGTAACATGCGACGTGCAATCACTGTATACCATAATTCCTCACGATATCGGTTGCCAGTCAGTAGATAGGTTTTTAAGACAAAATAGTTCCATCCCAGATTCCCAAATAGATTTTATTATACAAGGTATAGATATAATCCTCACAAACAACTATTTTTGGTTTTTAGACTCTTTTTATATCCAGAAGAAAGGTACGGCTATGGGAACCAGGTTTGCCCCCAGCTACGCTAATCTCTTCATGGCCGATTGGGAATCTTTGGCAGTTTGGGGTGACCATGACTGGCGGGCAAACTTGGTTTCCTATTTCCGTTACATTGACGATTTGTTTTTTATTTGGCAAGGTTCGGAAACCTCTTTAAAATTGTTTTTAGATTTTTTAAATACTAATGACAGAGGTATAGTTTTATCCTCAGATTTTAGCAAAACGTCAGTTAATTTTTTAGATTTGAATATTTTTATTCAAGATGGTTGCATTCAAACTAAAACCTTCTTTAAAGAGGTCTGCACCAATACGATTATTGATCAAACTAGTTGCCATCATAGACCTTGGTTGGATGGTATTCCTAAAAGTCAATTTCTCCGTCTTCATCGAAATTGTTCTCAAATAGTTGACTTTAACGCTCAGTCTACCTCATTGAAAAATATGTTTTTAGATAAAAATTATGAAGCAGATAAGCTAAATACAGCCCTAGAGGCAGTTAAAATAAAGGAAAGAAAGGAGCTTCTCGAATACAAAGTTAAAAAAATAGACCCTCCCCAACTACCTATCATATTGGATTTTAATAATAAGAATAAAATGTTAAAAAAAATTTTAAACAAACATTGGCATATCCTCAAACAGGATGACCTCTTAAAAGATCATATCCCAGATAGACCTAACGTTGTGTTCAGAGGAGCTCCTAACTTTAGAACAATTCTCACAAAAACTATACAAAAGAGAATGTACAACAAAATAAAAACTTTTTATCTAGGCCAAAACGTTGTTTTAAGTGCAATAAATGTATTGTGTGCAGAACCACAAAAAAAACTACAAACTCTAAAACCACCCACTTTTCCTCTAGTATTACCAAAACTTCTTACACTATTAAAGAATTTATAGGTTGTAATACCAAAAATGTTATATATTTACTGGAATGCCCATGTGGACTCCAATATGTGGGCATGACTAAATGATGTCTTAAAGTAAGATTGGCAGAACATTGCCGTAACATTAGAAGAGGTTACGAAAATCATTCAGTTTCCAAGCACTTTCTAATACATAATAAAGACCCGACTCTTTTAAAAATAATTGGGATCGAACAAGTTACTCTCCCATGGAGAGGTGGAGATATGATTAAAACTCTAGGAAAAGGGGAAATGTATTGGGTTTTTCAACTTAAAACTCTCTTTCCTGAGGGTTTAAATGCTGAATTTGATCTTTTCAATTTTTTATAACAAACAATACATAATATTATTATTATTTTTTTTAAATAATAAAATTTATTTTTATTTTTTTATTTTTTTCTATATAAGGATATAGTTGACTATTATATGCCTTTTTATTTACTCATTAATATTGTTATTAAGATTACTCTGTCCCTTTTTTATTTCATTTTTCTTTATCTAATTATTAGCTCAATGCATATAGAAGCCACATGTCATCATTAAGACATGGATATATGTTTAGCCATCCAGCCCCTTTTTTTTATCACTAGCATTTATTGTACTGTTACCCAGCTTTTATTACATTTATTTAATACCAGCTTTTTATTTATTGATTATCAGCTTTTATTTTATATTTTTTTTCTTATTTGGGCTTTTTGCTCTTTATTTTGCAGACCTATATAGGCTCGTTTATTTCGGCATTTAACCCCGCCCATCTTAGTGACGTCAGACGGAGGCGTGCTTTTTCATGCTAGCCTCCGTCTGAACACTACATATCCCATATGTATTTGCGGCACATATTGATGCCGCCCTCATTGTTGATGATGATGTCAGACGGAGGCGTGCTGTGAGCTGCCGACCTCCGTCTGACTATTGCTCCCTTCTCATTATGTGCGGTGAGCCACGTGATCGCGGAAGTCCGCGACCACGTGAACACTCTCCCTGCTACTGCATTTCCCATCCTGCACCAGTATACACCATGTGATCGCATTAGATTGCGATCACATGACTCCCAATCTCTTTTTTACTCTTCTGTTTTTATAATAACACTCGTTTTACTATTAAAACCTAATGATTATTACATACATTGTTTTATGAATACTATGCATCTTTTTCTTTATGTTTTTAATGGTTTCTATATTTTATCCACTGTACTGATGACGTCATTTTGGCGCCAAAATTTGAATTAGCATGTTTCATCTTAGTTTATATAAGTATCTATGTAACAGGCTGTTTTTCACTATTGCCAGTTGATAAAGCCCTGTGTGGCGAAACGCGTTTTTGGCTATTATTTATATTTTATACTGTATTAATAAAGGAATATTGGCTTTTTTATTATAATTTTGCCATATACCTTTTTCATTTCATTTCATTTTATTTTATTAACTTCCTGGTACTTGGTTAAATTTTACTTTGGAGTCTACATACGACCAAGAATCCTGGGTGGGGATTGTACCACCTATGCGATTATATTGAGCAGTCTATTCTGCTCATCCGAATGTGAGTACTTTTATTCTTCTATTTTATTTGATTTTATTTATATTCAGTGAGCACTATATTCTGTTTTATCTCTTTTCCCATATTGAGGAATCATCTTCACCTATATCCTACCAGTGGAGGACAAACGCCACTGAATGCCTAACATACTAGAGCGAGTTTATGCTCTGAAATAGGTGAGTGTATTACCTCCCTATTATTCTTCATACTCTCAGTTATTAACAGACAATCTACACTATTGGATTTTCCCTGTTTTCTCTATTTTTCATGGTTACCATCGAGTCAAGACTACGTTGACATTAGAAGATCCAGTTTTTCATTGAATACACTACCTCTATATACTTACTGGAAACAGTAAGAGAAAGACACTAAGTACTGAGATCTTCACTCACCTATTGGAATTTACCAAAAGTGCACTAAGTATTTGGACTATTATTTATATATTTCTTTTTATGTTTTTAAGTGTATGTTTACATATTATATTTATCTTTTTCCATATGCTGTAGCGCGACCTATTATTTCTGTTTTTGCCACTTCCTGTCAGTCCCGCCTGGTCGCGGACCGGAGAGGAGCTCAGCCACGCTACAGCAGGGCAGGGGAGGTGAGGAGATGATGATGGGGAGAAACATAGGAGGGGAGTGGAGAAAGTTACCGGGGAGAGCGGGCGCCAGGAGGGGGAGAGGAGCAGTTACAGGGGAGAAGATGATTGGGGAGGGAGAAAGCCAAGGAGGGAAGGAGGAGTGAGAAAGTTACACAGAGGGGGGGAGGAGAAAGCCACAGGAGGGGAGAGGAGAGCTACGGGGAGGAGGAAGTCACAGGGGAGAAGACACGGGGAGATTACAGGAGGAGGTGGGAGCGGAGAAAGCTACAGGAGGGGGGGAGAAGATTGGCACGGAGGAGAAGAAGATTACAGGGAGGGAGGGGGGGGCGGAGAAAGCTACAGGAGGGGGGAGAAGATTACAGGAGTGGAGGGGGGGAGAAGACGCAAGGGAGGGAGGGGGAGTGGAAGGTTACAGGGGAGATTACAGGGAGCGGAGAAAATTACAGGAGAGGGGGGGAGGTAGGAGAAGGCCACAGGAGTAAAAGATTACAGGGGAGAAGATTACGCGGAGGGAGAAAGCACAGGAGGGAGGGGGAGGGAGAAGATTACAAGGAGGGAGGGGAAGATTACAGGGAGGGGGAGAAGATTACAGGGAGGGAGGGGGATGGAGGAAGGTTACAGGGGGGAGAAGATTACGGGGAGTGGAGAAAATTACAGGAAGGAGGGGGGGAGCGGAGAAGATTAGGGGAGTGGAGAAGATTACAGGAGGGAGGGGTGAGAAGATTACAGGGGAGTGGAGAAGGTTACAGGAAGGAGGGTTAGGAGAAGATTGGGGAGGGGAGAAGAAGACTTGAGGGAGGAGGGGGGGAGAGGAGAAGATTGGGAGGAGAAGAACAAGATTACAGGAGGGAGGGGAGAAGAAATATAGCATTTATGGGGGAGAAGATTATGGGGAGAAGAGAAGATTATGGGGAAGAAAGAGACGGGCAGTGGAAGGAAGGGGGAGAAGAAGAGAAAATTACAGGGGGGAAGGATAAGATTACAGGGAGGGGGGAGAAGAAGAGAAGATTACATGGGGGAGAAGAAGATATTACAGGGAAGGAAGGGGGGAGAAGAAGAGGAGAACACGGAGGGGAGAAGAAGAGGAGAACACAGGAGGTGGGAGATGAGAACATAGGGGAGGGAGAGACCACTAAAGGAGGGAGGGGGCGGTGGAGAGACCACTAGGGAAGGGGGTGAGGAGAGACCGCTAAGGGAGAGTGGTGGAGGATAGACCACTAGGGGAGGGTGAGGGGAGAGGAGAGACCACTAATGGAAAGGGGGACAGAGGAGAGCAGAGACCACTAAGGGGGAGACGAGAGACCACTAATGGAAAGTCGGGGAGAAAAGAAGACCACTAAGGGAGGTGGGGGGGGAGAGGAGAGACCACTAAGGGGCAGGGGAGATCTCTAAGGAATGGAAGGGAGAGCTCTATAGGACAGGGGGCTTGGACAGGGAGCTCTTTCACACCACGCACACACACACACACACACACGCATCCCTATACACACAGAAACACAACATGCTTCCCTTACACACAGAGAAACACACAATGCAACCCTTACACATAAAGACAATGCATCATTTGCACATATACACAGAAACACACAATGCATCCCTTACACACACATGCAAACACATACTGCTTCTCTTACACACACACAGAAACACAATGCATCTCTTACACACACTCAACGCACCCCTTACAGACACACACACTGCATCCCTTACATACACAGAAACACACTTTGCATCCCTTATGCATACAAACACAGATTCACACAATGCATCCCTTACACACAACAAGAAACACACAATACATCCCTTATACACAAACACTCACTGATTTCTATCCCTTACACAAAAACACACTGCTTCCACTACACACAAACACACTGCATCACCTACACAAACTGGTATCCCTATACACTACATTCCATAAGCACACACATTAGATCCTCTACAGTAACACATAACACATCCCCTACACACTCCACTCCCTGTGAGCGAACTCATGGGTGGAACATGTAGGTGGACTTATGGGTGGGCTTTATGGGCATACTCACCGTCAGGCCCTGGGGCCCAGACCTTGAGCTATGTATGAGGCCCCAAAAAATATAGCGTCTTCCCGTTCTCCCAGAACATTGAATTTTGTGACCACAGTTACAAACAGTCTCCAGAGATCCTGTTCTACACCAAATCAGTGGAGACAGACTGCAGCCAGAGCCCATCACCATGCTCATCTGATTGTAAGTTGGCAATCTAGTATATTATTAGTGACACTAATCTCTAATTTACCTCACATTAAATGGACACTATAGTCCCCGAACCACTGCAGCTTAATAAAGTTGTTCTGGTGTCTATAGTTTGTCCCTGCAGGCTTTTTAATGTAAACACACACTGTGTGCAGCACTGGCATTAGTTCATATGGCAGATCATATGGGTGGGGCATTGCGATGTCCCGGGGGGGGAGCAAATCTTTCTTTTGCCTAGGGCGGCAAAAATCCTTGCACCGGCCCTGGCTATACGGTCTCAAAAACAACATAGGCCCAGCAGACCAATCTGGCAAATTTCAATGTGCAAACATGGAAAAAGGGAACACCCTACATTTGACCCCTGTAAGTTTGCAAAAACCCATCAGACCTGTACATTGGGGGCACTGTTGTACTCGGGAGATGTTGCTTAACATATATTGGGGTGTTCTTTGTCAGCAACACATAACAGGAACTGAGAATTTATGCCTAAAGTACAATGTGAGAAAAAAATAACACAAAAAAAATTACTACCCAAAGGTTTGACAAGGACTGGTGGTAGAAAGTGCATGGAAAGTGTTAACATACCACCATATGAAATACCCTAGGGTGTCTATCTTTCAAAAAATACCTAATAATAGTGCAGATGCGATTAAAACTTCAAAGATTTATTACAAGATGCACTTACAAAAGGTCCAGGTAAAACCAGCATATAATCCACTACAAGGTGGAGATTGGAGTACAGCACTACAAGTCCCCATCTCATCTGCACTATTATTTGGTTTCTTTTTATTTATTTTACAAGTGCCAAAGAAGATTTTTTCCATATTACTCTTAAGACCACTTCTGATTAAGGATGATGGGCCTGATATTCACTTAAATTTTGTGAGTTCAACATATAAATCCTGCGTGTCTCTATTTACATACTCTTGTCACACTATGTGCGATTTGTATATTTCTTTGAAGATATTGCCCACCACGCTGTTAGACTATAAGGTTGTATATTTCTATTTACACCTTCCTACCCATCTGTTTTGTTTCACTATTTCTAAACTCAGGACAAGATTTAGAAACTATTTAGCATGGGTGTTTTTTGGCAGTTGTAAATACGTAACAGATTTTGGGGGTCAAAGTTGGAAAAAGTGTTTTTTTATTTTTTCATCACATTTTATATTTCATTTTATAGTAAATTATATGATATGAAAATAATGGTATCTTTAGAAAGACCATTTAATGGCAAGAAAAACGGTATATAATATGTGTGGGTACAGTAAATGAGTAAGAGGAAAATTACAGCTAAATACAAGCACCGCAGAAATGTAAAAACAGCCCTGGTCCCAAACGGTAAGAAAATTGAAAAGTGGTCTGGTCACTAAGGGGTTAAACTGTAAATTATGTAAGCAGAGACAGTTTAACCCCGTCAGACCGGAGGGCGTACTATTACGCCCTATTATAAGCGGCTCTAAACGCCGCCAGGCGTAATAGTACGCCCTCCGGTCTTTCGGTACTTACCCGTCGCTGGCGGTCCCACGCCGGTGATCGCGGTGGGGGGGACTCCCAGGGAGCCCCCCGCGGCACTTCCGTCCTCCAGGAAGCCCCCCGGCCATGTGAGAGTGGGGTCCTTGCGAGGACCCCACAATCACATGGCCAGGGATAGCTGGCTTCTGTATTGCCAGCAGGGGGGCTGCGTGTAATGACAGGTGGTCCCCCTGCTGGCTGAAAATAAAATTAAAACAAATAAATGGTGTAAAAAAAATAATAATATATACTTAGATCATATATATATTATATATATATGATCTAAGTATATATATACACATATACATACACACATGTACACCGTGTAGGTGTATTTTACTATTAATATATATATAATTATATATATATATATATTAATATCAAATTACACGTAGACTGATACTGATTAAATATATATATAATTATTGTTATATATATATTTATATATAATATAAAAAATTTTTAAATGTAAATACGTTAAAAAATAAAATAAAAAAAATAATTAAAAAAAAATAATTAAAAAATATATAGATGTGTGTTATTTCGTTCTAACTGTATTGTGAAATTAATATATATATCAAAATACACGTAGAACAAAATAATATATATATCTATATACATAAATATATACGTATATATCACTATATATATACCTATATATAAATAAAAATATTTTTTTAAAATTATATAGATATATACATATATATACACATACGTATATATATACATATATTAATTCTACATATATATTTATGTAATATTTTTACATAATTAGGTATCTTAATTAATTACAATTAGCAGGACCTGCCTGACAACCCATGCCAAAGTAAAGGGAATTTAATTTGCTAGCACTATATTTAACCCTATAACTTTCCAAGACACCATAAAACCTGTACATGGGGGGTACTGTTCTACTCGGGAGACTTCGCTGAACACAAATATTAGTGTTTCAAAACAGTAAAATGTATTACAACGATGATATCGCCAGTAAAAGTGACGTTTTTTGCATTTTTCACGCACAAACAGCATTACACAGACAATATTATTGCTGTGATACTTTTTACTGTTTTGAAACACAAATATTTGTGTTCAGCGAAGTCTCCCGAGTACAACAGTACCCCTCATGTACAGGTTTTATGGTGTTTTCAAAAGTTACAGCGTCAAATATAAGGCTTGTGTTTCATTTTTTTCACATTAAAATTCGCCAGATTGGTTACGTTGCCTTTGAGACCCTATGGTAGCCCAAGAATGAAAATTACCCTATGATGGCATACCATTTGCAATAGTAGACAACCCAAGGTATTGCAAACAGGGTATGTCCAGTCTTTTTTAGTAGCCACTTAGTCACAAACACTGGCCAAAATTGGCGTTTTTTGCATTTTTCACACACAAACAAATACTAGCGCTAACTTTGGCCAGTGTTTGTGACCAAATGGCTACTAAAAAAGACTGGACATACCCCATTTGCAATACCTTGGGTTGTCTACTATTGCAAATGGTATGCCATTATGGGTGTAAATTTCATTCCGGGCTACTATACAGTCTCAAAGGCAACGTAACCAATCTGGCGAATTTCAATTTCAAATGTAACGTGCTATATTTGACCCTGTAACTTCCCAAAACGCCATAAAACCTGTACATAGGGGGTACTGTCTTACACGTGAGACTTTACTGAATATAAATATGTGTATTTTATTGCAGTAAAAGCAAACAGTATTATGACACTGACCGTTAAAATGTCATGTAGAACTAAAAAAATCCAAAAAAACGTATTTTCTCCCATTTTTTTCATATTAAATTATGTTTCATAGCTAAATATTTGATATTAAATGAAAGCCCTGTTTCCCCTGAATAAAATGATATATAAATAAGGGTGGGTGCATTTACTATGAAAGAGGTGTATTACGGTTGGACAGACATGTAGCGCAAATGCCAGGTTTTGTTTACATTTTGTTTTGTTCACAACGTGTACATATGGCTCCGTCCTTAAGGGGTTAATAGGCTCAATGTTTGTATTGACTATTTAAAGAAATTACTCTCTGTACACTCTCTGATGTTCCAGTCATTGTTTTAGACCATGATTGTATCCACAGAAATATACTGTTTCATTTAATTCAGCACCCAAGAAACTTACAATGTTTATTCCAGATAATAGTCCAGCTTTATTTTTTGGAAAGACAAACGGACCATTTCTTATTCATCTCCCACAGTCTTTCTCTTTCTTGTTTCTTATTCTTTTATACCTCTGCATTGCCATGACTGGTTGTATAAATCATTGGACTGAAGAACCCTTCGATGGTCTGTATGATTACACAAACATGTATTCCTGACCCTTTAGTGTCAAACTAACTATTTAGCCCCCTGCCCCACCTTGCCATCCATAAAAGCCAGTAAAACTCACCTTGTATCCAGCAGCCATCTCTATGAGGAGATGCTGATTGGCCAGGGTGGTGTTTGGCTCTGCCCCCAGCGTGCCTCCTTGGCTGAGATCATAAGGATTTATTATCTCAGCCAATCACAATGCTTTTCCCTAGACTCTTATGTAAACAATGCCTTTTCTCTGAAAACACAGTGTTTATATGAAAAATTGTGCAGGAAATTATTATATTCACCAGAACAAATACATTAAGCTGTATTTGTTCTGGTGACACTAGTGTTCCTTAAAGCAAAGGAAATAAGTCTAAAGGAACACAATTTTTGTATAGGAATTAGTATGTACCTGGTCTCATGAAAGAGAATTCAAAGCCAAAGCAAACATTAATGAAATTCCTCTGGTAGCTCTATGACTTCATAAAGGTGGGAGTTTATTTCATTACATAATAAAGGGATTGAGAAATTCAAATTTGACATTACAATCAATGCCAAGTTTTTTTTTTTTATCTGTGACCTGCTAATTTTCTTTTTTTTTATGAGTCATAATGTCACTTTTTATGAATAGTAATTTTTATTTATATATGTATTCGGTGATTCCATTACTGGCCCCCTGTGTAAGCACACAACGTATAACCAACGTGGAACATTAATACATCTAAATAAAAAAAAAAAAGAAAAATTATGATTCCCAAAATCCTAAAACTTTGGTGGTCCAACAAATTGAAAACATCCCTCAGAGAAAATCAGAGCTAATGAAGATTGTGCATTGAGATGCAAGGTGATAGGCATTTATGGTTGTCTTATACATCTCCAAGCCACCAACAAAGTTATGGAAGGGCCAGGTATGCCCAGTTGACTGTTCTTTCTATATTTTAGATATAACCATAGTAGCCATATATACTAGTCTCCATACCATGAAACATCCCTTCACATAATCAAAGGAACTCCAGTAGGGGCAAGTGAACTAGAACGAGTAAAACAGGACTATTGATGAACTTTATCACATACCATGATTTTAGCCATGATACAGTCTATCTTACAGTTATAGAAACATACCCATGTGCCCTAATACTACTGGTCTAGAGGGAGAGTTGATCACTTTGAGCACCATGTTGCTATGAAGATTTTCTACATAATGGTTTAGAATAATGATTTATTGGGTATTTATGTCATATTACAGGATTCTGCCATCTGTATTTAATAGGGTGAAGGTCCCGTAGATTCTGCAAATAGGAATACCATGTTTCTACAATAACAAACTATCAATTAAAATTACAACACTACAGTAGAATTCAACTGCATCCATCCCAAAAATTTCAGAGTCACCAAAGCTCTATAAACAATTATATCTCAGACTTGAAGACCAGACTGAATCTTGTAGCATTCAACTCTTCTCTCTGTCTCCAAAAACTCTGTGAACCTCCAGGAGTTCTTTTACCACAACCCTCAGCCAGTCACTTGAGGTAATGTTGAATAGTTCTTCAATAGCCCTTCCCAAATACTTAGTGAAGGGAAGAGCAATGTGTATTTTATTGGAGTGGACACCAGTTTATGCAGCAAACAAACACAAAGGGGAGGTCAATCTATAACTACCAGTAAAAGCAACAAGTCTTGGGATAGTGACTATCAACAATATTAGGTTTGTTAACCCCTTAAGGACTTAGCCAAATGTACACGTTGTGAACGAAACAAAATGTAAACAAAACCTGTCATTTGCGCTACATGTCTGTCCAACCGTAATTCACCTCTTTCATAGTAAATACACCTACCCTTATTATATATCATTTTATTCAGGGGAAACAGGGCTTTGATTTAATATCAAATATTTAGCTATGAAACATAATTTAATATGAAAAAAATGGGAGAAAATAAGATTTTTTTTATTTTTTTAGTTCTACATGACATTTTAACTGTCAATGTCATAATACTGTTTGCTTTTACTGCAATAAAATACACATATTTGTACCCCCTAAGTACAGGTTTTATGACGTTTTGGGAAGTTACAGGGTCAAATATAGCACGTTACATTTGAAATTGAAATTTGCCAGATTGGTTACGTTGCCTTTGGGACTTTATAGTAGCTCAGGAATGAAATTTACACCCATACTGGCATACCATTTGCAATAGTAGACAACCCAAGGTATTGCAAATGGGGTATGTCCAGTCTTTTTTAGTAGCCACTTGGTCACAAACACTGGCCAAAGTTAGCGTTAGTATTTGTTTGTGTGTGAAAAATGCAAAAACCGCCAATTTTGGCCAGTGATTGTGACTAAGTGGCTACTAAAAAAGACTGGACATACCCCGTTTGCAATACCTTGGGTTGTCTACTATTGCAAATGGTATGCCATCATAGGGGTAATTTTCATTCTTGGGCTACCATAGGGTCTCAAAGGCAACATACCCAATCTGGCAAATTTTAATGTGAAAAAAATGAAACACAAGCCTTATATTTGACACTGTAACTTTTGAAAACACCATAAAACCTGTACATGAGGGGTACTGTTGTACTCGGGAGACTTCGCTGAACACAAATATTTGTGTTTCAAAACAGTAAAAAGTATCGCAGCAATAATATCGTCCGTGTAAGTGCTGTTTGTGCGTGAAAAATGCAAAAAACATAATTTTTACTGGCGATATCATCGTTGTAATACATTTTACTGTTTTGAAACACTAATATTTGCGAAGTCTCCCGAGTAGAACAGTACCCCCCATGTACAGGTTTTATGGTGTCTTGGAAAGTTATAGGGTTAAATATAGTGCTAGCAAATTAAATTCCCTTTACTTTCGGCATGGGTTGTCAGGCAGGTCCCGCTAATTGTAATTAATTAAGATACCCAATTATGTAAAAATATTACAGAAATATATATGTAGAATTAATATATGGATATATATACGTATGTGAATATATATGTATATATATATAATTTTTTTTGAAATATTTTTATTTATATATAGGTATATATAGTGATATATACGTATATATTTATGTATATAGAAATAACAAGAAAGTCCTGGACTGCACTCACGCTCTTTAAGCTGAAAATATTTCTTTATTCCATACAAAAGATCGATGTTTCGGTCCACGCAGGGACCTTCCTCAGGATCAAATAGCATTGCTATATATATATATATATATATATATATATATATATATATATATATATATATATATAAAAATATATATATAAAGTTAATACAATGTTAAACAAAAATCTGCACACCAGTCAAGCCATAAGACTTGCTTTTCCCACAGAAATCCCAAATCTGCAGTGATGTTACAACCGCAAAGGATTCTGGGTGGGCATATGCAAATTAGTTTAACAAAGAATCACATTTTTGCCTCATTCCATTTTAATATATATACAAATTAACCAAAAAGGTCAATATGGACAGAAAACAAAGCCAATGGGATGGATGCAAAACCAAGGATGTTGGCCAGACGTCCCAGTATATTATATGTTGTATCATTTGGTCCCAGGAGCTCTCTTATTATGTTATTTGGCTTTAATCTTTACATCCTATATGTTAGGAAGTGTTGTAGCGCGAAGTATACAAAATATGCCAGTAAACAATTATATACTTTGTGTCAGTAAACAATTATAACAGCAAATGAAGGGAGAGTACAACTTATATCCTTTAAATCAAAACAGAATATTGCACAAACTCTGTAGAAATCAGGCGTTCTTGTATTATTGCTATCAGGAGAGCACCAGATGGCCACATACATTGTATTTTTTTTTTTGTTTTATAGTTTTTGTTTCACTCCCCACTTAGTCTTAAAGAAGAATTGACTGATTTGTAAAAAAAAAAAAAATAGCTGTAAATGTTTGAAAAGAAACAAATCCTATACAATTCTGCCTTTTAGGTTAAAATAAGATGATACAGAGATGTGAAAATTATACCCTTTTGGTACTTTGCACTTTTTAGAGTACACACTAATGACTCCACGCAATTTGCTTTATGGGCACTTGTTGGAGAGAAAGCTGTTACTGGATGTGACACTATGTTATGACCAATGATAATTCATTTTGACTAGCTAACTGTATTGAAAAATTTAAACAGTCCTATTTTAGGGGAGAATATAACAATTATTGGAGAAATTGTTTTAACTAACTTGTGTATCGATTTCCAATATTGTTTTATATTACTGCCACCTTAGATGTGTCATGGATCCCAATTCACCACCGTTTTTCCAACCCCTATCAGTAGAATTGATTTTATATTGTATTCCATTGTTATTTGTATACATTATATTGTTTAGGTCACGGTACATTCTACTGCATTGCAGACTTTATACTGGTCCAAACGTGATTTTGTATAATCACCTTTATATTTCTTTTTTTAGTTTTTTTATGTTTGGTTCCCCCTTTTTTTATTATGTTTATATTTGTTAAACATTTATGTTGAATGTTTTATATTTCTTGTAACTACAAAAAAATCTTAATAAAATGATTTGAAAAGAAGAGACTCTAAGTTAATCATACTTGGTTGAAGATAGGCTAAGTAATAGCGTGATACAGTAAGTTGGAAGATTCTTTGTTACGTATATGACATTTATAAACCCTACGTTTCAACAGGTGTCTTATGATATGTAGTGGAATTTCAGAAGACATGGTGCTTTTAACATTTTGAACATTAATACCTTAAATTTTAAAATAAAAACATCACACAAACAGAAGTGATATCACTTTGATGTTTGTTTTCTGTGTAATTCTTTTCCATAAGGCATTCTGCCAAATCTAACGTTTAAGTAATAATATAACAGGTATACAATATATAATGTATCACACTATTCTTCCATCTACCGAGGATAAAATCTAATGAGATATGCTGGCAAAGAAATGTTTCTTTTCTTATAATTTTCTGGGCCTTGGTCCATTGATGAGTACGTCTGCCAGAGCATGTTCGTGCTCTTAATTCCCCTCAGAGCCATGATATCTAACTGTTGCCAGAGCTGGCTCCAGTATTTTCTTGCTTGGTTTTGGGCCACGGAGCAATTTGTTTGCCAAAGCATGCTCCTGATCTTTCTTCTCACCTGCTCTCCCATTTCCCCTTGCAATAATAAAATAGAACCTTTGGAATTAATATCACTTTGTGAAATATACATAGAACCCCATATCACCGGGGTTAAAATAAATCAGACCTATCTAGTTCCCTTTAAAAAGATTTCATTTTTACACACAAACATAACAGTAGTAGCACAAACAAAAAGATAAAACATGTGCTTACAGCCACACAAATCTGCAAGCTTGCAATATTTATAGCCAGTGACATGTTTGTTCTAAATCTGGTTCGGTCTTGAAGTTTGTGTGATCATCATAGTGAGGGCAGCCCTGGAAAGACATTTAGATGAAAATTAAAGAACAACGTTGAATGCAGTGGCCTAGATTTAACTCCTGAATTTGAACTGGAATAACAGACTCTGTCTAAATTAGTTTAACACTCTTTTGTTATTCACATTAAAAATCAATCAGGCCACATTGCTCGTTGGCGTGCTTGCTAACTTGGAGTGAAATCATACGATTTAGTTTCTCATGTAGTAACCTCTTATTTTCAACATCAGAAAGCTTCTACTGTGCTTCTACTTAATATAAGCTTCTACTTCATATAGGTAACTGTAGCTCTTTACAGGTCTACATATAATGTAGACCAGTGATGTGGCATTCGACATCAGAACAACCTAGTAAATTACACTTGAATGCAGTTGTATGTAAACAATAGCCACAACTGTGACACTAGTTACTGCCTATCTGCCACCCCATTCATAAAAAACTTGGCTACCAAGAGTGGTTTGTGTGCTTCCTTACTCACCATGTGTGCAAGCATGGTTGAATGTCCTAACCTCAAATGTCCTGTCCTAACCTATTGACTATATTGTTACAATGGGTGGGATATATTAGGGAGAGAGTGTACTGTCAGTTCTTGAATTTCATGTGTTAGAAACAGAAAAAATGGTCAAGCCAAAAGATCTGAGTGACTTTAACAAGGGCCAAATAGTGATGGCTAGATAAGTGGGTTAGCACATCTCCAAAATGGCAAGTCTTGTGGGGTGTTCCTGGTATGTAGTGGTTAGTACCTACCAAAAGTGGTGTGAGGATGGACAACCGGTGAACCAGCATCAGGATCATGGGCACCCAAGGCTTATTGATGCATCTGGGAAGAGAAGGCAAGCCCATCTGGTCTGATCACACAGGAGAGCTACTTTAGCTCAAATTGCTGAAAAAAAAACGTAATGCTGGCCATGATAGAAAGTGTCCGAACACACTGTGCATCGTAATTTGCTGCCTATGTGGCTGCGTAGCCACAGACCGGTCATAGTGGCCATAGTGATCCCTGTCAACCCCCAAATGCATCTTCAATGGGGACGTGAGCATCAGAACTGGACCAAGCAATGGAAGAGCTTGTCTGATGAATCACATATTCTTGTAGAACTGGCAGATGGCTGGGTGTATGTTGTTCGTTTGCCTGGAGAAGAGATGAAAGCAGAATTCACTATGGGAAGAAGGCAGGCCAGCAGAGGCAGTGTTATGCAATGAGCAATGTTCTGCTGGGAAACTTGGGTCCTGGCATTCATGTGCATGTTACATTGACATGTACCGCCTACTTAGAGAATTTTGCAGACTACATACATTCCTTCAAGGCAATGGTGTCTCCTGATGACAGTGACATATTTCAGCAGGATAATGCACCTTGCCTCACTGCAAACATAGTTCAGCAATGGTTTGAGAAACATAAGAAAGGATTTGAGGTATTGTCTTGGCCTCCACATTCTGTGGGATTTGCTGGAGCAACTAATACTATTCATGCAGGCCCTACCTCGAAACTTGTAGAGTTTAAAGCATCTGCTGGTAATGTATTTGTTCCAATTACCACAGCATACATTCAGAAGTCTTGTGGAGTCCATGGCTTGACGCATCAGAGCTGTTTTGGCAGCACAAGGTGGATCTTCATAATATTAGGCAGATGGTTTTAATGTTGCTAATCAGTGTATAAGTGAGGCTAATGATGCAATACGCAACATTGAAAAAGATACAACCACTTACCAAAAGTAAAGAAACTATCATGGATGGTAGATGGTAGATAGAAAAGCCACATCAAAGATTTGATGTCTAATTAGAAAAAGACAAAGCAATTATTTACAATATAAACAACATATGTCCAATTCATGTTTGGGCCAGTGGATTGCATTAACCCAGGCTTACCACACTAGATCACAGGATTATGCTAAAACCATTTTGAAAAACTGGTAGATTCTCCAAAAAGACATACGCCTGCAGTATCAGCTGGTGGAGAGGTAGGAACTTGCATGACATACTGGTGCACTCTGACCATATTATACAATGTATTTAATCCCCAGAGTGCGATCTTAATAAACAAGGTGTGTCTGGAAAGTATCTAGCCATGTAATATGAAAAATAGAGACATTTATTGAAGATACAAAAAATATTATACATAGGACAATGACGCCTCAGACCCCTTCAAAGTAGGCACCTTGGGACCTTTCACTGTTCAAAATACTCTGCATAATCATTTGTTGGATTCGCCATGAGCCGCCTCGTCGTATTTACCTGAATCTCATCGACGGCCTGAAATCTTTTCCCTTTATAAGGTGATTTCAACAGATTCCAGACCGTCTTTGAAGCGCTTGTGCCACATTTTAATTTGCACTGCACTCTGCATTGCATTCTCCCTGAAAGCCTTCTGAATCATCTGAATGGTTTCCGAGGAGGAATGTTCAAGCTTAACACAAAATTTGATACAGAGTCATTGCTCTTCTCGTTCAGTCAATTGGAATACGACGGCCACACAGGACACATGCTCACTTAACAGAGTCTGGCACCCCCACTGACTAGTACAGTAAAGTCTTCATTGTTTATGCATGCGAATTCCAGATCACTGACCTTGGCTGCCAGATTACATCGATGTCGTGCAAACCGTTCTCGTTATAATAACAATGGCTGGTCTTTTACTAGAAACACCTTTTGTATATATTTATATATATATATATATATATTCTTTGTTAAACTAATTTGCATATGCCCACCCAGAATCCTTTGCGGTTGTAACATCACTGCTGATTTGGGATTTCTGTGGGAAAAGCGAGTCTTATGGCTTGACTGGTGTGCAGATTTTTGTTTAGCATTGTATTAACTATCCACATACTTCAGGTGGAAGGGGTTTTCAATCACAATTTTTCCCCACCATAACCTATTTGATTTTGCTTCCCAAGCACTACCAAGCCTCAATAAGCAAACCAGTAACCAACCTCATGCTGAAGAGTTGCATTAACAACGAAACAGCTGTCCATGAGTGGTTCACTGGTTTTGCATCTTATCCTAAGTTGTGTTCCAAGCAGTTGTATACTGCAAACACAAATTAAAAGGAATCCATGTTTAAAATGGAATGAGGCAAAAATGTGATTCTTTGTTAAACTAATTTGCATATGCCCACCCAGAATCCTTTGCGGTTGTAACATCACTGCTGATTTGGGATTTCTGTGGGAAAAGCGAGTCTTATGGCTTGACTGGTGTGCAGATTTTTGTTTAGCATTGTATTAACTATATATATATATATATATATATATACACAGGTAATGAACATTAGAAGACCAGCCTTAATTGAAATAGAAAAGCACTTGACTCTTTGCCAATGCATTTCCTTCTACTGCATTTTACATCTGCCTGGTTATTTCCACCCATCACTTCTGTATCTACTAGCCAGAGAAAGCATACAAGTAAGGTTTACCCTGTTTAGGTGATATAAAGGTTTACCCTAGTTATGTGATTTACAGTTTTTGACATAAATTCAGATAGCACACACGCCTCATATGATAACTTAGTAGGCAAGCTGTTCTAAGAGAACTAAAGCGAAAATAATATGCAATCTATGTAGACACTTAATTACCATATGTTCTTTTTAAATAATATGTATAAATAAAGCATTTATTTCAGTAATATGTCACTTTGAATAGTATAGCTAGAAAGGGTTAAATAGTTTTTTCTATGAAGCATCTCTTGGACATTTCCCAACAATAACAATAAAACATATCTGTGTTTAATTAACCACACGTTTTTCTTCGAATCCTTATATTCATCTCCATAAATTATTAACTGGAGTCATACATAGTAGAACTAGTTCAATATCCTTCTGACTATATTTTCTCAGTCCCTCCCTTTTGAATTCCATTTGTTTATACTGTACCCAAAATCCATTTGTTACATAAATGTTATATTATTCATTTCTTTTTGTTTTGTTATTGCTTGGCGTTTCATAAATTTACATTCATCATTTGAATTATTTAATACATTTTTTGCATTGTATTTAATCCTAGTAATTAGGTCAATGTATGTATTAATAAATTAAGTGAATGTATAGTTGCATATAGATGTATAGGGAAATAAAAAAAAAATAGAATGTTTGAGGTACCAAAATGGTCCTTATAGCAAGGATAACTTATAACCTCAATGTCAGGGGCAGACTTGCGTAAGCAGAAGAGGAAAGTCAAACCATTTTAATTTATGGTACTATACATCACGGGATGTCAGATGCTATGAACTTTTATTGAAAGATTGCTGAGAAATTGGAGACTTCTTGGACTCTGTTTATATGAGGTCAATTATTTTAGTGGGAGAAATTTGAAGCCTTTTCACAAGAAATAATAATAAAAAATGTGTAAAATTATAACCGTAATACTTTGTTACTCACTGAAGACAAATTGATTATTTTAAATTTGATTAAAACATGCTTAGTGTATCCATCACACATTTTATTTCTTCCTAAACCCAAAATCCTTGTTTCATGGGGTTTGTGCCATAGCAATACAGGTTTTTCATTAGTCTTCTTTTATGGTTGTAAGTCATATGTATATGTATGCAGCAAAATCTCAAGATGCACACACTTTGTATTGTTTTTCTTAAATCCTAGAAAGTCACAGTAAGGTCAGAATGCCACTGCTGACAACATCTATAATATGTTGTCCTACACATTCCCTTAGTAGACATTCTTTAATCTGCAGCTGTGGTTTTGGGTAGGGGAATGTAAAGAAGGCTCATGATGAAGATCTTTAATTTACCCCTAGATGCACTTTATCTAAATTAATTGGGCCTGGGTGCAGTGACCCTGTAGTTTTAAAACTGCAATGTAAAACATTGTAGTTTTGTAGAAACTGCAATCTTTTTATAGCAAGGTTTAACACAGCTCTAGTGGTTGTCTTCTGGACAGCCACCAGGGGCATTTCCTGTGTGAAAACCAAGTAAAACTCTGCAATATGACCAAATGCAGCTTCACAGGTTGTTGAGCTTCAAAAAATGGGAAGTGGCTGTAAGAAAATAGCAAAAGGATTAAAAATTTACACCATAAGAGCAATAATTAAAGCAATAATTAAATAAAATAATGCAGGTCATTTGGAAATGTTATGAATCAACCTGAAAGATGACATGTGCCTATATTTTCTCAACTTCCTGTGAAGAGGATGGTTTAAGTGGCCAAAAAATCTCCAAGATTCAAAGCTGGAGAATCACAAAAGTTAGTTGCATCTTGGGGTCAGAAAGTCTTCAAAACTACAATCGGAAATCACCCACATCACCACAAGTTGTTTGAAAGGGTTTCGAGAAAAAAGCCTCTACTCTCAACTTAAAAAAACCCAAAAAACTCAACCGTCTTCAGTTTACCAGACTGGATACTTCAAATGGGATCAAGTTCTATGGTCAGATCAAACCAAAACAGAGCTTTTTGGCACTAAACACCAGAGGTGGGTTTAGCGCACTCAAAGAGGTTGCCAAATGGAAAGGTAGCTCATGCCGCTTGATTAACTATGATGGTTGCTCTTTATAGTTTTAGGGCTGTTTTTCTGCCAGATGACCTGGTCATTTTGTTAAGGTACATTGCTTCATGGACTATAAAATATAAACAGATAATTAATGAACACCTAACAAATCAAAAATCAACCCAAAAATGGTTTACTGACCACAAAAACAACACCCTGCCATGGACATCCCAGTCTCCTGAGTTGTTCTACATAGAAAACCAATGGGGTGAACTGAAGAGGAGAGTCCACCAGTGCTGACCTCGGAATTTTAATGATCTGAAGAGAATCTTTTTGAGAAATGGTGTTGGATCCATTGTCATGTATTCTCCAACCTCATCAGTCATTACAGGATATATAGTATACAGCTGTTATTTTGGCAAAGGGAGGTAGCACAAAGTGTTGCCAATAATTGTGCCACATGCATATTTCACAAACTTGTGTTGTGTTTGCAGTTGTTTAATATCTATGACGGTAGAGTATTTTTGTGAATTATTTGAACAAATATAAACACTAAACAATAAAGACAGCTTTTCACAGTCTTCTTTCCCTAAAATTTCTTATCCCCTTCTCCATTCTTCGCAAATCCTGGTTTATAAATAAACCCCCTTGCATTTTGAGCTGCATTATACTTAATTAGGTAATCTATGCAAAATGTATATAAAACTAAACAATTTCCACGTGACATATAGACTATATTTAATAAAGAATAACACCAACACTTTTTGTGGTCACTGATGACATGATGTGAAACATTAAAAACACGTTAGTGCCAACCCAGTGCTTCTCCCTGTCTGTTCTA
Organism: Pelobates cultripes; assembly: GCA_933207985.1. Classification (NCBI taxonomy): domain Eukaryota; kingdom Metazoa; phylum Chordata; class Amphibia; order Anura; family Pelobatidae; genus Pelobates; species Pelobates cultripes. The sequence goes on along the minus strand of OW240912.1, from coordinate 365,354,102 downwards.
GTCATGTCATTGATTTGAATAAATATATGTTGTTGTTGTTTTTTTTGTTTTGTTTTATTATTAATGCAGATTGAGGAGTTTCCTTGAAGTCCGGTATGTTTTGTTCTTTAATATTTCAGGCAGTGGTGGAACCTTTTTTTAACTCTTCCCCTTATACATAAGGTACACTCCACTTCAGATGCTGTGTTAAGTAATCGATCTCTGGCTGATTTGTCCTTTCTTTCCTCTTTGCATTACCTACATTTAACATGCCAGATAAAACTATAAACAGCACAAATGTTAATATATTATCCAATTTTCCAAATATAAAACCTGTGTTTGCCCTTTTCTGCGTACTTCCAAATATTGATCAAATTATATTACATAATTCCAAAAATGGGAAATGTAATTTTCTTTGTTGCCCTTTTTAGCTTGGTCACAGAAACTTTTTCCAATATGAAGTGATTTTTTTTTTTTTTTTTTAAATATTGACTTAAAAATTGTAGAGTTACATTTCTATGCAATGTGTATTTATTGTCTAAGGAAATGTTGTCAACCTTTGGCCTCTTGATGAAGCTGGACTACAACTTCCATAATTATCTGCCTTTCTGTTGTATTCAAAGCATTTTGGGAATTGTAGTCCATCAATATCATTTGTGCTGGAGTCTGTTCTAAGTAATTTAAGCAGCACATAACTTTGGTGAGGCTTTTGGAACATATACTGAGTGTTGCATTAAACTAACCAAAATTATATTTTATTGAATATTCTATCAAAATAAAAAAATTAGAGGTTATGTTGTTTTCTCAATATGTCACAATTTTGAGATTATTCGCTTTTCTGACTTCTTTTTCATGTTACATCTAATCGTGAAACTGGAATCTTATAAGTTCAACTCAATAAGACATAGCAAAAATCAATTTTCATAAATGAGAACATGGAGTCTTTTAATAGATCTTTAAATAGTCTGCCAAATGGCTTTCGGTCAAAAAAGAGGGGAAAAAAAGCCAAGCTCATACTATTCCAATGTGTCCTGAAATTTACTTTCTCTAAATGGAAAAACAGATCAGAACTACAAGTACCAGAACTCAATGGGATACGGTTTGCTGGCTCACCTGTTTGTCTTAGGAACAAAACCTAACTGGCAACTATATTAAGCAACATGTTAAGCAATGATTCCAAATGGCAAAACAAACAAAGAGATCTGCACGCATTAAAGGTGTCATGCTATTTTTTTTTTTTTATTCGGACTCATGCCCATCAAATCACACATACTCTGCAGGTTTTTTGTTTTTTTTGTAAAATATAAATATATATTAAAATCTATTTGTAATTGAGACTTATTTGGCACTTGCCACTGAGGTTTTCAGTTCAAGATCATATTCTATTTTTGCATTGCCAAAGCCTGTTTTACTTGGTTCTTAATGTTAAAATTATCAGCAATATGAATGTGTGCATGGATGTAGTGTACATATGGGAGGAGTATAAGAAACGAAAGCAGGAGATGAAAGATTATTTTAGCTTGTTATATAGGATCCCGCAGGGTCATTGGTAAGTTCAAGATCTCTCTTCTCAGCTTTCATCAAAGCAAAAAAAAATAACTGGATATATTGTAATATATTGCATTAGCTCTAAAGAGACACTTAGAATTTTCTTTTATTTTTATTTTTTTTCTTCTTGCTTTACTCTTGAACATATTGTGGAATCATGCAGAGTACTTCAGGGATATGTGTTTTTCTGTTTAATGAAATCCTTTTTATGTACATGCTTAGTTTATATGAGTCCCTTTTTCCCAATCCATCATGGAATCAAGCTAAAGAGAGCTTGTGAAAACAGTAAGAATGGGCAGAACTTTGTGCCATACACTGAGGACCTATATCAGTGGGTTGTAAAACCTAACCCACCCATAGATTTAAATCACCAGCAAATCCCCGCTATACTAGTGATACAGTAACATCAATCATTCTTGCCTTCCTTAAAGGACCGATCCACAGGAGTATCCTATTAAAAAGTTACTTTATAAACGTTCTGATTTCTATGAGAAATCGTCACTTTTATTATAAAATAATGAAACACCACCTGCCTGTCAATCAAACAGCCAGGCAACAAAGCCAACATGCCGGTGTTATGGAGGGGGATTTTCCCTGCTTGGGGATGCTTCATTTTAAAAACAACTGCAGGAGGAGTGATGGCAGACCAGAGGTGGTGTTACATAAGTGTAACACCCACCTCTATAATGAGATTGCGCAAGGGGAGATGAGGGTGAGAAGTGGGCACAGGTTCAATTTAACCCTGGGCATCTCAGGACATATTCTGGGATGGTAAATTTGTCAAACAATGCTAAATTTATGAGATAGGAAGCTGTTTAATGTCTTCTCATAAATCTACAATATAGATGCTACAAGATTTACTCCCCTTAGCATCAAGGAAACAAATATTACAGCCCATTTATCTTTAAAAGATAATGACCGTACCTCTATGGAGAAATGCATGTCCGTGTGTGCCCCTCTGAATTCCCCTTTTTTCAATGTATTTTTGTAGTCCAAACCAGTTTGCTATTGGGCTGAGCACCACGCCAATCCACTATAGATGCTCCTTTGGAAGTAACCACATTAAAACATAATTTGTGGAGAGTCTCTGGAAGCAGTTTAAGCAGTAAGTGTTGCAGTTAGCATCTTAATCTCCAATGTTAAAATTAGTGTAGGACCCACCAATATTGGGGTACTGTGACACAATAGGGCCATATGGTGTGACTGAATCCCCATATTTGTTTACTAAGATAGGGTATTTTAAGAAGCCTTAAAAATGAAAACTGTATCTGTTTGTGTGTATGTGTGATATTCCCTAATCTGCATTTATCTTCAATACCGACAGACCACAGCTTACACATAATGTTTCATATATTCATTGTGTTTGGCATCTATTATTATGTCAGTATTTTAGTTGACACATTGTAACGAATGCTGGTATTTCAGATACCCGTTCGTTTCCTCACGAACTGCTAGAGTCTGAGTGATTATAGCTCACAGTTCAGGTGTTGATTTGAATGTTCTCCAGAAGAAATACAGCATACAAGTAAATTCACCAAGCAAATCAGACGAATACCCAAACATCAGCCTAGACTAGATAAAGGGTACAACAGGAATGAATTTATTCATGCCAACTGGACGTTTTTTATGCAAGTTCCCATGCACGGGGTTTACAGTGACATATTCCAGGGGCATTCCCCACTGGACCTGAGAGGTGACTATAGCAAAGTAAATACACTGGCTCTCAGGTCCAGTACACTCCCACATAAAATAGGATAATTCTTCCCCTGTGTTTGGGAGATAATTGAGTCAAGGATTGTACTAAACTCAATTATCTCTAGGCACAAAAAACATACATTTCCACAAAACACCGAAAGTACCTCAAAACCCATGGAAACCCCACAAAAGTCATATGCTCTGATAGCCCCGATCTGGGGAACCAACACATCCAAAAATGACCCAGATCGGTTCAGGGGTTCGGGATTTCCATGGAGGTAATAATTTGACCGACTGCACACAAGATCTTATGCCTAAAACCGTTCCACAGTTTCAGAGGTAGCAGTCGGTCCATTTCAGGAAGTCTAAAAGCCAAACAAATTCATGAACTGTGCCCCTGACTCATGGGTAGCGTTTGTTCCCCTAGTTCGTGGGAACAAACCTACCGAATAACAATCTCCTGGCTGGTCGGTGAAAAGAAGCAGTGGTTCGCGAAGTTGACCGGCGTTCGGGAAGTCGAGTGTACGATTCTAGTTCAAGACACTTGACAACCAAGTCCCGCTGCCTCTTTTCCTGCGACAATATGGCCACCGTTTTCTCCAGCACTTGGCATTTGACCATACGAATGGCATCCACACAGGGAGAGCACTTAATCTGTGTTTTTTGAGCCGGGGGGGTGGTCAACGTTCGGTAGTTTTTTTCTACTGGACTAGAAAAATCTGAGTTAACAAACTAAATGTGTGTGTGTGTGTGTGTGTGTGTATTTCTCAGCATATGCAATTTCTTCATGCACTCAGCAATAGCAGATAGTGGGAATGCACTCCATTAGCAAACTGTATAGCTTAAAAGGACACTCCAGACCACTACAGGGAAAAGCTTGCAAAGCCAGCAGACAAGAGAACTGCAGGTTGTGCAAAGTGTTTTTAGATATAACCACAATGATAAAATGCATAATTAAATGCATGCAAGTTTTCATTCGGGTATATCTACTAAAAGGCAATTTTCACTTGCTTTGCATTTTGGCAGTGCAGTGTCCCTTTAAATTCATAATTATACTGATAGATGATCTTTTGGATATTATTGTCCACACTTTTAATAGTTAAATGGGGACTACTTTAATAATAAATTCAGACAAACTACAATTTGTCCAAAACCGAATGCACAAGTCTAATTGCTACAATGCCTTCTATTTACAGCAGTTCTTGTAACTCATCAGTTAACCTCTTGTTCTTACGTTCGTATGGGAGCCCTCTAAGCCTGAAAAGAACCCAAAACGAAATTCATGAAAATGTCATGGCAAATTGGAAAATTCATATAATGGTGTATATAGGCAATCGCACCAACATCAACTTTGCTTAAGAACATATATAAGCACAGAGCAATAACTAATTTTCAAGTCAGCAAACCTGAGGCAGGCAAATTTTTCAGTCAAGCTGCATTAAGCTGTTTCAAATGTTTTAAGAAGCTTATCATGATTTCCTTAAATTCTAGCCTCAAGACTCTGGATTCACTTCATAATGACATTTAATGCTACCATTATGTAACTAAATCTATTCTAACTGTGCAATGGGGATATCACAAAACTGTAATTTGGTTCACTTTTTGTCTGACCCTTTGTGAGATCCTATACTAATCCTTAGACAAAAGTAATTTGTAATCCTTCTAAACACTCTTTTTTTTCTGACGGATTTTCCCACTACAAATAGATATTGACTTTTGCCTAAAAAGTGCTCTTCCGATACTTTTGACGTCTGTGTTCTGTGTAATAATTAGTCAAAGTTGCATTTGTTCCGAGTCAATTAATTTTCATGATCTGTTGCATTCTCCCCCCACCAGTTTGAAAATCATATAGAGGATGGTACTTTTTACATTTGTTGCCCCCTCGACATGAAATGTTTGGCCGATTCCCAATTGACTTACAAGTAGCCATGTTAATATTAAAACCACATGTTCATTAGTGAGGCTGGCAAAAGTTCAATAACCACTGTCCACAGCTAACATTATATTCCATTATGTTCCAGACAACGGGACAGTGTAGGACATATTTTGGGCATGAGAACAAACAACCTCCTCTAACAAAATCCAAATCTCAAACTATAAGAAATGCGATCCATTTTCTATCTATGTATAAATATTCATGCATGCTTTCTCCCAGGTCATATTAAATAAAAATACATATTTTATGTAGAATTGAAATGAATTACTGTTATAGACCTTAGCTAATAAATGGAACATATTCTGCTTATTAAATAGCTTAATCACCTTATCCCTAGGGAGCACATTTCAAAAAATATTAACTAATATTTGACTTCAATTTAGAAACCTACAGCATTTTTTTCTGAATAGGGTTTTTTCTTTCCCCTAGTGTTATTTTGAAAAACAGTCTGAAGATTGAAAGGTATTATTATAGTATTACTAGAATAAATATACTGTAATCTTTTTCTTTTTTGGCACAGATTGATGGATAGCAAACAAATCACATATATATTTCAGTATATCTAATGAGTTTTAATTTTATATATTTGACCTTGATTGACATCAAGAGGACAGGTATTCTTACAAGGTAAATGTGTTCCTTACTAATTAAATATCTTGCCAAACACTGTAAACACCCTATAATTAGTTATATAAACAGTAGATGTTACTTACAATTCTTCACCTCGTTCCTTTGGTTTTTCTGTGTACTATTGACTGTTTATGAAACAGCCACCGATGTGTGTTATGTACCATGCATGCATTTGACTTCACATATTTATTCTGTGTGTTTTTAATCTTGTTTTATCATAAATAATAATACATTAATATTTATCACTGTCTATTCTCCTTCTGCTGTTTGTTGCTTTCAGTTGAGTTTCCTTGTTTCCTCCAATAAAGCACTGTTTACACGTTATCAATTTTAACAGCAAAAATCAGCATGGTTATCAGCAAAAATCAGCATGGTTTTATGAAGCACAGGTCATGTCAAACTAACTTCATTGCGTTCTACAAAGAAGTATAGATCAGGGTGTTGCAGTGGATGTGATCTATTTGGATTTTGCCAAGGCAATTGATACTGTTCCACACAACAGATTAGTGTTCAAACTCAAAGAAATTGGTCTAGATGAAAATTCTTGTTCTTGGGTAGAACGTTGGCTTAAAAACAGAGTACAAAGAGTTGTCATTAATGGTAAATTTACAAGCTGGACAGAGGTGACAAGTGGTGTCCCTCGGGGTTCTGTTCTGGGACCCCTTCTATTTAACATGTTTATAAATGATCTTGAAAAAATAATTGAAAGTCATGTTTCAGTATTTGCAGATGACACAAAACTCTGTAAAGTAATACAATGTGAGCAAGATATTAAGAGGGATTTAGATAGACTGGGGGATTGGTCACTCAAATGGCAGATGAAATTTAATGTAAAAAAATGCAAAGTTATGCACTTCGGTGCAAAGAATGCACAAGCAACTAATACCCTTAATGGAAGCACATTAGCGATAACCACACACATAAGGGACTTGGGAATTGTTATAGACAACAAACTATGCAACAATGTATAAGGCCTGTAAGGTATTGTAATGCATGAAAAAGGTCATTAATTCTCTGGATGAGAATATAATTTTGCCTCTTTATAAATCACTGGTAAGACCACATCTTGAATTTGCTGTGCAATTTTGGTCACCTGTTCTAAAGAAGGATATTATGGCACTAGAAAAAAGTGCAGAGATGGGCTACAAAATTAATAAAAGGAATGGAACATATCAGCTATGAAGAAAGGTTAACAAATTTAAACCTCTTTAGTTTAGAAAAATGTCTCCTCAGATAGAACCGGTGAAACACATCTCAGATTTTGGACTTTGGACTATTCACTACAAGGATGTTTTTACAGTGTATGTTTATTATTTTTTATATCAAATATTCTGGGCCAGTACAAACATTTTGTGGAAATCCATTCACAAACTATACTTTACATAGGACACAAGGTCATGCGTTTAGACTGGAAGAAAGAAGATTTTGTCTAAGGCAAAGAAGAGTTTTTTAATGTAAGAACAATAAGGATGTGGAATTCTTGCCTGAAGAAGTGGTCTTATCAGAGTCCATACAAATGTTCAAACTGCAACTAGATGCATACTTGCAAAAACAGAAAACAGGAAACTGTCTCAAATTATTTTCCTCAAACAACCAATGATTAGACCTGAAGGACCAGCAGAGTCCACCGGTATCATACATATAGAGTTAAAAGAGAGTTCAACCTTCTTCCCATGATGCTGCATCTCAGATGAAATGACTAAATTTGAGAAGATAGTAATGAACGATATGGAAAAAATAAAAAAACCTGATTCTAAGGAACAAAATTTAAAAATGTAAGTTTAAATAAAGACCCAACCAAGGATATCACACTAAGATATCTAGGGATACTGAATCAGAAAGAATATACATTTTTGGGTATGCCCCATTACAAAATTCCCATCTTTTACTATCTTCCCAAGATACATAAAATTCAGGACAAACCACCGGGAAGACCTATTGTTTCTGGGATAGGATCAATATCAAGTAAACTATCCCAGTACATAGATAAATGCCTAC
>OW240912.1:365320408-365346216 GCA_933207985.1 Pelobates cultripes | reverse complement strand
CCCCTCTCACCATTACCCGTCTCTCCCTCTCACCATCATCCCCCCCCATACACACAACACACTTCAAGCAGCTACCCCATACACATATGGTCTCAGACAAAAACTCAAACATGCTCACAGAGACATACATTCAGACACAGGGATATTCTCTCTCAGACACACTCTCAGGCACATACACAGGTAAACTGTGCATCAATGTGTATATGTGACACTTTTTTTGTTAGTGGGGCCTCTTATTTGAGTTTCGTCTAAGGCCTCATAAAGTCTAGAGCCGCCTCTGTACCCAGATATATCAGAGCTGCTGCAGAAAGTGCGCACTTTTGGCGTTCTCACCCTGCTGCTGCTCGCCTGTCTGTGTTGCAGCGTAACTTTGGCCTTCCCGCTCACTGCCTCATGAGACTGTGCAAGCAGCAGCACGTGATAGTGGAGTTTCAGTTGCAGCACGCACAGGTCAGTCGCTCTGCGGAACAGAGTTTTCTTTTTTTATATGTCCCAATATTTTGGGGGCTACCCCAATTAAAAAAAAAAAAAAGGGTTGGCTACGTCCTCCTCCTCCAGCGCTGCTTCCACCTACACCGCCACGGTCACCGCCTCCTCAACCTATGGGTCACTTAGTATAAACTATGTACACATTAGCAGAGGCTTGTGAAGGCCTTTTCTCCATGCATCAGGAGTTGAGCTCAGTTTGAACAATGTAAGAGAATACCGTGCACTCCAACCCTCTCTCAAATGGATAATTCTGGTGATCCTCCTGACAGCCATGCTTTAGATTTTGATTTATGTTCTTCCAAAGCTAAAATCAAAGATTCCATCTAGTGCTTTTTTATGGCTCAGCTGTATTTTTATTTTTATGTTATTTTAAGTGATTACCCTATCCACATTTGTTTGCAGGGCACTTGTCCTACTCTTACCCCCATTTTACTTCCTTTTGCAGCTCTCTAGCCCTTTCCAGGAGTTTTTTAGAGACATTTTTGTGGCGAAACGTTCGGGTCCCCATTGACTTCAATGGGATTCGGGTTCGGGGTCAAGTTCTCTGAAACTGCTATGTTTGCATCTGAAGGGTTAAAACCTGAGGGACCTGGCACCCAGACCACTTAATTGAGCTGAAGTGGTCTGGGTGACTATAGTGTCCCTTTAAAGCTGTCTGTACCCAGGGACGTATTAGCCGCGAGTCAAAAGAGGCATTTGCCTTGTGCGGCATTTTTCAGGGGGCGGCGCTGGCGGGCGGCGCTGGTGGGCGGCACTGGCAGGCGGCGCTGGCAGGTGGCTGGCGAGGGAGCTCTTCCTCTGAGCTGACTGCTCAGCTCCCTCGCGCGCCGCAGAGTGAGGCTGGGAGCCGGAAGATGACGTCATCTTCCGGCTCCCAGCCTCACTCTGCAGCCGGCGCGCGAGGGAGCTGAGCAGTCAGCCTGTGGGAAGGGCTCCTCGCTTAGCCGCCTCGCGACAGTAGCAGCCAGCGCCTAGCAGCCACTGGACCAATTAGGGAGAGAGCACCTCCCAAGCACTCCCAAAGGTAAGTGGCGCTGGGGGTTAAATTAAAAAAGCAATGGAGTGATATTGTGTGTGTTTGTGTCTGTCTGACTGTGTGTGTGTGTGTAAGAAATTGACTGTGTGTGTGTGTTTGTGTCTGACTGTGTGTGTGTCTGTCTGTGTGTTTGTAAATTCGACTGTGTGTGTGTGTGTGTGTGTGTTTGTGTCTGACTGTGTGTGTGTGTGTTTGTGTCTGACTGTGTGTGTGTGTCTGTCTGTGTGTTTGTGTCTGACTGTGTGTGTGTCTGTCTGTGTGTGTGTTTGTGTCTGGACTGTGTGTGTGTGTGTGTTTGTGTCTGACTGTGTGTGTGTGTTTGTCTGACTGTGTGTGTGTTTGTGTCTGACTGTGTGTGTGTGTGTTTGTGTCTGACTGTGTGTTTGTGTCTGACACCGTGTGTGTGTGTTTGTGTCTGACTGTGTGTGTGTTTGTGTCTGACTGTGTGTTTGTGTCTGAATGTGGTGTGTATAGTGGAAGTGAATTAGAATGTATGTAATGGATGTAGTGTTTGTGTGTATTAGATACTGTTTGTGCAGTGAATACAGAGTGTGTGTTTGTGTAGCGGATGCAGTGTGTATAAGTGAACGCAGAGTGTGTTTGAGTAGTGGATGTAGTGTGTGTACAGTTATGTAGTGTGTGTGTGTACTAGATGCAATGTGTTTAGTGGATGCAGTGTCTGTAGTGGATGTAGTGTGTGTATTAGACGCAGTGTCTCTGTATAGTGAATGCAGAGTGTTTCAATGTGTGGTGAATGTAGTGTGTGTAGAGTGAATACAGGATGTTTGTGTAGTGGATGCTGTGTGTATAGTTAATGCAGAGTGTATGCTAGTGTAGTGAATGCAGAGTGTGTGTCAGTGTAGTGAATGCAGAGTGTGTGCATGTGTGTAGTGAATGCAGAGTGTGTGTTTGTGTAGCAGATGCAGTGTGTATAAGTGAACGCAGAGTGTGTTTGAGTAGTGGATGTAGTGTGTGTACAGTTATGTAGTGTGTGTTTGTGTGTACTAGATGCAATGTGTTTAGTGGGTGCAGTGTCTGTAGTGGATGTAGTGTGTGTATCAGACGCAGTGTCTCTGTATAGTGAATGCAGAGTGTTTCAATGTGTGGTGAATGTAGTATGTGTAGAGTGAATACAGGATGTTTGTGTAGTGGATGCTGTGTGTATAGTTAATGCAGAGTGTATGCTAGTGTAGTGAATGCAGTGTGTGTCAGTGTAGTGAATGCAGAGTGTGTGTCAGTGTAGTGAATGCAGAGTGTGTGCATGTGTGTAGTGAATGCAGAGTGTGTGTTAGTGTAGTGAATGCAGAGTGTGTGCTAGTGTGTAGTGAATGCAGAGTGTGTGTCAGTGTAATGAATGTAGTGTGTGTGTTAGTGCAGTGAATGCAGAGTGTGTTAGTGTGTAGTGAATGCAGAGTGTTAATGTGTAGTGAATGCAGAGAATGTGTTAGTGTGTAGTGGGTGCAGTGAGGGTGTTAATGTGTAGTGAATGCAGAGTGTGTGTTAGTGTGTAGTGAATGCAGAGTGTGTGTTGTACTAGTGTATGCAGTTTGTGTGTTGTATTAGTGTATGCAGTGTGTGTGTTGTATTAGTGTATGCAGAGTGTGTGTTGTATTAGTGCATGCAGTGTGTGTGTTGTATTAGTGTATGCAAAGTGTGTGTTGTATTAGTGTATGCAGTGTGTGTGTAAATGTGCAAACTAGCGGGTGGTAGGGGGGAGGAAGGGGCATTTTCACATTAATTTTATATTAAATCAATTAAATGTTATTCCCCCTCCCTGCTTCTTACCTGTGTCCAGGGAGGGGGGAGATTTCATTCACTGGTGGTCCGGTGGAATTGGGGGCCCTGCTCCTTGTTACTGCAGAGGGGGCCCAGCACACTGCTTCTGCACATTCCGGTCCTCTCTTCCAATAACTCTCGCGAGACCCTGCGTGCCATGCGGAGCGTTGCCATGGTAACCCGTGGCAACGCTCAGAAGGCCGCGGGTCTTGCAAAAGTTATTGGAACAGAGGAGCTGAATGTGCAGAAGCAGTGTGCTAGGCCCCCTCTGCAGTAACAGGGAGCCGTGGGCCTGCAGCTACACATATAGATAGTGATATTCGCTATCTATGTGTGCAGAGAGGGAAAGTGCGGCCTGGGACTGCCAGAGCAGTCACCATCATGGTTGTCACACCCTGATGGCAGCCCTGCCCTCGCATACAAAATCTAGCCATCACACATAACACTCAATCAGCATACAAAGAAACACTCAGTCCCTCCTCCATACAGTTCTCAACCTCCTCCACACAAACAACACACTAACAAAAGCAAACTACAAGGCTCTATGAGTGGGGCACAAACTGGCATTCTGCCTAGCACCTTGTGCAACTACCCACTATTGATTTGATGCCTCACTCCCTGGAGTGGGATCTGCTTTTGTTTTCTCCCTGTGTTACTTTGCCTCGGAACCAAAGAACTAATCAATCTCTGTGGCCAATTGATTCTCAAATTGTGAAAAAATATTTACCTTTATCTTTTGATAAGTTTGTTTTTTGCGACAGCTGCATGTCAAGATTAATCTACAAGGTTATTCACTAAAGTGAGAATTCATGGTGATTTCAATGTGAATTTCAAATGTAAGGTCAAAATAGCCAAACTGGAAAAATGATCTGTCTCAGCAATGTTTTCCATTCGGCTTCTCTGGTTTTAGATTTGAAATTCACTTTATGATTCGCTATATGGATGAAATCATGAAACAAACAAAATGGACAATGGACGGAACTGTTTTATTTGCTTCATGATTCAGAGTTCTGTCCTTGGCACCAAGAAAGATGATCGATGGAAGAAAAGATGCTTAATGGTTAGGGACAGCCACGAAATGTTGATTTTATTCAAGGATTAAGTAAAAGTTAAGCAATAATGGGAAAAATGAGAAGCATTAAAATAAAACCTATATTTATATACTTGTATATTATATATTTAATGCATTTTCTTTTTTACTCCCCCTTCTTCTTTCTATTGGTTACATCTTCTCACATGTAAAGCAAATGGCAATGAAATGCACCTATAAGTGTACCATAAAATATATAGAAAATATTTATATTTGGCAGTATACTCTGGCTGATTTTCATGCCATTTTGGTTCCTCCTTTTCCTGAAACGGTTACATGGACAAAATTTGTCCAAACTGAAAAGCTACATAGATAAATGCTGAATACAAAGAAACTATTTTTTTTTTCTAAAGAATTGTTTCAGGCATCTAGAACTTTTTTGGAGTGCCCAAGTCTACGTGCTGGTGATTTGATCCCTTTCTTCTCTTACCTGTTGTGGTTTTGGTACTTGGAGCATTTATTTAAAGTAAGAGAGAAGAGATCATGTAAGACTATCCTTGTTTTTTGAAGAACGATACCGTCTTAAAAAGCCTTATCTTGTCACACATAGGATATGAGGCCACTTCAGGGTCGGCACTCCATATATCAAGCATCACACCACAACATAGAGAGTAGGGTCATGGCACCTTATTATACTGATTTTTACACAATTTGATTGTTCAGGTGAGGACATCAGGGATATCTCACTTCACATCCTCAAATTGAACAATGGACCTATCTTTGCTAAGGAAGTCGTCTTCACAACAATTCTCCATAAAACCTTGCAATAGCAAGTCAGCCATTTGTTTTACAAGAACAAAGTCAGTGAGGTGACTTTGTATCTAGTTTGCTTTTAGTGAATAGCAAATGTGGCCCCACTACATGGCTCTTTTTAGCCTTAGTTTGGTTTAAAAAGTTGGTTTAGCAGTTTTACCCATGTTGTCTACAATTTTTTCATAGGTAAACTCAGTGCAAGTTACTGTTTGGTGATTAGAACTCTTCGTTCTGCACAGTATTGGTGACTTACTTAATACACTTCAGTCCCAAGTGCACCTGGAGCTATTATGGGTTATTTTCATAATTGTTTTTTTTTTTTTTCCAGAGCAGGAACAGTTATTTCTTTAAAATTATTCACCCATAATAATGGTGGAATTTTTGTACTATTAATAAGCCATAATATGCTGATGAAAGATTACCTATAAAAAATAATAGTCAGTCTCTCATCGCATGCCTATATACACTGCATTAACATGGAATCATTCAATCAAACCCTTTCATCTTAAATTGGCTTTATGGATCAGTGTGCATACCCATCTCTAATATATCCTGTACATTTATTCTTTTTTTCTTATTATCTTGAATTGAGAATGTTATAGACATAAATTATATTTAAATCCACCTCCAGGTATGCTGCTGTTCGGTGTCAGAAGTAAGTTAATGGGAATGTTTATATGAAAACCATCAAGGTTTGTTGCTGGTTATATTACACTATTAAACATTGTCCTCAATAAACCAAACAATTAGATCAGGCGTGACCAAAATGTAGACCCCTAGCTGTTATGGAACTACAGCTCTAAGACATCTAATGCTTAGCCTTAAACAATATTAGTTTAATGGAGCAGGTATGGTGTATAGATCATGCCCCCTGCAGCCTTACTGTTCAATTCTCTGCCATTTGGGAGTTAAATCACTTTTGTTTCTGTCCATGCAGCCCTAGCCCAACCTTTACTGGCTATCACTTAAACCGCCTGCATAAAACCAAAACGGTTTCATTTTCAATCAGATGCTAACTTACTTAAGAAGTTTTTATCTTATGCTCTGTAAATTCAGCTTTAATCACACTCCGAAACTCCTGCAGGGTCTAAAGACTATTAACAGAACAGGAGACACAAAATTCTAAATTAGACAGACTTTGCAATAAAGGAAGTTTAAACATTACATGTCTCTTTCCAGGAAGTGTTTAGGAAGGCTGTGCAATACACATGCAGAGAGATGTGACTATGGCTACTTAGACAAAGTGATGTTACTAGTAAATGGCAGAGAATTGACCAGTGAGACTGCAGGGGCATGATCTATATACACAACCTCTTCATTAAGCTAAAGTTGGTTTGGTGACTATAGAGTCCCTTTTAACCCCTTAAGGACCAAACTTCTGGAATAAAAGGGAATCATGACATGTCACACATGTCATGTGTCCTTAAGGGGTTAAAGAGACTTTTAACACGATAAGCACTGCAACATATTGTCTACAGCCCTGTGTCTCATCTATGTTTCCACTAATGCTGAAATGAACTTCCAGATTAGCTTATCCAATTTTGGATGGCAATGATAGTCTGAGAGTGCTGGAATAACCTTCACAAAATCAATCCCACAAAAAGTTGCAGGAGCTAATTTAGAATTTCACTTGGACATAGGCCAAGCTTCAGCAGAGGGGCTGGATTGTCATTATAAGGAAAAGCCCAAATCTTTGTCTAACTGCCCAAAAATGGTTTGCTACTAACTGGCAAGATAGTATCCACACACTTTTTGTACCAAACACACTTCATTAAGATACAGGTTACGGCGCTCAGAATGTCTCTCCAAGACTTAACAGTTAAAAAGCTACCTCTCGACAATCACTGACCTAGATTCTTTTGTTGCACTATTACCTGCCCACCATAGTTTTTATTAGCCCGAAGAGTTCATTCAAAGTAATTTAGTGGGCATTATTAACACACACATTATAATTGTTTCATTCTTTAAATGGAAAATATATTTATATCCTCGTAAAAACCTCACTGAGTGCCTAGGAACAGGTATTTTGGAAACACTGTATTTTTATATTGTGATTTAAAGTTGGGAACGCCAGAATTCATTTTAACTAGCTGCGGAGAGACAACTTGCCAAGAAAGTCACCTAATCATACCAGTTTCAGCAACCTATCACATCACAAAATTAACTAAAAGAAGAATGCATTTGTAGCCCCTCTGAGTTACGCACACATTACAAATAGGAATATGAATGGTAGTTCAAATCACTTAGTGTATTGTCACACAGCATGCATCACATTGGAATAATAAAACTAATGTAGTTCATATTCAGCTAATGTACTATTTTTCTTTATTTAGTCAATGGAAGTCATTGATGCTACTGTATTAACTGGAGGCTAAACCTAATGCTATGAGAGCTTTTATATTATTATTTGTTTTAGTTTACAATACAAATTAAATATTCTATTAATAGCTGTACCATTGTACGAGACCTGTCGTCAGCAATGAATTTTTTTTATTTTTTTTTTGCTACAATTTTAGAATTAATTTCAAATTTGGCTTGCTGTTCACTTTGTCCATTTAAACTTTCCTTTTCCTATTGACCAGACATGAAGGGCTAATTACCAGCTGCTGTAAGCTATCTCTATTAACTACAGTCGGTAGCTAATAACCACTACTACTGACTGAGTTCCAAACTTGTTGCAATTTTTATTTTAATTTTAATTCTTTATTATTGGTTTGTCACGATATTTTGTAATTGTAACAGAATGTATCATATGCATTTGTTACACAACGTTTATGTTACATGTGGTATTTAAAGGCACACTATAGTCACCAGAACAACTACAGCTTATTGAATTTGTTCTGGTGAGTAGAATCATTACCTTCAGGCTTTTTGCTGTAAACACTGTCTTTTCAGAGAAAATGCAGTGTTTACATTACAGCCTAGTGATAACTTCACTGGCCACTCCTCAGATAGCTGTTAGAGATCCTTCCTGGGTTATGGCTGCCTAAAATTATTATTATTATTATGATATTTATTTCCGCAATGGGTGGACAAACAGACATGTAGTTGTAACCAGACAAGTTGGACACACAGGAACAGAGGGGTTGCTCAATGAGCTTACATGCTAGAGGGAGTGGGGTAAAATGACACAAACAGGTAAGGATAGTATTAGACTAGTGACAGTTGCAGAAGAGGAATCAGTCAGGAGCTATTAACAGTTTAATTGATACGCTTTTATGAAGAAGTGGGTTTTTAACGATTTTTTTTAAGGAGTGGAGACTGGGTGAGCATCTAACGGAGGAGGGAAGCGAGTTCCACAGTAACAGTGCAGCCCTCGAGAAATCTTGAAGGCGAGCATCAGAGGTGGGAGTATGGACAGAAGATAGACGTAAGTCTTCAGCAGATCATAAGATCTCCTCCCTCTGCATGCAGAGACTGACCTTTACTCATAGAGATTCATTGATTCAATTAATCTCTATGAGGAGATGCTGATTGGCCAGGGCTGTGTTTGAATCATGCTGGCTCTGCCCCTGATCTGCTTCCTTGTCAGTCTCAGCCAATCCTATGGGGAAGATCAGGCCACCACTTCTGATGATATCAGCAGACTGCTTATTTTTTTGAACAGCATGCAGAGATACAGCTTCATGCTTGAATACAATAAGATTTTGCTATATTTATGGAGGCATAACGGGCCCAGGGGGGCTAGATGGAGGTTTTAACACTATAGGGTTAGGAATATATGTTTGTGTTCCTGACCCCATAATGATCCTTCAACATTTGACTTCCATTACTATGGTTATTTATGCTGTTGAATATCTCTGCCTCTCCTCGTGGGCGTCTTGCATTCCGACAACAACATTTTTTTTTATAATAAAGTACAAACGTTAACATACAAACATGTCATTTCAAAACACTTCAAAAGACAAAAGAAGAAAGAAGAGAAGAAGAGGAGAAAAGAATGTCATGTGGTCGGAGTTCAGGGTGCAAGGGCCATTCTTGTATGTTGTTGGTTAAGTTTCTGCTATAGGAAAAGTGTAGCATAGACAGTGGTTGGCCTCGTAGGGGTTTTGTATCTTCCCTGGTTTCGTGTCTTGCTGTGTTGGAGGGTTGGGGTAGGGATTCTTGTTACAGGGTGTAGTGGTATATAGTCTCCCCCTCGCAGCTCCTGCTTCCACTAGTCCCCCCAAACCCCAACCATCCACAACTCCCATATCTTTTCATACGATTTCATTGTGTCTCTAACTTGCGCTGTTAGGTGGTCCATAATACATGTGTCTTTAATTTTATGGATTACAGTGCCTATTGAGGGGGTGTCAGGTTTGAGCCATACCTGCACCATGGTTCGTCTGGCCGCCAGGGTGATTTTATAAAGTAATTTTTGTTCCTTTCCTGGCCAGTCGTCTAATTGTCTGGACAGCAGAAACACCCATGAGTCTTGTTTTACATGTCTCTGAAATACCTTATCTCACAGATCCCCCACCTCCTCTCAGAAGGATCGTGCTCTAGGACAGTCCCACCAAATGTGCTTGTATGTCTCCCTGTGGCCACATCTCCTCCAACACAGGTCGTTTTGCGCATATGGTGTAACTTTACTGGGGTAGTGTACAATCTAAGCCTGTTCCTGTTCAAAACCGGTGAGTGTTTTTTGAGCTGCTTCTTTTACTAGATTGTGTTGGGCGAAATCACTAATCTGTAGGTATCTGAAAAAATCGGATGGTTTTAGTGAGGCATTTTCCTTCAGTGCCTCGAAAGTTATAATTTGGTCTCCCTCGTATAGGTATACCACCCTCTGTAATCCTGTGTATTCAATGCCTTAGCAATTGTGAGCGTTCATTCTTGGGGGAAATGCCCTGTTTCTTAGTGTCGGCATCATTGGTGAATGTGATGAAGTTAATTTATATTTCTGAGCGGAGTTGTCCCAGACTCGGAGGGAGTTTAAGATCGCAGGGCACTGTGTGCGAATGAGTGCTCTCTTAGTAACCATATATAAAATTGAGGGAGATCTGCTCCCATCATATTGGATTCGACATCCGCCCACCTTCAAGCAATTTTTTTTAATGTCTGATCACCAATATCTTCTGATGGCAAGGGTCAGTATAAAAACGCATGCTGTTTAACTTGTTACCATAGCAACTACATTTTGCCTTTAAAAATAATTCACTCTGAATATGTGCATTTCACCCGATGATTGGGATTTTGTGCTATGTCAGATATATACCTGTGTACCTTTTGAGGTTAATTTCTGCTAAGTTATTATTATGTATATAGCATGAATAAATTCCACAGGGTTGTACAGTAGGTGGACTAACAAACAAGAGTAACTTCTATGTCACATAAATCTGTCTCTCTTCTAAAGTGCTACACTCCACTCTCACCTCCTGCTCTGCTACTTTTCCACCTTGTTTGGTGGCTGTCCTCTTTACTGTCCTGTTGTCTTTTAATACCCCTCCTCCTCTAGACTGTAAGCTCATCTGAGCAGGGTATTCATCTACCTATTGTTGCTGTATTATTTTGTAATTGTCTAATTTATAGTGATGTCCCGAACGGTTCGCGAACGGTTCGCCACGAACGGTTCGGCACGGACTCATCATTGAGTAAACTTTGACCCTGTACCTCACAGTCAGCAGACACATTCCAGCCAATCAGCAGCAGACCCTCCCTCCCAGACCCTCCCACCTCCTGGACAGCATCCATTGTGAAGCTGCATTCTTAGTGAGCTGTCCAGGAGGTGGAGGGTCTGGGAGGGAGGGTCTGCTGCTGATTGGCTGGAATGTGTCTGCTGACTGTGAGGTACAGGGTCAAAGTTTACTCAATGATAAGTCCGTGGTGAACCGTTCGTGGCGAACCGTTCGCGAACCATTCGGCGAACCGTTCGGGACATCACTACTAATTTATTGTTAAATTTCCCCCTTTCATAATATTGTAAAGTGCTGCAGGATAAGTTGGCGCTATTTAAATACCAATAATAATTTAAAAAAAACAAGACAAGTTGGACATACAGGAACAGAAGGTGCTGAAGGACCTGCTCAGGGGGGTGGGGTAAAATAACACATTTTATTTATTTTATGTAATGGAAAAGAAAGTTGCTAGAAGAGTTTACAATAAAGGTTTAGTTTTGTAGGTGGGTTAGTGAAGGTGTGTCAAAGGAAAAAAGTTGACAAATAACGTATATGTCTTCTTGAAGAATTGGATGGGACATAATTGTGTACTTGTAGGAGTTGATAAGCAAGAGCAGTATTATGAAGAAATTTGTAAGTATAAGGACTGACAGAAGGGGGAGGTGATGGAGGACAGTAAGATGAGCTATGCAGCAATATTTATGATAGACTATAATGAGGCAAGCTGGGAGTGCTTAAGACCAATGATAAGTGGATTACTGTAGTCAAGGTGGGAAATGATAGCAGCATGGATGAGCAGCTTATCTGCGCCCGGTGTTAGGTAAGAATGGATTTTCAAGATGGAGGTGACAGGATTTGTCAATTGATTGGATGTGAAGGGTGAAGGAAAGGTTGGAATAGATGAAAAGGTAGAGCTAATGGTAGTGACATTGACTTGGAGGGAGATAAATGCGGGAGTAGCGGTGTTTGAATGAGGAAAGGTGAGAAGTTCTGTTCTGAAGAGAAATAGCAGATAGGCATATGGAGACATGAGTCAAGAGGGACAAAGACAGATCAGGAGAAGACAAATAGATTTGCCACTGTAATGCCTGTGGATTACTTCTCCTAACATTCAGCATTGAAGTAATATTGGAAGCCAAGGGGCTCATTAGTTTACCAAGGAAGGTAGACAGATCATTGGGGAACACCAACAGGGCTTGTGGAGTAGAGGAAAAAATAGAAAAGGAGGCACTGAGAGAATGCTGAGAGAGGTAGGAGTACCAGGAAAGAGCCGCGTCTTGTAGGCCGAGGTTGTGAAGGATTGGGAAAAAAAGTTGATGATCAACAGTGTCAAAAGCTGCAGAGAGGTTAAAAAGAATTAGAAGGGAGTAATAACCTGCTGGATTTGGAAGCAATTAAAGGGACTTTCTAGTGCCAGGAAAACAATCCGTTTTCCTGGCACTGCAGGTCCCCTCTCCCTCCCACCATCCATCCCCAGTAGCTGAAGGGGTGAAATCCCCTTCAGGTCACTTACCTGAGACCCCGCCGATATCCCTTGCAGGTGGTTTCTGCTCGCCGTTACTCCTCCCAGTGATTACGTCAGCAGGTGGGCGAGACTGATCCCGCCCACCGGCTGAGGAAACCTAATGCGCATGCATTAGTAGACAGATACTAGAGGTGGAGTTAACCCTGCAAGGTAATTATTGCAGTTCATAAAAAACTGCAATAATTACACTTGCAGGGTTAAGGGTAGTGGGAGTTGGCACCCAGACCACTCCAAAGGGCAGAAGTGGTCTGGGTGCCTGGAGTGTCCTTTTAAGTCAATTGTTAGGTGACATACTTTGGTTAGAGCTATTTCAACAAAATTCAGACTGGAGTGAGTCAAGCAGAGAGTTTTCAAGTAATCAGTTAGTCTCTTGGACACATTTCTCTCAAGGATCTTGGAGGCATATGCTAGTAGGTCGATAGTTAAATGGGTAGCTTAGGTATAGATTAGGCTTTTATAGAATCAATGTTATGGTTATATACTTGAAAGGTGCAGGAAATTCGCCAGAGGAGAAGGATAAATTGAATATTTTTAACAAGAGACTCAGTGGGTCAAAGAGACAGAATGCATAGAAGGTACAAGGGAATAGAATCAAGGGAACAGGTGGTGGGGTGGTAAGAGCGAAGCAGAGCAGAAACCTGTTTGTGGGCATGAATGAGCATAAGAGTAGGATTGGGGGGAAGATTTTGTAGATATACAGGAGAGATTTGAGATCTCTTGCCTGATACAATTAAATAATACATACTCTTTCAGTGTATATAAAAAGAAAACATATAATAATATAGTTAGTATAACATACTATGGCAATTTATAGTATAAAGAATAATTTTATGTTTTATATCCTGTGTCTTTTATTTAATTTTATTGATGATTGATATAATTTAATATGTTTTAATATATACTCTGGAGTTTCAATCTAATGCCCTATAGTTAACAAGTATTTTTCTTTTTATATGGTTGGCACTAGCCATTAAACACCAACAATGGGGTTGGACACTAGTCGAAAACCAACTGCTAAGTAGTGGTTGGTGGCTCTCAGAGTCGTTAGCCGCTACTTAGTGACAGGCTGCACAGAGCAGCAGCCGGTAACTCTATGGCACTACTGGTGTGATATTGCAGTCAATAAATAGCCACTACTTGCTAACTGTAGCGACTGGCACTTTAACAAGTAGCAACTGGCCGGTAATTCCCTGTGCTTCCCATCTATGTGAATACTTGCAAATATGAACCTCTTGTTTTCACCTTCTTCTTCTTCTTTTTTTTTTTTTTAAACGTAATAAAAACTGATACACTTAAAGAAAAAGTAGCATCATGATTGGAACAAGCACTGTGTGTTTTAATAAATGTATCTATTACACTAAGATATTAGAAGCTATATATTTACATGTGTCAGAAAGTTGACAGTTCTATGCTTTAGTAGGCCTACCATGACCTACATTTCTGTAGAATCCCTTTCACCTCTCCTCCTTTAGATGGAGTCATTCAATAATCGTTTCACATATTAATATTTAAACAAAATAACAGCCGTAGTTTTTCAGTGAAACAGTCTAAAACGGTCATTATTTATTTTTTTATTTTTTAAGAAAGCTCATAAATTTGTAAAACTGAGTTTAAAATTGTTATCCTTCCAGCCTAACACAACAACTGTGTTTTTTAGGCTTATTTACTACATATGTAAAACAGGAGGATATAGCAAATGTGTTTTACATCCAGGAACGTGCTGATCACTGTATATCATAATGTGCTGAGCAGGGAAGAGGACATATTATGGTAGCTCGTAAATGCTTTTACAATGTGAATGTTTTACAGAAAGGGGAATGGCTTTTTCTATACAGACTAAGACATTGCATAAAATATACACATTAATGATTATAAGCACAACTGTAATCGAAATCCATTAAAAAAGTCAACAACAATAAATTAAGACTTTATTAATAAACATTTATAATGTAACAACACAATTTCATTGCATGGGCTATTTCCTTGTTATTTTTTAATTGTTTCTAGTGTTTAATATTAAATTAACCACGGAGAAATGTTTCAGATAATCTCACAACGTGCTTGAAAGAGTCTATTTATGGGCAAGGGATTATAATACAATTAAAAATTTTTATATAGCGCCAACATATTCCACAGCACTGTACACTAGGTAAGCAAAACAAACATTTAATTCTAACAAAACATGTATGGCATACAGGAACAATAAGTGAAGAGGGACCTGGCCAAATGAGCTTACAATCTACAAGGCAAAAAGGACAAATACACAGAGGTAAGTAATGGAATCAAGTACCTGAGGATGGGAGGGAGCAGGGTAGGAGGGAGAACAATAAATGTGAGACTGGAAGGTTGCAGTGGATAAGGAGTAAGGGGGAGAGCTGACAGGTTTCTCTGAAGACAGTGGCGTACACATGATCCATGGGGCCCCAGTGCGAAAATTGATCTGTGGCCCCCCCCGGGCGCTTACTCTGCGCAGGCCAGGGCCGCAACACATGGCGGCGGGCACCTGTGACCGCGGTATGTACGCCAGTGCATGCAGATACACATACACCTAGAGGACCACTATAGGCACTCAGATCACTGCAGCTCAATGAAGTGGTCTGGGTGCCAGGCCCCTCTAGTTTTAGCCCTGCAGCTGAAAACATAGCAGTTTCTCTGTATTAGCTGAGGGTTAATCCAGCCTCTAGTGGCTGTCTCACTGACAGCCACTAGATGCTCTTCCGCGATTCTCACTGCGAAAATCACAGTGAGAAGACGCTGGACATCCATAGGAAAGCATTGAGTAATGCTTTCCTATGGGCGGCTTGAATGCGTGCGCAGCTCTTGCCGCACATGCGCATTTGGAGCTGAGAGGCGGATCGGGGCGGAGAGATCCCCAGTGCCAAGTCCCGGCGCTGGAGAAAGGTAAGTGCTGAAGGGGTTTTAACCACACACACACTCTCACGAACAGATGCATACACACTAGCTAACAGACACACACATTTACTGACAGACACACACTCAGTGACAGACATACGTACACACTCACTGATATAAAGACACACATACACACTCACTTACAAAACATACACTCTCACTGACAAACACACACTCACTAACTGACACACACACAGTAACACACACTGACACACAAAAACTAACATACACACACACTAACACTAACACACATACACACTCACATTTTGTAAAAAATGTAATTCCCCCAGCCTCCATACCTTTGGGGAGGGGATTCCCTGGGGTCCAGTGGGACTGCTGGGTGGCCAGTCCTACAGGCGGCGTGGGAGCACTGATCCTCCTGCCCAGCTCCCTCGCGCACCCCTTACTGATGATGGAGCCGGAGTGACGTCATCTTCCGGCTCCGGTATCACTGCGGTGTGCATGAAGGTGTTGGGCAGAGAGCGCTCAGGGGAGAATGCTCCCTCGCGCGCCCGAGCGCCCGAGCGCCTGAGCGCCTGCCCGGTGTCACCACTGCCAGCTGGTGGCCAGCTCCTGGGCCCCCCCAGGAGAAGAGGCTGGCAAACTGGCATACATACCACGGTCGCTGCAACCCCTGCGACTGCGGTATGTATGCCAGTCTCTGAAGAAGTCTGTTTTTAGGGACTTTTGAAGGACTGCAGAGAGAGTTGGATACCCCACAGCATCTCTGTGTGGCAGTGTATATTTATATGTGCTTATTTCTCAGCATGCAACACTAATACACAAATACACCATTGCATTCAAACGTCAACATTACATACAGACGCACCTCTACATTCAAAGGCAAACACTACACACAAGTAAACCAATGCTTTCAAAACACACAACACTAC
Organism: Pelobates cultripes; assembly: GCA_933207985.1. Lineage (NCBI taxonomy): Eukaryota > Metazoa > Chordata > Amphibia > Anura > Pelobatidae > Pelobates > Pelobates cultripes. The sequence goes on along the minus strand of OW240912.1, from coordinate 365,330,141 downwards.
ACACAAATACATTCACACACACATTCTCCATACAAAAATGTGCTTACATTGAACACACAAACCGATAGGGATCTACCTTTTAGCCAATCTAGTTATAGGTGGGGCCAAACAAAATTCTTGCACCAGGGCCCTCTCTACTTTAGTTTTGCCACTGTGCAGGAGGGCATTTCATAAGGAGGGGGGCAAACGTGGAGAATCCGGCAGGTGAGAGTATTGGGTGCAAGAACAGGACAGTAGCAGGTCGTTGGCAGAGTGAAGAGGATGTTCTAGATCATATCTGCTAATGAAGGATGATATGTTAGAAGGCGCTACATAGGACACTGGCCAAGGCTCCTGGTACTTATATCTCCTCAATAGCCTATTTAAGCTTAAAAGAATACAGATTATAAGAGCAGAAAACAGGTGCCCCTAGTGCTCAGGTACCTGTAAGCAGTTGTGTAGGAAAAAGGAAAAGGGATGCAAAAAAATAAATAAATCTTTATTAAAACCTTTGTGATGAGAGATGCATGGTTCCTTTTTCTTTATTATATTTCATTTTTATGTAATTCATTATTTTTATATTCATTATCTTGATATGAAATAAACATTTATTGTTATTGTACATGTATGAAATTAATTTTCTTTTTTAAATTCAATCTTTTCATATTTGCAACATTATCTCCTTCTGAGCATCAATTGCTCGCTATGAAATGCTTATAAATCCACCATTGGAATGCATAGACGTTCAGGACGTTCCAACCGGAACCAGAAGTGATGCGCAAAATCGGAAGGAGGAGGTGGAACGCACACACGGCCCGGTGGAACGCAAGGAGACCGGTCCACCGCTCTGCCCACCAATGAAAGCCCTCTGATGTCCAGGCACACCTGATTGATCTTCAATCAACTTTTTCTATAATTATGTATTTAATGGGACGGGTTGTATGCATGTTTGTTCCATGTACCATTGTCAAACTTGCTTTTATCTCTGATGAAGTCCACTGCGTTGGACGAAACGCGTTAGATTTTATTTTATACTTTATTGGGCAATTGTGCCTAAATAAATCAATTTTTTCCAATATTTGGTTCCTGACTGTATCCTGAGCCATTTGAGTCTGCTTACTATCCACCATCCTCCAGTGGAAGCGGTCCAGTAATATCCCTTGGATTTCAAGGCGTATATTTCATTTACATCTTTTTTTAGCTGCATCCCTTTTCCTTTTTCCTACACATCTGATATTGAAGAGGTCCAAGTGGGAAAGACCTCTAGGGAAGCTATTTTGTCCTTATTCAGTTAAGTACATTTTATTCATATACGTGATATATGAATTATTTCCTTTTTGTTATACCTGTAAGCAGTTGCCTACTCTTCCTAATGGGAAATCTGACCCTGTACTCTACACACAGTGCTTAAATCTTTGCCATCCAAATGGAGAAACAAAGGATAACATTGTATTACCAGACCTTAGAGTGGCTAAGTGTAACGCAAGGTTAAGGAACTATAGTCAAGAAACTAAGTGTCAGGTATAGCATGGCATGTATTTCGTCGCCGGAACCCACTTCCGGGTTCACGGCGCTCAGCCCCGCCCTTTTTTCTGACGCGGTCCCTCCACGATACTTAGGAAGACCGCGCCAGATTCAAAGGGCTGGATTATTCGCACAGGTGCTGCAGAAAGATCAGCTGCTCTACTTTTGATCCTACCTGCTCCACTTCTAGACCTCGGCTAGTAAAACGGATTTCTACCTTCTCCACTTCTCGACCTCGGCTTGTAAACGGATTTCTACCTTCTCCACTCCTAGACCTCGGCTTGTAACTCTGAATTCTACCTTCTCCACTCCCAGACCTCGGCTTGTTAAAACGGACTTCCCCACTCTCCACTCCTAGTTCTCAGCTTGTTGAAACGGACTTCTAATTTCTCCTTCATTGGGTGAATTAACCCTTCCAGTGCCAGAACTGCCTTTAAGTTAAGTAATACTTTTACCAAACAAGCCAATTCCTATTATTTATGTTACACAGTATCTAAAACTCACTAAAGTGTCACTTTGTCTAATTATTCCTCTTATTCATAAGGGATTGCTACAAAGCCTAATTTTCCTTCATGTGTATTTAAAGGTACAGTGACCATTGTTTCATATCAATATAAAAGGAGGTGAAACTTATTGTTGCTGCAACCAGGAAATTCTGCAGTTGAGTTCCAATTAAAGAAGTATTACAAAATAAATATTACAGAATAATCCAGCCCTATTCAATGGAACCAGCAGATATCAACTCTCAAGTTTCTGCCCTAACCAATAGAGTGGATACGATTGCTCAAGGGTTACAGGAACTGCAAATTACAAATGAGAGAATATTAACCTATGTTAGAGACATTCAAGGTCATCTTCCTCATGCCGCTCTTCAATCGGCTGGTGATCCTGCTGTCTGTAATCCAGAAAAATTTTATGGAGATAGAACAAAGTACAGAGAGTTTTTGAATTCTTGCAAACTACTAATAGCTTTAAAACCTAGATCTTATCCCACCGAAAGATCCAAAGTCTGTTCAGTGATCTCTTTTTTAAGAGGTGAACCTATGGCCTGGGCCCATTCCTTTTTGGAAAATGATGATCCCATATTAGATTCATTGGATGAGTTCTTTGAAGCTATGTCTTTATTATATGAAGATCCTTTTAAACAAACTACTGCTGATTTAACCATCAGAACATTACACCAAAAGAATAGACCTGTTGAAGATTATATTGCAGAATTCAAAAGATGGGCTACAGAAACCCAATGGAATGACATTACTTTACGCAATCAATTCCGTCTCGGATTATCTGAAGCTGTGAAAGATGAACTCTCTCGTACAGAACTTCCTCCTACCTTAAATGCATTGATTCAACTGTCCATCAGTATTGATAGACGTCTAAGAGAAAGAAAAGCTGAAAGGGTTCTTACTAATTCTACCTGGAGAAAACCTTTCACTACTCTAAAACTACCTGAAAAAATTCCTCCACAAACTGAACCTATGGAAGTAGGTATAATAAAAAGTCCTCTTACTTCTGAAGAAAGAATAAGAAGGAGACAACTAAACTTATGTATGTATTGTGCTTCGAATGAACATCTAATTTCCGAATGTCCTCTACTGAAACATTCAAAAGGTAGTAAGCTTCATTCATCTACCTCTATATTGAACGTTTTTCAAAAAAGAAAAGCATCTACTTATTTTTCTATATCTCTCATATTACAGTGGGATACAAAAAGAATCGTGACTGAGGCCATCATTGATTCTGGTGCTAATGGAACTTTTCTTGATTTTTCTTTTGTTTCAAAAAATAAAATTCCTTGTGTTCAAAAAACTAACTTTATTCCAATCAGAGTTATTGACGGTTCATTTATATCCTCAGGACCCATCAAAGATGAGACAATCCCTCTAAGAATGATTACCAACAACGTACATTTCGAATTCATTACATTTGATATTAAATCTCCACTTTATCCCGTCATTCTAGGAATTAATTGGTTAAAAACCCATGATCCTTTAATTAAGTGGTCTCCCTTCTCCATCTCCTTTGCTTCTGATTTCTGTAAAAAAAAACGTGCTTACAACACATTCCTATTCTCCAAACTACTGTAGAACCAGTTATACCTCCATTCTACTCCGATTTTGCAGATGTCTTTTGTAAAAAAGAAGCGGAAACACTTCCTCCTCATCGGGTATATGATTGCCCAATAGATCTCATACCCGGAGCTCCTATTCCTTATGGTCATATTTATCCACTCTCTGAAAAGGAGTTAGAAATTTTAAAAGAATATCTTAATGAAAATTTACGCAAAGGGTTCATCAGACCCTCGACCTCCCCAGCTGCTTCTAGTATTTTCTTTGTGAAGAATAAAGACCAAACCATCCGTCCTATTATAGATTACAGAGCCTTAAATAAAATAACTATTAAAAATCGTTATCCTCTTCCACTAATAAATGAATTAATTGAAAGGTTAAGAACTGCAACTATATTCACTAAACTCGACCTTCGAGGCGCATATAACCTCATTAGAATAAAACAGGATGATGAATGGAAAACCGCCTTCCGGACAAGATATGGTCTCTACGAATATCTAGTGATGCCTTTTGGGCTCTGTAATGCCCCTGCAACATTTCAACATTTTATAAATGATATCTTTAGAGATCTTCTGGATATATGTGTTATTATCTACTTAGATGATATCTTAATATATTCTAACAATTTGGATGAACATAGGAAGCATGTTAGATGGGTTCTATCTAGACTGAGAACTCATAAATTATACGCTAAACCAGAAAAATGCCTTTTTGAGGTTACTGAATTCTCTTTTCTAGGATACATTATTTCACCTCATTCTTTGAAGATGGATAATTCCAAAATCAAATGTATTATTGACTGGCCCGCTCCTACTACTACAAAAGAATTACAACGTTTTCTTGGATTTGCAAACTTCTATAGAAAATTTATTAGAAACTATTCGGATGTATCACATCCTCTTAACCTCCTCAACAGTAGTAAACGTCCTTTCAATTGGAATAAAGATGCACAAACAGCCTTCGACGAATTAAAAAAAAGATTTACAACTGCACCTATTCTACAACTACCTAATCCAACATTCTTATATGTTCTTGAAGTTGATGCATCAGATGCAGCCATCGGAGCAGTTCTTTCTCAACAAAAGACTCCACAAGATCCACTTCATCCAGTTGCCTTTTTTTCAAGATCCTTGAGCTCTGCTGAAAAAAATTATCCTATTGGTGAAAAAGAATTATTAAGTGTTAAAGCTGCCTTCGAAAATTGGCGTCATCTTCTGGAAGATACAAAACAACCTATAATAGTTTATACTGACCATAAAAATCTTGAATATCTCTATACTAACAAAACCCTTACAGCTAGACAAGTTAGATGGAACCTATTTTTTAACCGATTTAACTTCCAATTAATATACAGACCTGGAACTAGAAATAAAAAGGCTGACGCTCTTTCTCGAATTCCTTCTAAAACTACTATTGATGATTATCCTCCTAACAAAATAATAGGGATCCTCTCTTCTCTTCATGATGACATAAAGAATTTGAATCAGAAGGATCTTGAACTTCCCAAAACACCTATACTAACAAAAAAGGATGGTATATTTTATTTTAAAAATAGAATTTATATTCCTCCCATTCTTAGGAATAAATTACTTAAGATGGTTCATGATTCACCCCTAGCTGGACATCCTGGAATAAAGAAAACACTTGAACTAACTTCACGATATTATTGGTGGCCTCGCCAGGATAGAACCATTGAATTATATGTCAAAACATGTCCTATCTGTCAAAGGTCTAAACCAGAACATAATCAACCTTTTGGATTACTACTTAACTTACCTATTCCAGAAAAACCTTGGCAATCCATTTCTATGGATTTTATCGTTGATCTTCCACCTTCTCAACATTTCACCACTATTCTTGTCGTTGTGGATCGCTTCACAAAAATGTCCCATTTCATTTCCTTAAAAAAATTACCCTCCTCTGTAGACTTGTCTAAGGTCTTTATTGACAATATTGTGAAACTTCATGGTCTTCCTGAAGAAATTATTTCTGATAGGGGGACACAATTTACCTCCAAATTCTGGAAAGAGATGTGTCTCTCCCTTCAAATTCAACGCAAACTCTCTTCCACTTATCATCCCCAAACTAATGGGCAAACAGAAAGGGTTAATCAATGTTTGGAACAATATCTTCGATGTTATTGTTCATACCTCCAAGATGACTGGACCACATGGTTACCTATGGCCGAATTTTCTTACAATAATACCATTCATTCTAGTACGAAAATGACTCCTTTATTCTCCAACTATGGTTTTCATCCGTCTTCATTCCCCATCCAAACCATTACTTCATCCAATCCTACTGTTACATCAAAAAACGAATTTATGTCTTCTCTATTTCTCAAATTACGGGAGAATCTTCAACTCGCCCAAAATAACCAGAAAAAGTTTTTTGACAATAATAGAAGAATTCCCCCTCCTTACAAGGTAGGGGATCTTGTCTGGCTCTCTTCAAGGAATATTACCACAAGCCGTCCTTCAAAGAAATTGAGCTCTCTTTTTCTTGGTCCCTTTCAAGTAATTACTACCATTAATGATAACGTTGTTAAACTAAAACTTCCTCCAAGTTTTAAACTTCATCCAGTATTCCATGTCTCCTTACTTAAACCACACATCCCTGATCCTTTTTATAGAGAAATAGTAACAACTCCTGAACCTATCATTGTCCAAGGTGAAGAAGAATATGAAATTCACAAAATTTTGGATTCTCGTGTCCACCGTGGCTCCTTACAATACCTTATCAGATGGAAAGGTTATGGAGTTGATGAAGACACTTGGGAAGATTCATCTAATGTACATGCTAGGAGGTTAGTTACTGCCTTTCACAAACGCTACCCCTCCAAACCGAAATAGTGCACCCAGAGGATGCCCCATGAGAAGGGGGTACTGTCAGGTATAGCATGGCATGTATTTCGTCGCCGGAACCCACTTCCGGGTTCACGGCGCTCAGCCCCGCCCTTTTTTCTGACGCGGTCCCTCCACGATACTTAGGAAGACCGCGCCAGATTCAAAGGGCTGGATTATTCGCACAGGTGCTGCAGAAAGATCAGCTGCTCTACTTTTGATCCTACCTGCTCCACTTCTAGACCTCGGCTAGTAAAACGGATTTCTACCTTCTCCACTTCTCGACCTCGGCTTGTAAACGGATTTCTACCTTCTCCACTTCTCGACCTCGGCTTGTAAACGGATTTCTACCTTCTCCACTCCTAGACCTCGGCTTGTAACTCTGAATTCTACCTTCTCCACTCCCAGACCTCGGCTTGTTAAAACGGACTTCCCCACTCTCCACTCCTAGTTCTCAGCTTGTTGAAACGGACTTCTAATTTCTCCTTCATTGGGTGAATTAACCCTTCCAGTGCCAGAACTGCCTTTAAGTTAAGTAATACTTTTACCAAACAAGCCAATTCCTATTATTTATGTTACACAGTATCTAAAACTCACTAAAGTGTCACTTTGTCTAATTATTCCTCTTATTCATAAGGGATTGCTACAAAGCCTAATTTTTCCTTCATGTGTATTTAAAGGTACAGTGACCATTGTTTCATATCAATATAAAAGGAGGTGAAACTTATTGTTGCTGCAACCAGGAAATTCTGCAGTTGAGTTCCAATTAAAGAAGTATTACAAAATAAATATTACACTAAGCAAGGACAGGGATTCCAGAGGTACACAATAACGAGAAGCCAAGCCAGGTCAAGGAGTACAAAAAAACAGAGTAGTCAGACAACCCAAATAAGGAAACCAGGAAATCAGAGATAATCAGAAATTAGTTATTGAGAACACAAGGTAACCACAATAGGGCACTGAACAGATGAAAAGTTCAGGTATTTATAGACTTGGAGGCATTTCCTTGATAGCCACAACATCTGGAATCAAATACATTGGCAAAGGTGTCTGTGGGTGTGTAACTGCTGTGTTGTTGACTTGTGGAGGCAGGGGCACAAAGTGAGTGGCATAGCACAAGGGTATGTATCTTTACATTTTGTAATCACAAAACATTGAACTGAATCCTGGAAAAAGGATGACAGTGTAGAGAATAACAGGTTTGAGGTGTGAGAGTTGCTGGATGTAAGGTGGATGGGTTTGGCAGAGGCATTCATTACGGGCAATCTGGACACTTTTCAGGCTGAGAAGCAGAGGATGTTGTCAAGGCGGGGAAAAATGAGATCATGGACAAGCTTCTTAGTTGCATCCTGCGTGAGAAAGGGTCAAATGCAAGAGATGTTTTTAAGGTGAATTCGAGAGGATTTGGTGATAGATTTTATGTATAGATTTTATTTAGGGGTGAAGGAAAGGTCATATTTAAAGAGCACATCAAGGTAAACAGGCACAGATGTATCCTTAGAGCAGGGGTTCTCAACGTTAGTCCTCAGGACCCCCTACCAGTCCAGGGTTTAGGGATTACCTGGGTGTGTCTAAGGTGTTTAGAAAAAAAAACACCTTAGAGTCTAAGGTGTTTTTTTCCCTTTTTCTAAACACCTGAGACACACCCACGTAATCCCCAAATCCTGGACTGGTAGGGGGTCCTGAGGACTAACGTTGAGAACCCCTGCCTTAGAGGGAGGAAAGATAAAGAGTTCAGTCGGAGAGGGGGAGTTTTAGGAATTAATGAAGTTATCGAATCAGAAACTGAGGATAATGATTGTTCAATATTCTATACTGATACATTATTTAGGTTTATGTTTGTTATACTTAATACAAGACATCAGGCGTATAATGACATAAAGTGCTTAACGTTTTTGGTTTTGATCTCATATTGTTTAACAATAACAGATGGCTGAAAACAAGACACTCTTTACATATTTATCTTACATTTGCATCGTCCACAATTCTCACTTTTATCAAGAGAAACAACAGAACCCAAGGTTTGACCTTCACATACTTCAACAAAATCTATTGCCAACATATTTTAGTAAAGAAGATTTATTTTGGATCAAGTAGACTATCAATGGTACGTAATCTCTTTGCAAAATACTAAGAAAGATCATTTTGAACACACCTAACCGTACATTGTTTAATCAGCTTATGACTCATTTTGACAGTGCTATTACCTAAAAGGTATTCTTAGTTTTGGTTATTAAGTGGCGGTTTGAACATCTCTGTTGAAATATCTGCAGTTACTTTGGTTTTGAATGTTTTAGACTTTTTGCCTGATGTTTCTTTTCCCACCCCCCATTTGTTGTCTGATAGGGTGCTTTAAATAGGGACGTTTTATATCTGAAGGTTAAGTTAAAAGTGTGTTTTAGCATCCTAAACAGTATATATATATTCACAATGCTCTGACAAAAGATTTATTTAATACACTTTAGTTTATTTGGCACTAGCACTAATTAATTAGCCTCTCACTGATAGTGTAAGACCCACCAATATAAGGATACAGTGGCGTGGTGATAGGCTCTCATGATATGACCATATGATGGAACCGAATCCCCATATTTGTTGTAAAATGTAAAAGTATATTTTGTGTGTGCTGTTCCTTAATCCTTAATCTGTATTTTGTATGAATTTTGGTCTCTATGGCAGCACCACTGCTTAGAAATGCATGTTCCGGTGTGGTCCCAATTAATTAATCTTAGTGTGCCACATGCATATTGCATGTATGTACTGCATGAATATGGGAATAATGTGCTGCATACATACAATGTGTGTATGCTGCATGTATCTAGAATGAAGGTGCAGCATGTATGTATGATGTATATATTGAATGCATATAGAATGTATATGCTGCATGTACTGTTTGGGCCACAAGTCAGAGTAGGGTTTGAGGAGTCGATACGTTTTTTTTATTAAATAACCAATGTTACATACAATGAATGTGTGGACATTTGTTTGACTAGGTACAGAAGATGACATCTTTTAAATGAGTTCCATTTGCCGCCTTACAAACTCTGGCTCTTTCCATTGCATTGTTTATAATATTAGTTAAAGTTTGAGGCTAAAGCTCTTGAATTTCTGCAGGGATATTATCCTTGAGCTGCTAACGCGTATGCGGTGTTTTCACGTACACCTAGAACAGGGATAGGTATTCTTCGGCACTCCAGTTGTTGTGAACTACATCCCCCATAATGCTTGTACACCCATAATGCTGGCAAAGCATCATGGGAAGTGTAGTCTACAACATATGGAGTGCCAAAAGTTGCCTATGCCTGACCTAGGATATCT
>OW240912.1:365283565-365307085 GCA_933207985.1 Pelobates cultripes | reverse complement strand
CGCCAATCCCTTCTCCTCTGTAGTGTCGAAGGGGCCAGATCCTGGTAGAATGAAATTAGGGCTCCTTCATGTCGGATAGGACCCTCTCTACTCTTTTTCATCAAAGCCTCTTTGGTTTTATAGTATAGAAAGTTTATAATGACATCCCTCGGGGTATTGGTCTCCGCTCTTTGCACCTTCAGCGCCCTGTGGACTCTCTCCATATGCCAGTGTTCCTCCGAAATGTGTGGAAGGAGGGGCTGGAAGATCGACATTAGCAGCCCTTGTAAGTCTTCCTCTGGCCTTTCTGGTAAGCCTCTCAGGCGGACGTTATTCCTCCTAGAGCGATTGGCCATATCTTCCAGGGCCAGGTCCATATCGATAACATGGGCCGTCATGCGATTCACTCTGTCGACAGCGGCATTGTGGGCCTGAGTAGTCGCCTCCACACGTTCCTCCAATTTAGCAGTACGCTCTCCCAGGGCGCAAATATCTGCCTGTAGTACCGCCGTCGATTTGGCGATCTCCCCCGCAAGGAAAGATCTAACTTCTGCCAGTTTTGTTAAAACAGTATTCTGTTCCGCAGAGAGGGCCTCTCTATCCGCGCCAGGCGATGCGTGTGGGGAACTCCCGTCGCCATCTTGGCTGTCAGCGCGGCTATGCCGAGAAGCTGTGAAAAGGTCCAAAATGGAGCCCCCGGACTCCGTGGTCCTCTTGGGCTGTTTCTTGGGAGGTCTTCTATCCATAATAGGGTATGTGAGGGGGAAAATTACTGCAATTTTAGGTCGCTTTTTTTAGCTTTAGGCGCCGGTGGAACGGAGCTCTAGAAGAACACGTCTGGTCTCATCGACAGTCAGACCACGCCCCCGGTAACCATGCATTTTGAAAGTACATTTGAAGAGTATATTATTTATAGATACGACTGATATATCCCCCTTTCCAGGGCAATATACGTCACCAGTATTTACACAAGGTGATACCTCACACATTGTCCTTATATATACCCCATGTACAGGGCAATATATAGGCCCCAGTATGTACACAAGGTTATTTGAATTGCCCTATGCAAGGGTATAGATCAGGGCAGTGTGTGAGACATAACGCATTGTATATAGTGGGGGAATATATTAATTTACCCAAGCACACAGATTGCACTCCCAGGACTTGCTACAGCAACCAGGACTTACCCAAGCACTGAGATTGCACTTGCAGGACTTGCCCTAGCACTGAGATTATACTCACAAGATTTGTCCAAGTACCCACCCCAGCACCCAGGAGTTACCCCAACACTGAGATTGCACTCATGGAACTTGCTCCACCACCCCGGTATTTAGATTGCACTTATAGGAATTGCCCCAGGACTTCAAACAGCCTCTTGCATGTACCATGCAAGAGGGAAAAGATGCCGGACAAGATTTCCAGTGGCAACAAAGAAATTACATTGGCCGCGAGAGTGCTCTCTCACACTCTTGGTGACGCATCTGCATCCCGCCACAGCTAAGTTCTTAAAGGCTGCATCACACAGCTGCCCCAGGGCACTCAGGCCTTGCACAATATTACAAACTGCAGTCTTTAATGGTATCTTTTTTTTTTTTATAACTAACAAATACCTTGGTTGTGACAGTTGAACTCAGGTTGTCTGAGTATAGTGGGAACTGCATGTGATGTACTGGGGTGTCTGTAAGTGAGCGTCTGTCAAAGTGCAGTGTGTAAGTGTCTATGTGTATGTGTGTGTGTGTGCGTGTGTGTGTGTCTATGTGAGTGAATGTGTGTGTGTTTGTGAGTGAATGTGTGTGCGTGTGGGTCAGAGAGTGTGTGTGTGTCGGTCAGTGAGTGCATATTTCTGTCAGTGTGTGTGTGTCTGTCAGTGTGTGTCCAAGTAATAGTGTGTGTGTATGTCATTGTTTGTCAGTGTATATGAGAGTGTGCGTCTGCCAATGAGTGTGAGCGTTTGTCAGGAAGTGAGCGTCTGTCAAAGTGCGGTGTGTAAGTGTCTGTGTGTGTGTGTGTGTCTATGTGAGTGAATGTGTGTGTGTCTATGTGAGTGAATGTGTGTGTGTCTGTGAGTGAATGTGTGTGCGTGTGGGTCAGTGAGTGTGTATGTGTCGGGCAGTGAGTGCGTACGTCTCTCAGTGTGTGTGTGTCTGTCAGTGTGTGAGCGTCTTGACAGGAAGGGGTGGGAAAAATTTAAATTGGGGGGGTGCCCAAGCACCGTCCTGCCTAGGGCAGCCTAAATCCTAAACACACCACTGTTGGGCTGTGTACATGTGATGGAAACTGTGTGTTAGCACTGGGCTTTCAATGTGCGATGGTTTTGTGCTGGCTGTGCATGGTGCTACTGTGTTTATCTTAGTAATAACCTGATGAGTAGATAGAATAATATAACTGGTGATCTGTATGAAAGTTGGTGAGCAAAACATTAAACTAAAATGACGTGTTTCATTCTTATACAATATTTAATCTGGGGACATACATTTAATCTATCTAAAAGCTTCACTTCAAGTTACTTACTGTCCAGAGTGTCCGTTCGCTCCCACAGTCCCTCTGCAAACTGTTGTCTCAGCCAGGCAGGTAAGGTGTCACATCTTAGGTGTAGCCGCATTATCTGCTCAGCTCGCTCCCTAGACCCTCTGCAATCTCCAGGCAGGGTAAGGTGTTGCTGCACTGTCCGCTTCACTTCTATCCCCCTTCCTTCGCTTCCATGTTACTTCCTCATTTCCATCTCTCTGTTCCCCTTGCATCCATATCTCACTCCACCCTTCATCCATGTCTCTCCCCAAATTCCATCTCTCTGTTCCTCTTCCATGTCTCTCCCCTTCCATCCATGTCCTTCCTCCATTTCATTCATATCTCGCTCCCATGTCCCTTACCTCATATCCATGTCCCCATCCATGTCTCTCTCCCCCTCATGTCCCCCATGCATCCGTGTTACTCTCCCCCCCATGCCCCCATCCACCCGTGTCTCTCTCCCCCATGCCCCCTCCCATGTCCTTCTGTCCCCCATGCCCCCTCCCATGTATTTTTGTCTCCCATACCCCCTCCCATGTCTTTCTTTCCCCATGCCCCCCTCCCCTGTCTCCTGTCTCTCTCCATGCCCCCCTACCCTGTCTCTCTCCATTACCCCCTCCCCTGTCTCTGCCCATGCTACCCTTCCTTGTCTCTGCCCATGCCTACCTCCCCTGTCTCTGCCCATGCCACTCTCCTTTGTCTCTGCCCATTCCCCCCTCCCCTGTGAGAGCAGGGAAGGGGGGGTGGCCTCTCTCTGACAATGCACTCTCACTGAGCGCCGGGTAGCTTCCCCCTCCTAGTGTGTCTGTGCATGCGGTTCCCTTATGGAGCCGCACGCTTCCCTGGGGTGCCGGGAGCACAGGCCAAGCATGGGGCGCAAAAATCACCTGTCACACTGACACTTGATTTTTGTGCCCCACCCTTGGCCTGCGCCCCTGACGGGCACCGGTTTCGCCAACCGCACGGTACGCCTCAGATTAGTATATTTAACATTAAAATTCACTAGAAGAATTTACATTGTTGCATAGTAATCTGGGTTGAAAAAAGACTCAATCCATTGAGTTCAACATTTTCAACATATCTTTGTATGCTGTTGAACCAAAAGAAGCCAATAAATCCCCCCAAAAACACAAGTTGAATCAATGACCAATTAAAGGGGGAAAAAAATCCTTATTGACTCCATAATGGCAAACAGTTCTGTCCTTGGAGCAACAACATGGGTCCAATTTGGACATTTCCACTTAGGGGTGTAGTCACCTTTGTTGCCAATGGTTTAGACAGTAATGGCTGTGTGTTGAGTTATTTTGAGGGGACAGCAAATTTACACTGTTATACAGGCTGTACACTTACTACTTTATTTGTAGCAGAGTGTCATTTCTTCAGTGTTGTCACATGAAAATATATAATAAAATACTTACAAAAATGTGAGGGGTGTACTCACCTTTGTGAGATACTGTATGTAACGGACCGTTTTGCACACAAGGGGTAAAAACCGTTTAGGGGATCGTCCCCTTTTAGAGATGCAGGCACAGCTACTGTAGAACACCAAACTCACGAACCGCCAATAAGGGAATGCTCCAAACTCCCGAACGGCATACAATATAGCACTCCAAACTCACGAACTGGAACCATACGAATAGCTGCTAGCAGACGAATAGGAAAAGCACTCCTAGCAATCAGTCTCTATCAGCATTCAGTAAATCCCCCCAAAGATGAGACAAGGCTCCGTGTTGAGGGTCAAGCAGTGGTCTGTTTAATGAGGGCTACCTACCCAGTATTTATGCAGGTCTCCCACCTGGTGGACACTCCCCTAGGGGACCAAATGGGAGACTGTGACAAAAGACAGACAATCAGCCAAACAGGACACACAGTCACATTATATTCCCACAATGCATCCTGCCTTCCTCCCCTCTGCCTTGGAGATAATTGAGAAGTAATTCAATTATCTCCCAAGACAAAGGCAAATCGCCATTATGCACGTGGGGATACTAAAACATGAATTACTATTAAAATACACAGTATGACACAAGTTACAATAATACTATACATTCAACATGTCCCCAGATAGCTCAGGTCTGAGCGCACATTATTAAGCGAATGGTGCTCAGACCACACGAATACAGTGTAATCGCCATGGAGTTAAAGTCTTTACACAGTCAGTTCTCATGTGAATGGGCTCCATGGGATTCCTATCTGGGGTATAACATAGTCAAGTTAAACTACCGAACGGCTTCAAAACTGTGTACTATTTTAGTTCCATGAATTAAGCGTCGAACACCGCTGTGCGTTCGCGTGTTTAAAATGGCCGCGACCTTGTGTTCGTGATACGAATGGCGGCCACCCAGCATTCGTCAATTAAGCTGCGGTTAACCGCAGCTTCAGGGAGGCTAATTGCCGGCACACTCCACTCCATGGAGGGTCTGGGGGGTGAATAAGACATATGAAGGTGCAGGGTATGATTGAGACACACCGAGGGGCTCAGGCATGAATGAGACATACAAAGGGACTAAGGAGGTTAATGATACACACTGAGGGGCACAAAGACAAGCAGAGGGGCTGGGGAGGCAAAGAGACACAGAGGGACTGTGAAAGAGGAAAAAGAAACACACAAAGGGGTTGAGGGAGAAAGAGATGCACAAAGGGGGGAGAAAGAGGCCTGCCAGCCACACCAGACTATCAGCTGGCCACAGCAGTTAGCCTGCCTGCCAAGCTACAGTCATTGAGTAGAGAAGAGTATCGGAGAGCTATATTATAATACTATATTGTGAATGGGGGCCCGAGTGTTAGAGAAACCCCTCCCGAGGGCTTATTTATCTCCATTGTAGTCTCTAATGGTGCCTTGAGAGAAGTCTTTCTAACATACTGTTTACAAATATGTGCAAAAATGTTTTAAAAACATAATTTTTTGGGGGTGTTTTGTATATTTTAAAGTTGGGGGTGGGATTGCCAGAGGTTTAGGTACGCCCCTGAACTGAGCTACTGTGTCATACTCAAAATATACTAAAATATATGCTATGCACTGCTCCTGGCCATTACCCTAAACCTTAAAGCAGCACCGATTTTTTCATAAAGGTAGTATCTTTATTAAAAACACATACAGATTTTCTTGGAATTTCATTGCTATTCCAACACAATCAAATGTATATAAATCTATAATAAGACAAAGTAACCATAAGTTACGGAACTGTTGATAGCTTAATAAATTTTTATCATCCCGGTTCTGGACTGTGACAGAACACCCTGTCACCTGTTTTATTCTCCTCCAACCCAACTACCTTGGTTCTCTCTGTTCGCTTTTCTGTACCCCTTTGTTAATTTCCCGAATGAAGAAATGTGTTCCCCTTTTATAAGCCCCCGAACCCAGACCACCCCTGGCTCATTATCATCAAAGGAAGTCATTAACTCAAGTGCACTCTTGGGGGGGGACCGCCATTCAAATGACTAAACACATGCTTTATGGCATGGTGCCCATTTTGTCTGCTGAACACAGGCAGTGGTACTTTATCTTCTAAACACCTGGAACTGATTTTGTCTACTCCAACTCGCGAACACCGGTGAACTTGTACCGCCACTTGTTCCTCTCACAGACAAGCCAGAAGAGTGCTCTTCGGGGAAAAGAATAATTCGTCTGAGGGGAGCATTTGCTCGCTAAGAGCCAGGGGGAGCCTTCACACAGGAACTCCTGAAAGTTGACTGGCCGCTGCCTCTTTTTACCTGGAACTGTTTTGAACTACAACCTGGTTACCGGCTGATCAGAACTTTACCCCGATGGCGATTTATTTCCACCAAACGGATCTGAGCACTATTTGGACAACTTGGGCACTCAGACCCGAGCTATCTGGGGATATATTATTTGTGGGGTTACTATGAAAGTTAAATGTGATTTTGGGGTGTTTTTCTATATTTTATGTATGGTTCCCTGTAGCTGAGAGATAATTGAGTTATCAACCTTTGACTCAATTATCTCTCAGACACAGGGACGCCTGGGAGGAGTTTGAGTTATTTTCTATAGAGATCCCATGCTGGGGGTCTGTATATAAATTCTGTGTATCCAGACTGAATAAACCAGTTATACTCCCAGCATTAAGTCTCGACTAATGTATGGGGGGGGGAGCTATATTACTATTCACTGCTATAATCACTGAAGACAGCGCTGTGGGAGATACTGGAAAGGGTAATGGATGACTTGGCGGCCACATGTACCTTCTACCTGACCATAGTAGAGGTGAATCCCCATTGGCACTACAAGACTTACTTATCAAAGGTACAGTTGTAGTCAAAATTATTAAACGTCCATTGAAAATCTGGTTTATTGTCCAAATTTACAGACCTTCAGCTGTTTGCAATAAATAAGTCAAACAAAATCAATTGAAATAGCTCAACACAATGAATGCTTCGAGTGGTCTCCCCAAATTAATTAAAAATGCATTCTTGGGTTTGGGTGTGGCAATTGCCTTCATCAAATCTAACCAGAGGTTTTCTATGGGGTTCAGGTCAGGTGACTGTGATCTCCACTGTAGAATTTTCCAAGAATTCTTCTGCAACCAAGCCTCTGTGGAATTTGAGGTATGCTTGGGATTATTGTCTTGTTAGAAAGTCCAATGATTCCCAAGCTTCAGCTTCCTCACAGATGGTATAACATTTTCTCCTAGAATTTTCTGATACTTCAATGAATCCATCTTCCCTTCCACATGCTGCAGGTTTCCAATGCCAAAGGATGCAAAGCAGCCTCAGAGCATTATCGAGCCACCACCATGCTTAACTTTAGGCAGACTCTTCTTATCAGCATATGTTTAATTCTACTTCCTCCAGAGATACCAATGGCTCAATGAGATTAAAAGTTCCAGTTTTGTTTCATCGGTCCACAGAACAGAATCCAAAAACATCTGTGGCTTATTTATATGATTTGATTTACTTGTATAGATGCTTGTGTGTGTCATCAGACAGTTGCTGTTTCATACATAGCAAAACCGTTATTAATAAATATAGAGAATAGTAAGTTGTAAATAAGTACATCCAGAAGAGTACGGTTAAAGCTTCATAGAAAAAGGCAAGTTGGCGAGGTAAATGATTGTGTTAAGTTGAAACATTGTGCAATTTGCCATATTTATAGCCATCCAATTCACATTAAAATCTTCAAATACCAACAGTTCACTCTTGTGTTAAAAAAAAGAATGTGTTGGGTAATTAGGTATGTGACAGATCCATCTGTATAGACTGAGATTGCTGGTTCGTCTGTTTTGCCTCTATTCGCGGAATTACCTGTCCGTATACCCCTATTCGTTTGTTTCACTTTTCACCGAATGAACTTACTGAACGGACGGCCACCCAGAAGAGAAGTGTGCTGCTGGTAACCTCTTGATCCCAATTAGAACGTTGTGGTTAACTGCAGACACCTTTTAATTATAACCGAATAGAGGGTGGTCATCGTTCGTATGTCGACCACGAGGCGGCGGCCATTTTAAACCATGCGAAAGACCAGCGGTGTTCGGCACAGATTCTATGGAACTAAAAACTGACACTTTTTCTGCCGAACACCGCTAAAACCACAGACCGCCCTTCTCAGTCGACAAAGGCATGCGAACACTGGCCGTTCGGGAGTTTGGACTACACGAATGGACTTAACCCAGATAGCCTTCCCATGGAGTCAATCGCATACCGAAAGACTGTAAAAGACTTTGACTCCATGGCGATAGAACTGTGCGTATGGGATCTGAGCACTATTCGCTAAGAATATGCACTCAGATCCAGGCTATCTGGGGATATGTTGCACGAATGGAAAATGTTTGGTATTTGTACAATTACTCATTTTTATGTGTTTTTTATGTTTCATTTAAAATGGCAATTTGCCTCTGTCCTGGGAGATAATTGAATTACTTCTCAATTATCTCCAGGGCAGAGGGGAGGAAACCATGATGCATGCTGGGAATATTCTGTGCCTGTGTGTCCTAACATGCTATATGTCTGTCTGCTATTACAGTCTCCCATTTGGTCCCCTAGGGGAGTGTCCACCAAGCGGGAGACCTGCATAAATACAGGCGGGTAGCCCACCGTATACCCGGTTCTTGTTTTACCCTCAATGCGGAGCTTGGTCTCGTTATTGGGGGGAATTTACTACACACAAATAGCGACTGATTGATGGAAGTGTAAGCCGCTTGGAGGATATATTGATTCGTCTGTTAGCAGTGATTCGTGGGTTTACCGTTCAGGAGTTGGTGCACCCGTACGGGTCCCGTTCAGGAGATTGGCGCATTCCCCTGATTGCAGTTCGTACAGTTGGAGTCTAAACAAACGGAGTTTGCATTATTGCGAAAGGGGAAGCTCAACTAAACGGCGGTTTCACTCCCTTGTGCCAGGGGTGTCATAACAATTGGTGGCAAGCGGCGGGATCATTCCCACAGCCAGAAGGACAGCTACAGGAGACACCATTCCGGGATTTACAAGTTGGGGGCAACGCATGTCCCAGTACAGCGACCCTAAAAGCAACAGAATGGAACCAGAAGTGTTATACGAGAAGGAGGACCTGGATGGCCGGGATGCATTAAGGAAAGGCATCTGGTACCAGGCCCTGGATAATGTACAATGCCAGCGGGGTGAGAGTCTCCCCAGTGAAGAGCAGCGGTTGCAGAAGCAAGTGGCCCTGCGGATACCCTTCCTGGGAGAGCAGCCCCTGGAGGAATGGGTGAAGGAACTAGAGCACCGGGTATGGCAGGAGCTATGGCTGGAGGATGCCTACCAGGCGCTCTGGTGGTATATGGCACAGCATATACCCTGGACAGCTGAGCATGACAAGCCAGAGGGTGAGGAGTTTGATAGTCCAGGCTTGTTATGGGAGTCCTTTGCAGAGCCTGACTTCGGGAGCCCTGCGCAGACCAGACTTCAGGACATTTTCAATGAGAGGGAGGCTAGACATGACTGGGATGACCCCCATGAGGTAGAGCAAGACCTGGCTCACCTTGCAAGCCTGGAGTGGAAACTGGAGCAGGACTACCGAGATCGCTTCCACTCCACTGGGAATACTCAGCAGGACAGCAAGTGACAGACCCAGATCTTGGGTCGGTGGAGATGGGACCGGTGGAGATGGGACCGAGGTCTCTCCACCGGTCCTGCAGGGAATTGGGAGCCCAGTATCCATTCCCCAGTGGCAGGCTAAGTTACAGGGGGGAGAGAAAGTTGGTCCTGTCCCCCAGCGGCAGAGTGAATTGCAGGGAATTGGGAGCCCAGTCTCCATTCCCCAGCAGCAGAGCTGTGTATCTAAAGGCGAGACAGTCGGTCTCCCCCTCCAGCAGCAGAGCTGTGTATCCAAAGGGGAGACAGTCGGTCTCCCCCTCCAACAACCAGGCTCCAACCAGGCTACTTCCGTGGTAGCGCTGGCACCAGGGTAGAGTACCTCTGGTCTCTGCCCACTCAGCAACCCACCAAGGCAGCTTACCAGTACCCAGCACAGCTGTGGTGAGGCACCTGGACATGGACAAGTTTCTCCTCTACCCAGGAGTAGTAACCAGTTATTGTGGGTGGGCTGTACTGCTGATTGTGTTTTGTAGGTGGGCTGCTGGACTAACCAGGACACTGACCGGCAGGAGGTCAGATACCTTGTTAGTCTGTTTGGAAAAGGGGAAAGATGTGATGAGACCAATCTCACCACTGTGCATTGGAGGAGCCTGATTGCCCGCCTGCTGCCTTTAGATTATGGCCCCATGTTGAAACGCTTGATTTTCCCCTGCAAAGACACGAAAGCCGGGTCATTCGGTGCTTGCCCTGTTTGAGCGGTGATACCCCAGATAGCTATGCCATGGAGTCCATTCGTATAATGAAAGACTATGGGAAAGACTTTGCCTCCATGGCAATTAAACTGTATGTGTGTGGTCTGAGTGCCATTCAGTAATAATGTGTGCTCAGACCTAAGCTATCTGGGGATATGTTGTATGTCTGTATTTTATGTAATAAATGTAACCTTGTGTATTTTATTGTATTTTACGGTCTTTTTACTGCCATGTGCTTAATGGAGTTTTGCCTCTGTCCTTAGAGTTAATTGGATTACTTCCCAATTATCTCCAGGATAGAAGACTCTGTGGAACTGGTTTTGGGCAAAAAAGCCATGCTTCCTTTGGTCACAAAGGACTTCAATCTATCTTTTGAACCAATGGACCAATGTGGATTATTTTGACACATGTTCGTATTTGGAGTATGCTGATTCTGAAAATGTAAGTGTTATCTGAATGTGATGCATACTTTTAAAGTTATGAATAATGTGGAAAAACTGTATTTCTCTGTCTGTGATAATTCTATTACCCATTGTGCAAGGTAATTTTATCACAGGCAGAGGGGGGGATTTTGTGTGGGAGTGTCTGAGTGTATTGTACGTGTTTATTGGTTGTTTTCCAAAACCCTCTGGGTGGTACTAATGTGTATATAAGAACAATAAACCCACAGCTCTGTTCACTGCTTGACCCTCAAAACAGAGCCCTGTCTCATTCTTGGGGGGATTTATTGTATGCTGTTCCAGTTCGACTGCTAGGAGTGTAAACCTATTCGTATGGTTTTTCCTATTCGGCTGTTTACGGCATTCATATGGTTTCATGTTCGGCGGATTGGTGTTCTGCAGTAGATGGTCGATGCTAACAATTCACTTGTTTTGTAAATGGAAGTCTTATTAGGCTGGATAGAAAGTTAAAATGGGCAAGGAAGAAGAAGTTACATTTCAAAAGGGTATTTATTGTTTTCACACACACAGCAAGACCTTTTCTTGCAAGGTCATGCCTATAGCATGAATTACCCTGGATGGCAAAAAACACTACCAGGTTGTTTGTTTAATTTTATTTTTTTTGCTTTTTGTTGGGTAGGGGTCAGCTAGGTTTTAAACAGAACAGATAAATATGGTTTGTAATTAAAATGCCAAGCTTTTGGGGGGCGGGGCCGGACCACCAAGCTGGATGGTCGCAAGCAAGACCAGCTCCTGCAACGTATCAACGTTTAAGCCTTTAAAACATGACTTTTGAACTAAAAGCAGACCAACAGCACTGGTCCTTAGCACAAAGGGAACACTGGATCCAGGGAGAGGCTGGCTCCCCAAGTTTCAGTCCCCTGGAGGAGAAATCTTCGATGTCCCAGTTGGGGCCTTCTCCGGCGGTGAGTGGGGCAGACGGCCGCTGCCCCGCTATCCTGCCTAACAGAACCCAGCCAGAGGCCCAAACCCGCGTGACCCTGGCCCTGTTCCCCCCCCTCTGGACCGGTGGGGGTGATCCCGGTCCTCACCCTGTTGCCCCGACCGCGGAACTGCAGCCAAGGCGCAGCGACAACACCACGTCGATCGGCGGCCTGAGCGCTGCATCTAAAATGGCGGGCGCCATGTGCACCGAAGACAGAGGGAAGAACTGCTCTCTCCCAGCGCTCACAGTAATCAGCGCGGCTCCCGGGCACAAGCTTGATGGGCTTGCAGCCTTCCTACCTCGCAATGCAAACAGACGGAGGAACTCTCATCCGTCCCCGCAACAACCCAAGCCAGTGACAAGCTGTGCAGGCGATCCAATCAAGCTGATGACAGCTGCAGCACAGAGGGGACGGAATACAGCACAACGACCATACCCTCCAGGGACAATCGACCCTGCCGCTAAGCGAAGTACTCCTGCAACAGAGGGTGACCCCTTTCTCACCGTACACCAATCTTGTATTGCGACGGCCCCAAAAATCCAGCGTATAAGTCAGTGGCAAGTTTTATTGGATAAAATCTAGCTCCCTGCCTTGGTGGACACTGGTCCCCTGATGATGATCAAATATGGCTGGCCCGACTTACAACAGCTGCGGCCCAAGGGAATCCAGCGAGGAATTCAGCGAAAAGTATTGCTGGACTGAGCCCAGACTCCTGCCTCGACAGACACTCACTTCCTGCTACACCGACACGGCAGAGCAGGCAACAGCTAATCATACGACTGCTCCCTTATGTGAGGTCTCAGACCCGCCATGGCGCCGGTTCCTGTCTTTTGCATAAGCTCCAGTAACTTCGATCAACCAGGGTGATAGCTTCTCTAAAGCTCCTTACCTAGATCCAGCATGATTACTATTTTATTTTGCAATTTTATGTTTTTATAATTTTATATAGCATTCATTAGGCATGCGTTCAGACAGCCTGTTACCAATTACTCTTACACTGACACATGTGTTTGCCTAATAATCTATTTGTTTATTATTTTACTCTGTTATCACTCATGTCTCACCAGCTTGTTTTATACTCACTCACAGGTCTACGTAACTCACATCGATCACATCTTATGTTTTGCTATATAGACATGTTTGACTACGCTGTGACCTAGCTACTTAACTAAAAAAAAAAAATGTGTGCAGTG
The DNA here is from genome assembly GCA_933207985.1 of Pelobates cultripes. NCBI lineage: Eukaryota > Metazoa > Chordata > Amphibia > Anura > Pelobatidae > Pelobates > Pelobates cultripes. The sequence continues at coordinate 365,294,255 of OW240912.1, read as the reverse complement.
ACCTTCTATGCCTTATACCTTTTCATGTATGTATTTTACCAATCTTGTACCTGCTGTTGGGGCATGGCAAGAGCTTGTGTTAACCATTCGCACCACAAAAATAAAGAATTATAAAAAAAAAAAAATGCCAAGCTTTTAATTCATTCAGCTTGGTTATTACATTTTTTATTTTACAATGTACAAAAGAGAAGCATTTGCTAAAGGAGAAGGTGGTATTTGTAGCAGATGCTGGACTAGTTTGGTTTCAACACAAGGACCGGCGGTAAGATAAGATATCAACATTATCAACATATTGGCCCAATTAGAAAAAAAACTGTTAACTCTAAGAATTTTCCCATACAAAAGCCACATGAAGGAGGGGAGGAAGCGAGAAATGAGGGGTAACAGGACAAAAATTTTTTTCAATATTTTCCCCCATCACTTAATGTAGCGGGCATGCATGCAGCAGACTATATTGAATTAGTTTAGTTGTGTTGCAGCTGAAGGCTACATTTATAGTCATAAAAAATAAGAACCAATTGTTCTATTTAGTTGCGAACATTTTAAAACGCAATTGATTTTGCAATTCTTCTTTAGAATAACCTTATAAAGTGCATTGCAAGAATTTACTCTTCCCACCACGTAATGTCGAATTTCCTTTTACTATCTTTTAGTTCCCAACCCTCTCTTAAAACTGCTGCATTCTATGACTTACTTTAACTTTTAATTAAATTATCCTTCTTGTATTAAAGTATCCATTCTCCATTCTGCATTCTCTCTCAATTCTCTCCATCAAGACGTACATATTATAGAGTTGTCCTTCCTGGTATATTTTGTTAGTAAGACCAGGCAGCGGTCTTTGACTTCATGCAAAAAATTTATGATGCTTTAATGCTAACGTCTTAAAAGAAGTTATCAATACCAATGTGTTCTTAACAGTAGCACCAAAAGAAAGTAGTTTCTAATTCACTTGTTTTGTAGATATTGTAAGGAGAACCCATGAAAATTATATTTGAATTTAGAATATTAAAAATGACCCCATGACTGTTGTCTTAGCGAAATTTTACAAAGGGGCATCATTAAAATTAAAAATATGTTTGTATTGCGTTTATTTGGGCAAACGGGTTTAGCCATTGATGCTGCGTAAATATACTAAATCGTATCTGCATTGAATGAAATATTTGTAAATAGTGGTTTGGCTCTGTAAAGAATTTGGCTTCACATAGAATCATACCATGTAATGTTTAAAGCCCCCGAAACATCTGTGGATAGTAAAAACACATTCTTTATTGGTTTTTATTCTTTAAATTCTTTTCAGCTTCCTGTGATCTTCTTATCTTAGTGTCATCCACGTTATTACTGCAAGTAAGCAAATGTTTAGAGGCCAAATGGTCAGACAGACAAAATGGAACGCTCACAATAAGCAAGATTTATTTTCAGTGTTAATTTTCAATCAATTTATGTAGACATTAAAATCACATTTTTGTCAATAAATTCCATCACCTGTGCCTTAGTAAAATAATATTCTTGAAACATTTCACGTAAAATCTTTAAGGCAAAAAATGGACATTATTTTTTATTACCACATCTGCAACCTCGAGAGACCTTTGACATTTGGTAAGGATACACAGAAGACTCATAAATAGTACAGATGTGGTCATCACCTGTCTTGTATTTTGACAGCATCAAGATATAGAGAACAACCACTTGGAACACAGATCTCAACCTTTAGCAGCAGCTGCAGAGATTGATCACAAAGTTTTAGAAATTGACCATTTAATAACAAAAAACTTTTTAGTAGACATACCCTCAATGAAAAATATGCATGTGTTTAATTATGTGTAGCCCGTGAAGTTACACAGGCTGCATTATCTGAAATGCCCAGTAGATGGCACATGGACTCAGTATGCTGTTAATAAAACATTGAGCTTTGATCACATGACTTGCTGAAATCAGGAGATGAGTGTGGCATCATCGCAGGGCCTGTGAGGACTTCCTGCACAGCTCTGAGGGAGGAGGATTCTAAGAGTGACCACATGCTGAGCCAGGGAAAGGACATGTGAGAGACTGTAGCACAGAGATAGGACCTGGCTGAGAGAACTTGTTTCACCCAAGATCACACCAGCTGAGAGAGGGACCTGCAGGAAAAAAAAAGAAGACAAGCACTGAGTCCAGACGTCTGGCGAATCCAGTGAGAGGAGACTGCTGCTGACTGACCTGGTTAATCATGTTGTGAGGGTAAGCCAAGCCTCTCCCTGTATCACCACAGGGCACCTGTCTCCTCACTCATAGTAAAGACTCTGAGGTCCCGTGACGGACATTAAACATCTGAGGCTGCTTCAGTGACCCTGCGGAGCAGGACTTATAAGGGCCCCAACTCTCCTATGTGCACCAACGGCCGCTAGGGCGAAGATAAGGGGGTGGGGCGCAGGTGTGCTGGTGGGTGAGTGAGAAAAATCCACATTTGCATTGTTATCTGTGTTACTCTATTGTATTTTCCTATGTATGTTGGTTCAATTGCTACTTACCATATAAAGTTAGTTCCAGTTAGACTGTGTCAGTCTCATTGCACCAAGTATGTTCCCAGTGGGACCCCACATCCCTACACCGGATGCTCCACTGGGTGGAGGCACTGCCACAGACATGTACCCCAGCTCCCAGATAGCGGAGGCTCAGGATCCGCCTGTCAGGCATATTGAGTTAACTAGGTTTGGGGACCCCAAAGACACTAGGGGGCACCCCCAAAACCCCGTTACATATGCATTTTTCATTTGGTTTGCTGCCTTTGCAAGTCCTCTTCTTCTAACCCCGCCCAGACTTTCTGTGGTCATCCAATCACAGACTTCCTAATTCAGCTCATGGAGAAGTCTTTGCAAAGCAGGTGCTTTGGGTAATTGCTGTTTCTTGAGTTTATCTCCACTAAGCTTAACCAAACCAGGAAGTAACAGTACTATATGTCTGATTGACAATCGGGGGATTAACAAGGTTCATTTATAAAAGTGTCAATTTCTATTAAAATCTGCATTTTTTGTAAAATAAAAAAAAAAAGAAGACAAACTTTTCACACATAAAGCACTTCACAGCAAGCTAAACTTTCAAGTTGCATGTATTTTTTTTATTACAAATACATAGAACTATGTAGGGATTTATCTAATCTTCCATTTATGTCTAACTCAGGAAACCAGTAAAACATATCAAGTTAGCATGCAAAACCTGCCATCCAAAGGCTTATGATAGTGCTTATCATGTTGTATATATTGATTTAGACAACAAGCAGAAAAACTACAGGAATTATGAAAGTGAATAAATCGCAGAGTCTTTACATATGTGCATAAAGTGGGCACATTTTTCTAATTTGATATCCGACTGGTGAATATAGTTGTTTAAAAAAAAGCTGAAAACTAAATCCACACATTTTGTTCATATTGATAGCCTCAAAAAAGAAATAATGTGTGCGCTATTTATCAGTTTTACATACTACAGATTGGTTTTTAATTACAAATTACAAAGGTCTTCAAATGTAGTTTGCTTGAGAGACAAAGAACATTAATAAATAGTTTTTGATATTACGCTATACATCTTACTTATTGTGAGTGCTGCCTACAGTTTATCCTTCCTTTCTCTCTCTTCCCTCTTTCTCTCTCGCTTCCCAATCTCTTTCTCTTTCTAATTTCTCTTTGTCTTCCATATAGCTTAATTTGAATATGGACAGGTCATTAGTGTTAGTGTACATGTCTTCAATAGATGTGTGTTCTGGACTAGATTGAGGTTTTATGTTCCAGTGTATAGTTTCATGTAATTATAAGAAAAATCAATAAACTAGTTTAAACAGCAAAAATAAAAATAAAAAGTATGATATTTTATACACTGGTCTTGGTTTTAGAGAGAATTGAAAAAATAATTCTAGATCTTAGGCCCAAATCAAATAGGACTGTTTATTTTTTCCAGATTTAATGTGTTCAATTTCATTTCAATTCTCCAGAATTCCTGGATTAGTGGATAAGCGCCATTACGAATGGAGAAACCTTACAGTGAATAGATATAAAATAGAAAGTGATCATTAAACCACAACATGCAGTCGCCCCAGGTGCAACTTAAATGTTCTGCTGTATGCAAGTACCTAGATTGCCTTATATGCAATGCTAAATACTTTATTATTATTATTATTACTACTATTATTATATGCAATGAATTTCTGATAGGTTACTAGCTTGCTTTAAAAAAATCCTTTTACTTTTTGGCATTTGTTATTTTTTAAGAGATTTCAATCAGGAGTCAGAAATTCATTACATCAAAAAAGAAGACATCTGGTCAAGCTTTTATCAATACCACATGGAAGAAAGCATGCGCTATCACAAATACTCCTGCTTATTACTAAAGACAGCAGGCACAGATAGTGTGTCTTCCAAATTCAACAGTAAAACAAATGAAAAGTATATTGGGCACAAAAGGCTGAGTCTCACTAAGAATATCAGAAATATATAATATATATGGTATATACAATATGTTAATCACTCAAAGAGTAAATCAAGAAAATCGACGAGGCAATTATTATGGTTCAGAGGGCACCACTATGAACATGGGCAGTAGATTAACACATGTTTTACCTCGTTTTATATCATTATTTGTTTAAAAAAAAAAAATATGCACATCAATGGATCCTGGGAGGGAAACAATATTCCTCTGTTACCAGGTGGCGATCTTTAAACTGTAATATTCGATGAGAAAATTCCATATTTTGTATCTTTTACTATATGATGAGAAAACCATCTAATTTTTTAAAGAATTCCAATTCTATATGTAAAGCAAAATGAGTTTGTGGGTCACACAATTTCCCCTGTTTTTCAGTGACTATTTAACTGTGCACTACACTTGCATGCATACAAGGCCACAATATTTGTCCTTAAACACAAAAACGTGTAGGGAAACGTACATTATTGAATATGAAATCCCAAGACCATTCCATGTCATTGTAAGAAGATTCAGAGCAGAAAAATTAACTGACAGCTCTGGTGCAAATATGGTACTGATAAATCTAATCAAAAGTAAATGTTTTTGTTGGGGTTTTTTTTTTTAATAAAGATGAAAATGCAATTTTCCATTTTTTGGCATTTTCTATAAAAGATGGTGGTGCGAGAAAAAAAATGAGAGGATAAGATAACATGGTCATGTGAAAAAGTAAAAATAATCAGGTAATGATGGAAATGAAGTGTATGGTACTACGTGCTACTTCTACTTACTAGAAAAGATAAGAGGTTTGAGTCAGACACTTATCAGTGAGCTGTACCATTTGTACTAAATTCCCTGGATTATGCATGTCTTGTATTTTATGTCTGGTGACGCACAAGGCACATTAAGTACATGTTAAAGAGTGAGCCTGCCACTTTCCAGTATATTTAGAATTATAATGACTACCTGTGCTTAAAAATATGTATTTTTAAAGTTTGAAATTCACACCAACGTTCTTATCTCTATACTAGAACAGAGACCTTTAATTTTGGCTCCCTTTAAATCATTGTTAGATCTGCCCTTTTCTGTCACTGATCATACTTTGAGTAGCGGAAGAACTCTGTGTTCCAAAAAGTGGAATAGAAAAAAATAAAAATGGGGCAATTGCCATGGAAACCAGTAGAATCAGCAGGTGCATTCCATTGGTGACTAAACTTCTTTCACGTACATTTACTCTTTAGAAAAGAACACTTTGATAAATCTCCTTTAATCTTTCTTCTCCAATGCAACCTGTGCCCTGCCTGTGCCTGGAATTGACTGGATTATGATGTCAACAAATACACTTTAATATACAAGAAAACATCATAAGAGTAACAGAAGTTATTGCGATTTTAAAAAAAAATTGGAGTGGTGTTATTTCACGAATAGTGAGTCTCCTGTTTACTTTGTCAAACTCTGCTATTGTAGTAATGCATGTACTAATGTAAAATAATCATAAGTCATTCAACTGAGTACATTCAAAAGAATTATTTTCAAACTTCAGCTTATTCTTTGCTTCACTCCTTGCATTAACAATTTTCTCAAAAGAAAAACCAATAAAATACTCAAATGTTTGACAAAAGAAAAAAGTTTGCAAAAAATATATATACTTTTTTTTTTAAATTTTATTACATCCTGCAGTCTGGAACGGAATATATCTAAAGCCCTGATCATTTTATGTGGTATACCATTTTATTACTCAACAGATTAAATATACCTTTGGATATAAATAAACACCAATTTCCATCTGGACTGACAGTCTGTTTGCCAAACTTGAGCCACAAGTAAGATATTAAATCCACAAATCTGGGATTCTAATTAAAACACTGGCACAATATCTCATACATCAGCCCCATAGCAGCACATAAAGTTGGGATCATATTACATCATTATATTGGTAATAGCCATTTATGCCAATAACCATATACCAGTAAGCCTGATGTACACTCTACGTAACTTCCAAGGAAAAACAGTTCCAATTAATATATGTATTAAAGAAATCTTTAGACATGTGCAAAAAAGATCGTTAGCACATTATTGGATGCAACAGCATGGAAAATAATGTGCCATTTGTTAATTTTATTTATTGGCATAGAGTACTATTCTGAAACAAGCATGGCAAATCTGTGCATTGCACATCTGCTGAGTATGGACCGTTTTCAGCTGCAAGTCTCATGATTCTACGTTACTCATGCACACAATCAGAGGCAAATTCACTTATTGTTTACACCTGTTTGGTATTACATTATATCAGCTCTGGCACACATTGCATTCTTTTGTAAAGGCCGTTTTTAAACTTTAGTTTTTCTTGGCCAAGCTTAACCCAGCTCTATATAAGCCTTGCTTGTATCACTTGCATCCTGACAGATACAATTTATGTAAGGGAAAAAGATAATTTGATTAAAACTCTGTTCATTTCTTTTCTAAATGTGTTTTTAAAGCAGAGAATTTATGTAGTTTTCTGTTCAGTTTGAGACAATATTTTAATAAAAATATTTAGACTTCTAATCTATCTATCTATCTATCTGTCTGTCTACTTACCTACCTATATGTCTATCTATATCTATCTATCTATCTATCTATCTATCTATCTATCTATCTGTCCCTCTGATGTTCTGTTTATATATCTATCCAAAATATGTAGGAATAAAGACAAGTGCCGTGTATTTGATGAACAGTTCTTGAGTACTGCTTTCCCACTCCTGCTGTCTCTAACCTTAGTTACTGTTTTAGAAAATATACATATACTGAATGTGTGGCTGGCACTAGTGTAATATCTAGAATATATTATTTTCCTCCTCCTGTAGCATAACAATATCATAAGAGACTTGGCTTCGGTTTCCAAACAAGCAGCTCCCTTATACTGTTTTGATGCATTGGTAAAAAGAAAGTTAAAGGTATGGCTTCGTATCCACACCTCCTCTGGCACACACAGTACTGCACCAAAGCAGTATAAAAGATGGCTTGGCTGAATGGGGCAGATAGGTCTCTAATAATCAAAAATAAATCAAAGTATTAAAAAATAAAATTATATTAAACACTTAAAAATCTTAAAAAGCTGCTAACCACAAAAGGAAATTCCCCAATCCGAATGAAACAGATATTGCAAAAATAAAGTGTCAATGCTTAGTCGATATTCCCCAAATTCCATGACATGGGGGTAGATTCAAATTTTTAGATAGTTCCAAGGATCCAAATAGATTTTTACCACCTCCACAGCGGTGGATTTTTAGGGTATGAAGTGTTGTAAGTTCGTCTTTGATGGTATCCACTTAGAAGGATAATAAGTATTCCGTGTATTTCTGATGTACCTTAAATGGATACAAATAAACTGAAAATAGTGTAACACTGTATGATTTATTTACGAACAAAAAAACCCTTCCCCTAATTAAGAACTTTTACACGATAAAATATAATGGTGATAAAATCCAGCATCCACTAAAAGTTAGCATCAATCCAACGGAAAAACATCTTGCAACACTGCTCAGTTCTCAGTGGTTCTACGCGTTTTGTCCGAGCTCAGCTGGCTTTTTCAAGATAAGGAGGTAGCTGATCCATACATTCTTATATACCCTTCCTGGTCAGATTCTAACATCAGAACTGTGTGGAAATCATAGTTTGTGATGTGGCAGAACTTTTCATGTGCTTCAACACATTATTATTTCACATTTATTCTGATGTCTTAAGAGTATGCAAGAATACTTCACTATTTACTAGTGATAAGATATTAAACATTAATATAAATTGATCTACAATTAAACAATACTAATTAAACCATGGAGTATTGTTTAGTCTATTCATTTGAATTTGTATCAAATAATAAGATAATAATAAACTAACAAAGTGTCACGGTTGCTAGTGTGGTCCAACACGCAGAAACTATGTAAACATATACATAAAAAAGGAAAGGAAATAAAAGGACAGAGCGTAAACCGGACCTTAGAATGGCCGGACTAATACGCTAGAGAAAGAGAATGGTCAAAGGGAAAGCTGAGGTCAAGGAAGCCAGAAATACACAGATAACGTTTAAACAAGCCAAGACAGGGGAACCAGAATTCGGAATAACCAGGGAAAAGCCAAGATCAGGATACCAGGAAGTCAGATTCACAAAGATAAACGCACTCTAGGGAACCAGGAACAGGAAACCACGACAGGGCAAAGAACTGGAGTGAATTAGGGAGTTATATCCCTCTCTGGGCTCTGATTGGTCAGAGGATGACCTCTGACCCCAGAAAGTGCGTGTGCGTTGACGTCGTGACCTCACGCGCACGTCCGTATAAATTTTAGGGGCGGAGCTAGTGGTGTGTGCGACCACATGGTCAGCGCCTTCTTTGATTTTGGCGCAACGCCCAGAAGACACAGAGGAGTGGTTCCCGGCTCACCGGCGAGCAGATAAGCTCGTAATATCGGCGAGGTAGTGCCAGTCGGGCATGGCTGCGCCATGTGGTGGGCCGGGAGCCATAACACAAAGCCATAATTTGGCAGTAAGTGAATCTATACCTTGGGAATTCTGACAAAAAAAAAAAAGAGTATGATTATGTATCTATAGCATATCCTAAAAAAATTGTTTTTTACTTTATCCCAAAAATCTACAAGAGTTTAACCCAACCCCCTGGTAGACCTATAATTTCAGGGATATATTTACTTACTGCCAATTTATCACAGTACATATACACTTTATTATAGCTGTATGTCAAAATTTCCAAATTATATCTAAAAGACAGCTGTGATCTCGTAAAACTAATAGAGGGAAAAGATTGGAATAGCCATTTAATGTTAGTCCCAATCAAAGGTTACCTCTTTTTACGGAGGAGTGTGTGTAACAAAGTGCTTAAAAGATGAAAGTGATTTACAGGCAGCTCCATACACTTGTGTGGAAATATCCTATATTCCACTGAACAAATTTGTAGATTTTAGTGTGGTGTAAGTAACAGAGACCTACACCTGTAAGTGGAGCGCTCAAACACATATACAGCTTACCAAACGTTATTTTGTTCAATGGTGCAGTATAGGGTACATGTCAAGGAAAATACAAAAAAATACAATATAGTGCAGATGAAATGCACCACATTTACTAACACATATTTGTGTTTTTATTATCGCAATCTACATATTGGTCCACTTTCCCTCTTTTTGTCTTTGAGAATTACTCCAAATCGAAGTAGAAGGGTGGTGCTACCATAATAAGCACACAAGCCTCAATTCGGAGCCAGTGTTTCTATATACAGGCTCCTTGAAATGTGAGTGTACAATTCATTATGACATTACTATAATTATTGCATTGCCACTTTAAATACCATCTGCACTATATTGTATTTTTTTGTATTTTCCTTGACATGTACCCTATACTGCACCATTGAACAAAATAACGTTTGGTAAGCTGTATATGTGTTTGAGCGCTCCACTTACAGGTATAGGTCTCTGTTACTTACACCGCACTAAAATTTTATGTTAGTCACCTAACATTACAAGCTATTAGGCAGACTCTATGATAAGGCAAATATGAATATGGGAGTGAGTGCAGGACTATTCTTTTTATATAAATATGAATATGTGACAGGTAGAATTTATATTTGAATGTATCGATTTCATATTGAATAATAAAACATTTTTGGACAACCAGGATATATACCTCGAAGTTAATGGCACAGCTATGGGGACTAGATTCGCACCCAGTTATGACAATATTTTTATGTCCTTTTGGGAAGACTTATTCATATGGCAAGGACCGCCCTGGGTCGCGAATCCAGTCCTCTACAGAGGCTACATTGATGATTGTTTTTTTATTTGGGAGGGAAAGGAGTACCATTTATTAGAATTTCATACTTACATCAGTAAGAATAATTTTAACCTATTATTTACGTACAAGTAAAATCCCACTAGCATAGACTTTTATGATTTGGAGTTCTACGTAGATCACAATATACTTAAATCCAATACTTTTTTTTAAAAGTGTGGATGTAAATAGATTCATTTTAAATTCCAGTTCTCATTATCCTCCCTGGCTGAATAATGTAATTTCAAAGAATTAAAAAGAACTGTACATATGAAGAAATATGTAAAGTACAGACAGAAAAAGTAAAAGCACAATTTGAGGAAAAATATTATAATCAAGCACTTCTAAGAGAAGCAGCACATAAGGTTAGTATACTGGAGAGACGAAAACTATTGTTACCATCTGAACGCAATAAGATCAACAAGATTTCATGTGTCCTCTTATTTT
>OW240912.1:365247882-365261358 GCA_933207985.1 Pelobates cultripes | reverse complement strand
CATTCTTTTGTTTAATGCATTTCACTAATAATGCATTGAAAAACATATGCAAAAACATTTAAACTAAGAATTTACATTGATAAAAAGCAAAAGAGAAAGGTGAAGCAGCGCTAAAGAAAAACAAAACAACTAACAAAAACAAGAAAAATAAAAAGACGGCACACCTGAGGTTGAGGGGGTTCCCTTTAAAGACCCCTAAAAACAAATAAAAGCAAGAGGATAGGGTACAGGTAAAATGTTTAAAACTACAACTGGATATGAGAAAAAAAAATAAAAAATATTAAACAGCACTAATAAAACAAATAAAGTCCTTGAGCATGTACAAAATGATGTCCCAGGAATTAATACAGTCCCAGAAACGTGTTATTTCTTATCAAAAGTTATGTTCTTGGTTATGGCTTTACTTCATGGCAACATGTAAAAGGGAGCAGAAGAACAAGAAAATCACTAGTGCAACATGTGAGATTAAAATGTAGGACACACAACACATAAGTCCAAAGGCTAACTCACATGGGATGGAGCTTAAACCAACTTTGCATTAATCAGCATACAGTGGCTTTGATCCCCACTTGTAGGATATCCCTCTGGCAATTATCCACTGCAGAGAAACGGTAGGGTGGACCACATAGGACAAGAGAATAAAACACATAGAGTTCTCCTTGTAGGTAAGTATAGAAATAACAAATAAAAACCTACTTACATTTAAATGAGCAGACAGACTGCTCTATGTATCAGTCATGGGTAGTATAATCCCAACTAGGATTCTTTAGACGGTAGTCCGCAGGTGTCACATGTAGTAGAGACAGATGCCAGGTAGGAAACAGTATTCCGGAGGTAATAAGCAACTAAAAAAGTATATGGCAAAATAAGAAAATGAGGTAGCCAAACAATACTTTCATTAGTAACAGAGGCGTACCTTGGGTCTCCAGTGCCCATGGCGAGGAACCATATCGGCGCCCCCCTCCCCATATCAAGAAAAAACAAAACAAATGTAATTTTTATAGATCAAAGTTTTCCACCATGTGAAAGGGAAGCTAAAGAAATAAATCTAGCATTATATTTTGTTTCCTCATCCTTCATGTCCCATAAAAAGTGAATAAAGAGGAATTGCAAGTTCCTGAGGATTCTTAGGAACAGAGTCCTGCCAGTCACCCAAAGCTCCCTCTCTATATAAACCCACTACAAGGATAACTCCATCAGCTAGTGCACATGAAATCACAAATCTTCTTATACAATGCTTTCCCAATAATGCCAATGATAGGGTTTGCTCTAATGCAGCGTTTCCCAAACCAGTCTTCAAGACCCATCAACAGTCCAGGTTTTGTTAGTATCTCCATTGGAATAAAACAGGGAAATACATAAATCACATTTTCTTAGAACTTTCAATGGTCTATCCCCTACTATTGACATTCCGCCACCAATGTTGAGAGCAGTAATTGCTATGATATATAAAGCAGGGAAAGATCCAGAAATATGTGGTAGTTATAGACCTATTTCTCCAATTAACGTTGATTTAAAAATATTTGCAAAATATTTGCAAAACTCTAATAGGCCCCTTATGCCTGGACTGATCCACCCTGATCAAGCTGGCTTTGTCTCTGGCGTAAGTACTCATAAGTATAGGAATTAAAGAGAAATTACAAAAGCTATATAAATATAAGTGGACAGATACTAGTATAACATACTTAGGGAACAACTGACAGTACATTTAAAAGATTTATTTAAATTGAATTATGGAAAATTAATGAGAAAGATTGAAGAAGATCTAAAAAAATGGAACCAGGCCTCCTTTTCATTGATCGGGAGAGTAAATATCATAAAAATGATGATACTACCTAAGGTATAATACCTATTTCAGACATTGCCTGTTTCACTGCCGAGAGATTTCTTTAGAAAACTCCCATCTACATTCCTTTCATTCATATGGAATAACAAAATTTCCCTCGTATTGCGTATAACATATTGACATTACCAGTTGAGAGAGGTGGCTTGGGCCTCCCACATATTTATAGATATTATGTCGCGGTACTATGTGCGCGAATTAGAGAATGGACAGCTATAGATAAGGTACAAGATAGAACAGGATTTTATAAAGGTTAAGTTGGAGACCCTGCCTTGGCAAAATTGTAAATCAAATTTATTATCATCACCCTCTAAACATCCAATTATAAACCATACCATATATATTTGGAGAAGGCTTAAAGATAGATGTGGGTTATCCCCGGGATTATCTGTATTCTTCCCAATAGCATCTAACTTGGATTTACAGTTTGGGCCGGGCCACAAACTACTGGAAAAGTTAACAGGAGAAACAGACCCTTTAGTAACAAGTTTAATAACAGATGGAACACCCACTAGATTAAGAGAGTTCCCTTCCTGGGACAAGATGACAGCTCTTATAGATAGAATGGGTATCATGTATTTAAAGTTTTTCTTAAACCAAAAAGTGTTACCATATTGGCAGACAAGAGATAGAATAGAATTTGAGTCACTTTGTGGTCCTGGGATAGAGAAAAAAACTGTATCTGTCTAGTATATATAGTCTAATTCATAAGGGAGCTATGGAGAAGACTGTCCCTTCATTCCAATTGAAATGGATGCAAGTTTTGAACATTCAAATGACCAGCAATGATTGGTCATTTGTGTTCAAAATGGGGATGAAAGCCCAGGTGAGCACTCCTCGGACGATTATATTTTTTAAAAGAGTTACTAGATGGTACAATACTCCATATCGACTTAAAAAATATGGTTTACCAGCCTCGGATGGCTGTTGGAGATGTGGTGAGAGAGGGGCGAATATGGAACATATATCGTGGGAGTGCAAACTTATTAAGAGCTATTGGCTACAGGTATTGAATGTCATTTATAAAATTTTTACCAATGCCTGATCAACTATCCCCATCTAAGATTCTATTGGGATGGCCAGCTTCCTTTAAGGAGAATAATAAACAGACATTGCTGAGTTATTTATTGAATGAGACAAATGCTTTGATCCCGTTGTATTGGTTTAAACCTAGTATCCCGACTAAAGAACAATGGATTCTTAGAGTGGAAGTTTTGAGGGAACTTGAAGAAGTGCACTGGGCCATTCAGGGGAAGAAAGACCACTATGTTAGAACATGGGAACCTTGGCTAGCGTTTGGGGCAGAAACATCATAGCAAGATTACTTTAAGACATACTGATTATGAGTCAATAGACCACTAACGTTAGAAGTATTGGCAGAACTTTCCCTCTTTTTTTTCTTTTTTTTTCTCTTTCTTTTCCTTTCCTCTTCTCCTTTCGTGGTGTACTAAAAAGCATATGATGATATGGGACCTAATAATACATAAATCCTGGATTGTTGGTGGGCCACGAGGACTGGTTTGGGAACCACTGCTCTAATGAATATGTTATCAGCTTTAAATCATAAATATATATTTACACTTTGGTGATGTGCCAGTGGAATGCTTGTCACCATATTGCAAGATTAACACAGGCACTTCACACCTTTTTACAAGCATAACACAGGGACATCGCACCATATTAGTGCCGAAACCAGGGTGCTGGCTGCACTCACCTGAACATGCATAAATAGGGTGCTGCTGGGAGCCAATTTATACAAAAGAGAAAATCAAGCACACTTCCTTATCCACTAAACAGCATCTTGGGTGCTGACAGATTTTTTTTTATTTTTTTTAATCTAGGCAAAAAATACTAAAAAATAATGCCTCGATAAGGTGTTTTTTAAAAAAACTAAACCCATAATTTTTTGCCTAGCTTAGGTGTTTTCAAAAAAACAAGCAAAAAAATCTGTCAGCACCGAAGTTGCTGTTTAGTGGATAGGAAGTGCGCTCGATTTTCTCTTTTTTATTGTATAAATTGGCCCCCAGCAGCACGTAATTTATGCATGTTCAGGTGAGTGCAGCTAGTCCCCTGTTTTCATATATATATATTTGGGAGTCTAACCAACTCCTTGGTTTTGCACCCCTACCTGTCACAGGGGCCTCATCCCAGGGCCCTATTTGCCTTGTACTGCAGAGAACTCGAGATGGAAGGATTTCCCCAAGTGAGTAGCTCATGAAGCAGACATTAGGCCGTTAGAGTAGGACCTGCCAAAGATGGGATACATTGATGTTGTGGCAGGCTTATGAAATGTATGATCATATAATGTAACTAAACCCCCATTATTTTTTGCTTAGATCAGGATTTTTTAAAAACTTTAAAAATCTGTCCTTACCGAAGTTGCTGTTTAGTGGATAAGGGTGTGCGCTGGATAGTCTTTTTTTTACCATATTAGTGCCGAACTGGGGATAAAAACCAGCCCTGGAAATAAAAGCAGGCCCATAGCATTGCGTCATTATACCAGCCCCATTTTATAACACTATATTCTTCTTCACAAAATGGTAACCATGCATTTTAAAAGTACATTTGAAGAGTGTATTATTTATAGATACGACTGATATATCCCCCTTTCCAGGGCAATATATGTCACCAGTATTTACACAAGGTGATACCTCACACATTGTCCTTATTTATACCCCATGTACAGGGCAATATATAGGCCCCAGTATGTACATAAGGTTATTTGAATTGCCCTATCCAAGGGTATAGATCAGGGCAGTGTGTGAGACATAACGCATTGTATATAGTGGGGGAATATATTAACTTACCCAAGCACACAGATTGCACTCCCAGGACTTGCTACAGCAACCAGGACTTACCCAAGCACTGAGATTGCACTCGCAGGACTTGCCCTAGAACTGAGATTGTACTCACAAGATTTGTCCGAGTACCCACCCCAGCACCCAGGACTTAGCCCAACACTGAGATTGCACTCATGGAACTTGCTCCACCACCCCGGTATTTAGATTGCACTTATAGGAATTGCCCCAGGACGTCAAACAGCCTCTTGCATGTACAATGCAAGAGGGAAAAGATGCCAGACAAGATTTCCAGTGGCAACAAAGAAATTATATTGGTCGCGAGAGTGCTCTCTCACACTCTTGGTGACGCATCTGCATCCCGCCACAGCTAAGTTCTTAAAGGCCGCATCACACAGCTGCCCCAGGGCACTCAGGCCTTGTACAATATTACAAACTGGAGTCTTTAATGGTATTTTTTTTTTTTTTTTTTATAACTAACAAATACCTTGGGTGTGACAGTTGAACTCAGGTTGTCTGAGTATAGTGGGAACTGCATGTGATGTACTGGGGTGTCTGGATGCAATGGGGACTGCATATTGGGCTGTCTGAGTGAAATGATTACAGTTTGTGTGTGATATATGTGGCTGTCTGAGTGTAATGGGGACTGCATGTGATGTATTGTGTTGTCTGTGTGTGATAGGAATAGTTTTTTGTAATGATATTGGCTGCAGGGACGTGTCTTCCGCGAGGCAAACAAGGCATCTGCCTTCGCGGCTCTTTGCAGGGGACGGCAAAAAAAGCTGCCCCCAAACGCCCAGGCAGATCCCTTGCTTGCCTCGTGTCCTGGGGGCTCAAGAGCTTGCCGGCTGGCCACTTTTGAGCCCCCCCGAAGCGGGCGGCGGGCAGCGAGGGAGCATACTCACCTGAGCACTTCCTGCTCAGCTCCCTCCACAACGCTTAATGAAGCTGGAATATGACGTCACTCCGGCTCCCAGCATCACTAAGCGGTGCGCGAGGGAGATGAGCAGGAAGATTAAAGCTCCCTTGCTGCCAACTCAGCCTATGCGCCCCATGCCTGCCTGACCAGCAGCACCACTGGACAGGTAAGCAATCCACTCCAGCTCTCCCAGGGAGGCAAGGAGGATTTAAAATAAAATAAAAATAATAATTTGAAAGTGTTGGGAGAAATGTAGAATATAAGATACACCTAAAAAATCAGGACAGAGAAAGATTCATAGGGCAACACTGTAAAATCAAAGATGTGGCCCCTTTAAGGAAATGTTGCACTCACAAGATGTTGTAATGTTAAAAGCCCATCAGAATGTCTTTCAATATTCAGCCACCAACGTCCTCAGAATCCCAGGGTACATATTAAAGGAAAAACCGGACATAGTGTAATAATGCTTAAATATTAAATGACACTTTAATTGTTTGCACTTACAAAAAGTAGAAGATAAAAAAGCTCATCAATAAGTCTCTATATCAATCGATTTCAGCTGGATGAGAGACCCAAAATAAGCCTTGATGTGTAGCTCAACGCATTTCGTCTCCCAAATGGAGACTTCCTCAGGAGCAAATGAATTAAGATACAATAAAATATAATCATACAATAACAAAAAATAAAATAAAGCATCACATTGTGTAAAAGTCCAGAGTTCCTTTTAAAGGTCTTCTTGTCGTTCGTTCCTCCAATCAGGGACGCCGGAATCACCTGTTCTTTGGTTGCCAAATAAGGACTTCCGTTTTTTCGTGGAACGCATATGCGTTCCACCGGCCGGCGGTCCGCGGTGACGTCATCATTCGGCGTGTGGAACGCATATGCGTTCCACTTCATGCGATCTCAGGGAAAGAAATGAAGGAAATACTGAGAGAGGGTACTACAAGCATTATCAAATGCACCCAAACAGTTCACATGAAATCCATCAAATATAACTTCACATTAATACGGTAAGTATTGTCAACACACAAATCAATATAAATTGAGAACTATTAACAGAGGGAGAAAGATTTAATAGGATCACAAACTATAATCCCTGATAGGGATTAAGAAAAATCAAAATGAAAAATGAAAAACAAAAAATGAAAAATAAAAAATGAAAAATTAAAAATAATAATACAAATGAAAATATAAATAAATAAATAAATAAATAAATAATAATAAAAATAAAATAAATAAATAAAAATAAATGAAAATAAATAAATAAAAATAAAAATGAATAAAAAAATAAAAATAATAATAATATTAAAAATAAAAATATAAATAAATATAAAAATAAATAAATAAAAATAAATAAATAAAAATAAAAATAAAAATAAAATAGAAAATAAAAATAAATAAAAATAAAAATAAATAAATGAAACTAAATAAAATAAAAATAAAAATAAAAATAATAATTATAAAAATAAAAATAAATAATAATAAAAAAATAATAAAAATAAAATAAATAAAACAATAATAAAATCAAAATAAATGAATTAAAGAAAACAAATTAAATCAAAATCTACGTTCAACCCTAATGGTTGGAGGGTTTTAAGCTTATGTATCCAAAAACCTTCCCTCTGTCTAAGTCTCATAACAATATCACCTCCCCTCACACCAAGTGATATCTGCTCAATAATCACCCAGGAAAA
The DNA here is from genome assembly GCA_933207985.1 of Pelobates cultripes. Lineage (NCBI taxonomy): Eukaryota > Metazoa > Chordata > Amphibia > Anura > Pelobatidae > Pelobates > Pelobates cultripes. Next base: position 365,254,104 of record OW240912.1, on the reverse strand, counting down.
TACATGTGTATCAAAGAGTGGACAATGATTGCAATGTACTGGAACAGAATGGTTGAGCAACTGGTTACGTATGTTGTTCTTATGTTCCAGGAAGCGTACCTTAGCCTTCCTCACTGTTCTCCCAACATATTGTACTCCGCATCCACACGTGAGAAGATATACAACATGTGTGGAAGAACATGTAACATGTCCCTGAATCTTGAATTCCTCCTTGGTAACAAAACTCAAAAAGGAATATGTGGGTAAAGGCTGACCTCTACACGCTTTACACATTCCACAAGTATGAAACCCCTTGGAATAATGAGGTTTCATCTTCTTCTGGAAGAGACTTGGGGCAAAAAAACTCGAAAGGTTCTTTCCTTTTCTATAAATAATATTAGGATACTGTGGAAGTTGTGGTCCTTTGTATTCATCATATTTAAGAATATTCCAATGTTTCTTGAATATTTTATTAATAGCAAAAGTTTTAGAGTTGTATTGCGTGTTGAATGCAAATTCAAAGAATCTATTTGAGTTATTGATTGGTTTAACTTTATTCAACAAAAGATCACCTCTCTCGATATCTCCAATTCTTTTTACCTCTCTATCCAGTTGTCCTCTTTCATATCCCTTCTCTACAAATTTGGTGGTTAAAATTTCGGCTTGTTCCATAAAAGTATTTTTACTAGAACAATTCCGTCTGAGCCGAGTATATTGGCTCTTAGGAACCCCTGCCAGCCATCTCGGATGATGTCCACTTTTTGATTCTATAAAGCTATTGGTATCCGTGGGTTTAAAAAAAGTTTTGGTAAGAATCTGAGAATCCTCTATAAAGATGGTCAGATCCAAAAAATCAATAGAAGTGGAACTGACTACTGGACTGAAAATCAAAGAGAGGGCATTATCATTGAGATATCGAAAGAAATCACATAGTTGTTCTTCAGACCCCTTCCAAATGACAAGGATGTCGTCTATATAACGACGCCAGAGCACCAGGCTTGCCCCGTATGGATTGTTATCCCAAATGGACCTACGCTCCCAAAAGTCCATAAAAATATTGGCATAACTTGGGGCAAACCTGGTGCCCATGGCTGTTCCCTCGATTTGCAGGAAGTATTCATCATTGAACATGAAGAAATTGTGGGTAAGTATAAATTCAATGGCTTCTAAAAGAAACCTTGCAAATGCTGGATCTAAAGACGTGTCTCTATCTAGATTATCTTTAACTGCTTGTAAGCCAAATTGGTGATCGATCACTGTATATAATGAGCTCACGTCTAAAGATGCCCACTTATAATTCTCATGCCATTCAATTGACTCTAACTCCTGCAAAAGGTGTTTGGTGTCTTTCAAGTAGGATTGGGCCGACTGGGCATATCTTTGTAGTGAATAATCAATGAACTGGGAAAGATTCGATGTTAATGAATTGATACCACTAATGATGGGTCTACCTGGTGGATTCACTGTGCATTTGTGTATTTTGGGTAAGAAGTAAAAGGTTGGAATTCTAGGGTTCTCCTGATAGAGAAACCCAAAAATCCCGATATCTATCACTTCTTGTTGGACTGCCTTTTCTAATAAGATCTTCAATTGGGATTTGAACGTCTCATTGGGGTTTTTTGAGAGTTTGGTGTATGTTTTCTCATCCTCCAATAATCTATATGATTCCCCCAAATAGAATTCCACAGTCATGACAACAATGCCTCCCCCCTTGTCAGCATTTTTTATTACTATATCATCTCTCTTTTTTAAGGCATTCAAAATTTGCATTTCATGTTTAGACATATTGTTACAATATTCTTTCTTATTAGTTAATTTGTCGAGATCTGACATTACCATTTTGGAAAAAGTTTCTATTTGTCCACCTTTTTCATGGGGTCAAAAAGTTGACCGGAGTTTAAATTTCTTAAAAGGACCCTGGTCACATATGTACTCAGATTTTTCTCTTAAAGGTTCTTCCAATTGTTTTTTAATGAAGAACCTTTTGAGACTTAACTTTCTGACAAATTTCAACATGTCTATATACATTTTAAAAGAATCAGGAGGGACATTAGGGGTATCTTTCAAACCCTTTTTTTAAATAAGGCATTCCTCTCTAGTGAGGTGTGCATTAGATATATTAAAAATACCCAATGATTCCTCTTCTTTATGTAGATTTACTTGGAGTCCTCCCTCTCCAAACGTAGTCTCCTCTTTTTGGTTGGGGTATTTCGTTCCCTGAGAGGAGCAAAGCGGTTGGTCAAGTCTATTCTTGGGGCTCTGGGTGAAAAATATTGGGTGATTTCTTTTTTCTTGGTTCTTGGGTTTAGCCCCTTCTCTAAAAAATCCCTACTATTATATGTATGTGGGGAAAGCGATTTCTTTCTCTTGTTCAAATTCTGAGTATTGGTTTTCTCTTTAGGTGGAACATTCAAGACCGATCTATTGCTAAATCTGGTCCTTGGTGAATGGGGTCTGATTTGCTCGTTGTTCCTTCTAAAAGAAATGGAATCACGGCTATAATTGGAATTAAAATTAGCTTTGAAATTAGATTTTCTCTGTCTGTAATCACCACGATTATTTTGAAAGCTGTGCCTGTCCTTAAATTCTCTATTTTCAATCTTATTTTTAATGGAGAAAAAGCGATTTTCTTTATCTCTTTTATCTCTTTTATATTTTCCATTTTTTGTTTCTGCTATTTTTTCGTCCATTTTTTGGACCCTGTCATATACAATCTTTTCCTTTTCTATAAACTCCAAACTCTTTTTATCAAATTCATTATCATTCTCTAAATTTTCTAGTTCTTGTATTACACCTTTTAAATTCTCTTTCTCAAAATCGACAATAATCTCCATTAAAGTTGTTGCACATGTTTCCAGAGCTACATCCCATCTATCGGCATAGCGGGAATTAGCTAATCCATTTGCAGGATTTTTTGATAATCTTAGTCCTCTAGGTATAAGGCCTTCTTTAATGTAGCTCTCCAAAAAGGAGATCTCCCACCACTTCTTAGTTTCTTTCATAGATAATTTCTCTAATTTACTGAAAAAATCATCAATTTCAAGGTTATGATCACAAAACATATCATTATTTTCTGAAAAAAGTGATTGGAGTTTTGCTACTCTTCTGTGTTTTAGCTCTGAAAACATGTTTCACATCCAATAGTTATAAATACAAAAGTGAAATAAATCTGGTCTACCAAACAGAGGAAGAAAATACAGAAATATATATATAAAAATGTAGATCCCAAATGGACCTACGCTCAGTGGCGTACTAAGGGGGGGGCGGGGGGGGCGGGGGGGCGGTCCGCCCCGGGTGCCAGCCGGGTGGGGGGTGCCATGGCCAGCCCCCCAGCCCCCCCCCCATGCTGCAGCCGCCCGAGCGCTCTGTGTTGAGCCTCAGGCGGCTGCAGCTTTGCCCGGGCGGTGCGTCCATGAGGGCGGAACGCACCGCCCGGGCACAGCCTGAGGAGAGGGGCTGACAGGAGGAAGCGCTCAGCGCTCCCTCCTGTCAGCTTCCTTTGCTGTAGCGTGGCCAAGCCCTGCAGCATTGATAGTCCGACGGGTACAGAGAGCAGCTGTCTCCTGTACCCGGCCGGACTAACAGGAAGTGCACACTGAGTGTTCACTTCCTGTTAGTCCGGCCAGGTACAGGAGACAGCTGCTCTCTGTACCCGCGGACTATACTGGGCTCGGCCACGCTACAGCAAAGGTAGGGGGAGGGGAGAGAAAGGTGGGGGTGAGAAAGAGGAGAAAGGGGGCGTGAGAGAGAAAGAAGGGGGTGAGGAAAAAGGAGGGGGGGGGGTGAAAAGGGAGAAAGGGGTGAGAGAGGGGGGTGGGAAAGAGGAGAAAGGGGGTGAAAAGGAGGGGTGAAAAGAGAGAGGGGGGGGTGAAAAGGAGAAAGTAAAGTGAGAGAGGGGGTGAAAAAGAGAGAGAGGGGGGGGTGAAAAGGAGAGGGGTGAAAGAGGAGAAAGTGGGGTGAAAAAGAGGAGAGGGGGTGAGAAAGAGGAGAAAGGGGGGTGAGAAAGGAGGGGGGTGAGAAAGAGGAGAAAGGGGGGGTGAGAAAGGAGGTGAGAAAGAGAAAGGAGGGGGGAGAGAAAGAGAAAGGAGGGGGGGAGAGAAAGGAGGGGGGGAAGAGAAAGGAGGGGAAGAGAAAGGAGAGGGGGGGTGAGAAAGGAGAGGGGGGAAGAGAAATTAGGAGAGGGGAAGAGAAATTAGGAGGGAGGGAGAGATATTAGGAGGAGGGAGAGATATTAGGAGGGGGGAGAGAAATAGAAATTAGGGGGGGAGAGAATTTGAAATGAGGAGGGGGGAAGAGATATTAGGAGGGGGGAAAGAGAAATTAGGAGGGGGGTGAGAAAGAGAAATTGGGAGGAGGAGAAGGAAATTGGAGCGGGAGGAGAGATTGACATTCATCACATACACACAATGCACCCCTTGCACACAGAAAAACACACAATGCATTACACACACAGACACACATACACAAGCAATGCAACAGTTACACACAATGCATCCCTTACACACACAGAAACACACAATGCATTCATTACACACACTCAATGCATCCCATACATACACAGAAACACACCTTGCAGCCCTTACACATACAAACACAATTTCACACAATGCATTCCTTACACACATATCAGGACATCCCCTAAACACTCCACCGAAGGTGAACAAACTCATTGGTGGAGCATGAAGGTGGACCCTGGGACCCAGACCTTGAGCTGTGTAGAGGACCCCCAAAAAATGGAGCTGCTTCCCGTTCTCCCAGAACATTGATTTTTGTGACCACAGTTACAAACCGCCTCCAGAGAGCCTGTTCTGCACCAGACCAGTGGAGCCAGACTGCAGCTAGAGCCCATCATCATCCTCATCTGGCTGTAAGTAGGCAATCTAGTATATTATTCGTGGCACTAAGCTCTAACTTACCTCACATTAAAGAAACACTATAGTCCCCAGAACCACTTCAGCTTAATGTAGTGGTTCTGGTGTTTATAGCCTGTCCCTGCAGGCCTTTTAATGTAAACACGGCGGCACTGCACTGGCGCTAGTTAACATGGCAAATCATATGGTGGGAAGTAATTGTGATGTCACATGGGGGGCGGTAAACTTTACTTTTGCCTAGGGCGGCAAAAATCCTTGCACCGGCCCTGGGTGGAGGGGGCTGTGTGAGCTGTGGCCGCACAGTGCCCCATGGTAGTTAGGGTGCCGTGCGGCCAGTACAGCTCACACAAGCAAACAGCTGATAAACTGGCCGCACGGAGTAAATGTGTATGTGTGACTGTCTGCCTGTGACTGTATGTGACTGTCTGCCTGTAAATGTGTGTGTGGGGCTGCAGGGATTTTGTAGAAGGGGGCGGGGGTTTTGTATTGGGACAGGAGTCTTTACAAATTGTAATTTATTTTTTTTGGGGGGGGGGTGCCAAGCACAGGATCCGCCCCGGGTGCCAAATGCTCTAGGTACGCTCCTGTTGCTGTCCACTCTGTCCAACCCACATAATTAATCTCTGCCTACTTATCATGCAGATTATAGGGTCTACTCAATAAAGAATGAATTACAGGGAATTGAGATGAAAATTTACATTGTGTGTATCGGTGTTTAAGGGATGCATTGTGTGTTTCTGTGTATGTATTCAAGGGTTGCATTGTTTTTGTGTGTGTATGTGTAGGGATGCATTGAATGTTTCTTTGTGTCTTGGTGTGAGTAGGGATGCATTGCATATTTCTGTGCGTGTTTGGATCTGTGTGTGTAGGGATGCACTATATGTTTATGTGTGTGTGTAGGGATGCATTGTGTGTTTTTGGGTAAGTGTGTGACAATGTAGGGATGCATTGTGTATTTCTGTGTGTGTGTGTGTGTGTGTAGGAATGCATTGTGTGTTTCTTTGTATGTGTGTGTAGGGATGCATTGTGTGTTTCTGTGCATGTGTAGGGATGCATTGTGTGTAGTGTGAAAGATAGAGTTTGTGTGGTAAGATAAGGGCTGAGTCTTGCTGGGGATCAGAGGAGGGCAACTCTTTTTATTTTTATTATATTTACTTTGTTAATATAATTTTTTATTTTTTTTTAGGTTTTGTGTCTTACACCCCCCTTTAGTGTATCTCTTCCAAGCCCCCTGTGTGTCTCTTTGTATGTCTCCTACATCCTCATATCCTCTTTGCATGTCTTACTCCCCCAGACCCTTTGTGCTTCTCTTTTGCCCCTTCCTCAGCCTCTCTGTGTGTCTCTTCCACTCCCCCTCTCCCTTAATGATCTT
>OW240912.1:365138528-365247782 GCA_933207985.1 Pelobates cultripes | reverse complement strand
CAGAACTTTACCCCGATGGCGATTTATTTCCACCAAATGGATCTGAGCACTATTTGGACAACATGGGCACTCAGACCCGAGCTATCTGGGGATATATTATTTGTGGGGTTACTGTGAAAGTTGAATGTGATTTTGGGGTGTTTTTCTATATTTTATGTATGGTTCCCTGTAGCTGAGAGATAATTGAGTTACCAACCTTTGACTCAATTATCTCTCAGACACAGGGATGCCTGGGAGGAGTTTGAGTTCTTTTCTATAGAGATCCCATGCTGGGGGTCTGTATATAAATTCTGTGTAACCAGACTGAATAAACCAGTTATACTCCCAGCATTAAGTCTCGACTAATGTATGGGGGGGGGGAGCTATATTACTATTCACTGCTATAATCACTGAAGACAGCGCTGTTGGAGATACTGGAAAGGGTAATGGATGACTTGGCGGCCACATGTACCTTCTACCTGACCATAGTAGAGGTGAATCCCCATTGGCACTACAAGACTTACTTATTAAAGGTACAGTTGTAGTCAAAATTATTAAACGTCCATTGAAAATCTGGTTTATTGTCCAAATTTACAGACCTTCAGCTGTTTGCAATAAATAAGTCAAACAAAATCAATTGAAATAGCTCAAAACAATGAATGCTTCAAGTGGTCTCCCCAAATTAATTAAAAATGCATTCTTGGGTTTGGGTGTGGCAATTGCCTTCATCAAATCTAACCAGAGGTTTTTTATGGGGTTCAAGTCAGGTGACTGTGATCTCCACTGTAGAATTTTCCAAGAATTCTTCTGCAACCAAGCCTCTGTGGAATTTGAGGTATGCTTGGGATTATTGTCTTGAAAGTCCAATGATTCCCAAGTTTCAGCTTTCTCACAGATGGTATAACGTTTTCTCCTAGAATTTTCTGATACTTCAATGAATGCATCTTGCCTTCCACATGCTGCAGGTTTCCAATGCCAAAGGATGCAAAGCAGCCTCAGAGCATTATCGAGCCACCACCATGCTTAACTTTAGGCAGACTCTTCTTATCAGCATATGTTTAATTCTACTTCCTCCAGAGATACCAATGGTTCATTGAGATTAAAAGTTGCAGTTTTGTTTCATCGGTCCACAGAACAGAATCCAAAAACTTCTGTGGCTTATTTATATGATTTGATTTACTTGTATAGATGCTTGTGTGTGTCATCAGACAGTTGCTGTTTCATACATAGCAAAACCGTTATTAATAAATATAGAGAATAGTAAGTTGTAAATAAGTACATCCAGAAGAGTACGGTTAAAGTTTTATAGAAAAAGGCAAGTTGGCGAGGTAAATGATTGTGTTAAGTTGAAACATTGTGCAATTTGCCATATTTATAGCCATCCAATTCACATTAAAATCTTCAAATACCAACAGTTCACTCTTGTGTTAAAAAAAGATTGTGTTGGGTAATTAGGTATGTGACAGATCCATCTGTATAGACTGAGATTGCTGGTTCGTCTGTTTTACCTCTGTTCGCGGAATTACCTGTCCGTATACCCCTATTCGTTTGTTTCACTTTTCACCAAATGAACTTACTGAACGGACGGCCACCAAGAAGAGAAGTGCTGGTTAACCTCTTGATCCCAATTAGAACGTTGTGGTTAACCGCAGACACCTTTTAATTATAACCGAATACAGGGTGGTCGTCGTTCATATGTCGACCACGAGGCGGCGGCCATTTTAAACCATGCGAAAGACCAGCGGTGTTTGGCACAAATTCTATGGAACTAAAAACTGACACTTTTTCTGCCGAACACCCCTAAAACCACAGACCGCCCTTCTCAGTCGACAAAGGCATGCAAACACCAGCCGTTCGGGAGTTTGGACTACACGAATGGACTTAACCCAGATAGCCTTCCCATGGAGTCAATTGCATACCAAAAGACTGTAAAAGACTTTGACTCCATGGCAATAGAACTGTGCGTATGGGATCTGAGCACTATTCGCTAAGAATATGCACTCAGATCCAGGCTATCTGGGGATATGTTGCACGAATGGAATATGTTCGGTATTTGTACAATTACTCATTTTTATGTGTTTTTTTATGTTTCATTTAAAATGACAATTTGCCTCTGTCCTGGGAGATAATTGAATTACTTCTCAATTATCTCCAGGGCAGAGGGGAGGAAACCATGATGCATGCTGGGAATATTCTGTGTTTGTGTGTCCTAACATGCTATATGTCTGTCTGCTATTACATTCTCCCATTTGGTCCCCTAGGGGAGTGTCCACCAAGTGGGAGACCTGCATAAATACGGGCGGGTACCCCACAGTAAACCCAGTTCTTGTTTTACCCTCAATGCGGAGCTTGGTCTAGTTATTGGGGGGAATTTACTACACACGAATAGCAACTGATTGATGGAAGTGTAAGCCGCTTGGAGGATATATTGATTCGTCTGTTATCAGTGATTCATGGGTTTACCGTTCAGGAGTTAGAGCACCAGTACGGGTCCTGTTCGGGAGATTGCAGTTCGTACAGTTGGAGTCTAAACGAACGGAGTTTACATTATTGCGAAAGGGGAAGTTCAACTAAATGGCAGTTTCACTCCCTTGTGCCAGGGGTGTCGTAACAATTGGTGGCAAGCGGCGGGATCGTTCCCACAGCCAGAAGGACAGCTACAGGAGACACCATTCCGGGATTTACAAGTTGGGGGCAACGCATGTCCCAGTACAGCGACCTTAAAAGCAACAGAATGGAACCAGCAGTGTTATACGAGAAGGAGGACCTGGATGGCCAGGATGCATTAAGGAAAGGCATCTGGTACCAGGCCCTGGATAATGTACAATACCAGCGGGGTGAGAGTCTCCCCAGTGAAGAGCAGCGGTTACAGAAGCAAGTGGCCCTGCGGATGCCCTTCCTGGGAGAGCAGCCCCTGGAGGAATGGGTGAAGGAACTAGAGCACCGGGTATGGCAGGAGCTATGGCTGGAGGATGCCTACCAGGCGCTCTGGTGGTATATGGCACAGTATATACCCTGGACAGCTGAGCATGACAAGCCAGAGGGTGAGGAGTTTGATGGTCCAGGCTTGTTATGGGAGTCCTTTGCAGAGCCTGACTTCGGGAGCCCTGCGCAGACCAGACTTCAGGACATTTTCTACGAGAGGGAGGCTAGACATGACTGGGATGACCCCTATGAGGTAGAGCAAGACCTGGCTCACCTAGCAAGCCTGGAGTGGGAACTGGAGCAGGACTACCGAGATCGCTTCCACTCCACTGGGAAGGCTCAGCAGGACAGCAAGGTGACATACCCAGATCCAGACCCATTCAGCTGGGAGGATATTGTGGAGATTTACTGGGAAGGACCCCAGGTGGCCGGTGGAGATGGGACCGAGGTCTCTCCACCGGTCCTGCAGGGAATTGGGAGCCCAGTCTCCATTCCCCAGCGGCAGGCTAAGTTACAGGGGGCAGAGAAAGTTGGTCCTGTTCCCCAGTGGCAGAGTGAATTGCAGGGAATTGGGAGCCCAGTCTCCATTCCCCAGCAGCAGAGCTGTGTATCTAAAAGGGAGACAGTCGGTCTCCCCCTCCAGCAACAGAGCTGTGTATCCAAAGGGGAGACAGTCGGTCTCCCCCTCCAACAACCAGGCTCCAACCAGGCTACTTACATGATAGTGCTGGCACCAGGGTAGAGTACCGCTGGTCTCTGCCCACTCAGCAACCCACCAAGGCAGCTTACCAGTACCCAGCACAGCCGTGGTGAGGCACCTGGACATGGAAAAGTTTCTCCTCTACCCAGGAGTAGTAACCAGTTATTGTGGGTGGGCTGTACTGCTGATTGTGTTTTGTGGGTGGGCTGCTGGACTAACCAGGGCACTGACCGGCAGGAGGTCAGATACCTTGTTAGTCTGTTTGGAAAAGGGGAGAGATGTGATGAGACCAATCTCGCCACTGTGCATTGGAGGAGCCTGGTTACCCGCCTGCTGCCATTAGACTATGGCCCCATGTTGAAACGCTTGATTTTCCCCTGCAAAGACACAAAAGCCGGGTCATTCGGTGCTTGCCCTGTTTGAGCGGTGATACCCCAGATAGCTATGCCATGGAGTCCATTCGTATAATGAAAGACTATGGGAAAGACTTTGGCTCCATGGCAATTAAACTGTATGTGTGTGGTCTGAGTGCCATTCAGTAATAATGTGTGCTCACACCTAAGCTATCTGGGGATATGTTGCATGTCTGTATTTTATGTAATAAATGTAACCTTGTGTATTTTATTGTATTTTACGGTCTTTTTACTGCCATGTGCTTAATGGAGTTTTGCCTCTGTCCTTGGAGATAATTGGATTACTTCCCAATTATCTCTAGGATAGAAGACTCTGTGGAACTGGTTTTGGGCACAAAAGCCATGCTTCCTTTGGTCACAAAGGACTTCAATCTATCTTTTGAACCAATGGACCAATGTGGATTATTTCGACACATGTTCGTATTTGGAGTATGCTGATTCTGAAAATGTAAGTTTTATCTGAATGCGATGCATACTTTTAAAGTTATGAATAATGTGGAAAAACTGTATTTCTCTGTCTGTGATAATTCTATTACCCATTGTGCAAGGTAATTTTATCACAGGCAGAGGGGAGGATTTTGTGTGGGAGTGTCTGAGTGTATTGTACGTGTTTATTGGTTGTTTTCCAAAACCCTGTGGGTGGTACTAAGGTGTATATAAGAACAATAAACCCACAGCTCTGTCTGTTCACTGCTTGACCCTCAAAACAGAGCCTTGTCTCATTCTTTGAGGGATTTATTGTATGCTGTTCCAGTTCGACTGCTAGGAGTGTAAACCTATTCGTATGGTTTTTCCTATTCGGCTGTTTACGGCATTCATAAGGTTTCCTGTTCGGTGGATTGGTGTTCTGCAGTAGCTGTGCCTGAAGGGAAGATCTACTAAACGGCTGTTTAACCCTTTTATGCCTGGGGGTGCCGTTACAAGGTAGATGGTCGTTGCTAACAATTCACTTGTTTTGTAAATGGAAGTCTTATTAGGCTGGATAGAAAGTTAAAATGGGCAAGGAAGAAGAAGTTAAATTTTAAAAGGGTATTTATTGTTTTCACACACACAGCAAGACCTTTTCTTGAAAGGTCATGCCTATAGCATGAATTACCTTGGATGGCAAATAACACTACCAGGTTGTTTGTTTATTTATTTTTTTGGCTTTTTGTTGGGTAGGGGTCAGCTATGTTTTAAACAGAACAGATATATATGGTTTGTAATTAAAATGTCAAGCTTTTAATTCATTCAGCTTGGTTATTACATTTTTGATTTTACAATGTACAAAAGAGAAGCATTTGCTAAAGGAGAAGGTGGTATTTGTAGCAGATGCTGGACTAGTTTGGTTTCAACATTACTTGACAGGACCGGCGGTAAGATAAACAAGATTTTTCTAAAATTATTTATTTAAACATATATTGAGATAGTAACTTGCTTTTGTGACAGGCGGTTAAGAGCTAGGTTTTTGTTTTTTTCTCAATACAATTTTTATTGGGAGACAACAAATGTAACACACTTGTAGACAAAAAAGATTGCAGTCCCAGATCCGTTGAAATAAAATATGAACAATTAACAATATCAACATGATCAACATATTGGCCCAAGTAGAAAAAAAACTGTTAACTCTAAGAATTTTCCCATACAAAAGCCACATGAAGGAGGGGAGGAAGCGAGAAATGAGGGGTAACAGGACAAAAAAAAATTTCAATATTTTCCCCCATCACTTAATGTAGCGGGCATGCATGCAGCAGACTGTATTGAATTATTTTAGTTGTGTTGCAGCTGAAGGCTACGTTTATAGTCATAAAAAATAAGAACCAATTGTTCTATCTAGTGCACACATTTTAAAACTCAATTGATTTTGCAATTCTTCTTTAGAATAACCTTATAAAGTGCATTGCAAGAATTTACTCTTCCCACTACGTAATGTCGAATTTCCTTTTACTATCTTTTAGTTCCCAACCCTCTCTTAAAACTGCTGCATTCTATGACTTACTTTAACTTTTAATTAAATTATCCTTCTTGTATTAAAGTATCCATTCTCCATTCTGCTTTCTCTCTCAATTCTCTCCATCAAGACGTACATATTATAGAGTTGTCCTTCCTGGTATACTTTGTTAGTAAGACTAGGCAGCGGTCTTTGACTTCATGCAAAAAAAGTATGATGCTTTAATGCCAACATCTTAAAAGAAGTTATCAATACCAATGTGTTCTTAACAGTAGCACCACAAGAAAGTAGTTTCTAAATCACTTGTTTTGTAGATATTGTAAGGAGCATGAACCCATGAAAATTATATTTGAATTTAAAACATTAAAAATGACCCCATGACTATTGTCTCAGCGAAATGTTACAAAGGGGCATCATTAAAATTAAAAATATGTTTGTATTGCGTTTATTTGGGCAAACGGGTTTAGCCATTGATGCTGTGTAAATATACTAAATCGTATCTGCATTGAATGAAAAATTTGTAAGTAGTGGTTTGGCTCTGTAAAGAATTTGGCTTCACATAGAATCATACCATGTAATGTTTAAAGCCCCCGAAACATCTGTGGATAGTAAAAACACATTCTTTATTGGTTTTTATTCTGTAAATTCTTTTCAGCTTCCTGTGATCTTCTTATCTTAGTGTCATCCACGTTATTACTGCAAGTAAGCAAATGTTTAGAGGCCAAATGGTCAGACAGACAAAATGGAACGCTCACAATAAGCGAGATTCATTTTCAGTGTTAATTTTCAATCAATTTATGTAGACACTAAAATCACATTTTTGTCAATAAATTCCATCACCTGTGCCTTAGTAAAATAATATTCTTGAAACATTTCACGTAAAATCTTTAAGGCAAAAAATGGACATTATTTTTTATTACCACATCTGCAACCTCGAGAGACCTTTGACATTTGGTAAGGATACACAGAAGACTCATAAATAGTACAAATGTGGTCATCACCTGTCTTGTATTTTGACAGCATCAAGATATAGCCAAGAACCACTTGGAACACAGATCTCAATCTTTAGCAGCAGCTGCAGAGATTGATCACAAAGTTTTAGAAATTGACCATTTAATAACAAAAAACTTTTTAGTAGACATACCCTCAATGAAAAATATGCATGCGTTTAATTATGCATTTTTTATTTGGTTTGCTGCCTTTGCAAGTCCTCTTCTTCTAACCCCGCCCAGACTTTCTGTGGTCATCCAATCACAGACTTCCTAATTCAGCTCATTGAGAAGTCTTTGCAAAGCAGGTGCTTTGGGTAATTGCTGTTTCTTGAGTTTATCTCCACTAAGCTTAACCAAACCAGGAAGTAACAGTACTATATGTCTGATTGACAATCGGGGGATTAAAAAGGTTCATTTATAAAAGTGTCCATTTCTATTAAAATCTGCATTTTTTTGTAAAATAAAAAAAAGAAGACAAACTTTTCACACATAAAGCACTTCACAGCAAGTTAAACTTTCAAGTTGCATGTATTTTTTTATTACAAATACATAGAACTATGTAGGGATTTATCTAATCTTCCATTTATGTCTAACTCAGGAAACCAGTAAAACATATCAAGTTAGCATGCAAAACCTGCCATCCAAAGGCTTATGATAGTGCTTATCATGTTGTATATATTGATTTAGACAACAAGAAGAAAAACTACAGGAATTATGAAAGTGAATAAATCGCAGAGTCTTTACATATGTGCATAAAGTGGGCACATTTTTCTAATTTGATATCCAACTGGTGAATATAGTTGTTTAAAAAAAAGCTGAAAACTGAATCCACACATTTTGTTCATATTGATAGCCTCAAAAAAGAAATAATGTGTGCGCTATTTATCAGTTTTACATACTACAGATTGGTTTTTAATTACAAATTACAAAGGTCTTCAAATGTAGTTTGTTTGAGAGACAAAGAACATTAATAAATAGTTTTTGATATTACGCTATAGATCTTACTTATTGTGAGTGCTGCCTACAGTTTATCCTTCCTTTCTCTCTCTTCCCTCTTTCTCTCTCTCGCTTCCCAATCTCTTCCTCTTTCTAATTTCTCTTTGTCTTCCATATAGCTTAATTTGAATATGGACAGGTCATTAGTGTTAGTGTACATGTCTTCAATAGATGTGTGTTCTGGACTAGATTGAGGTTTTATGTTTCAGTGTATAGTTTCATGTAATTATAAGAAAAATCAATAAACTAGTTTAAACAGCAAAAAAAAAAAAAAAGATATTTTATTCACTGGTCTTGGTTTTAGAGAGAATTGAAAAAATAATTCTAGATCTTAGGCCCAAATCAAATAGGACTGTTTATTTTTTCCAGATTTAATGTGTTCAATTTCATTTCAATTCTCCAGAATTCCTGGTTTAGTGGATAAACGCCATTACGAATGGAGAAACCTTACAGTGAATAGATATAAAATAGAAAGTGATCATTAAACCACAACATGCAGTCGCCCCAGGTGCAACTTAAATGTTCTGCTGTATGCAAGTACCTAGATTGCCTTATATGCAATGCTAAATACTTTATTATTATTATTATTATTATTACTACTATTATTATATGCAATGAATTTCTGATAGGTTACCAGCTTGCTTTAAAAAAATCCTTTTTCTTTTTGGCATTTGTTATTTTTTAAGAGATTTCAATCAGGAGTCAGAAATCCATTACATCAAAAAAGAAGACATCTGGTTAAGCTTTTATCAATACCACATGGAAGAAAGCATGCGCTATCACAAATACTCCTGCTTATTACTAAAGACAGCAGGCACAGATAGTGTGTCTTCCAAATTCAACAGTAAAACAAATGAAAAGTATATTGGACACAAAAGGCTGAGTCTCACTAAGAATATCAGAAATATATAATATATATGGTATATACAATATGTAAATCACTCAAAGAGTAAATCAAGAAAATCGACGAGGCAATTATGGTTCAGAGGGCACCACTATGAACATGGGCAGTAGATTAACACATGTTTTACCTCGTTTTATTTCATTATTTGTTTAAAAAAAAAAAATATGCACATCGATGGATCCTGGGAGGGAAACAATATTCCTCTGATACCAGGTGGCGGTCTTTAAACTGTAATTTTCGATGAGAAAATTCCATATTTTGTATCTTTTACTATATGATGAGAAAACCATCTAATTTTAAATAAAATCAAATTCTATATGTAAAGCAAGATGAGTTTGTGGGTCACACAATTTCCCCTGTTTTTCAGTGACTATTTAACTGTGCACTACACTTACATGTATACAAGGCCACAATATTTGTCCTTAAACACAAAAATGTGTAGGGAAACATACATTATTTAATATGAAATCCCAAGACCATTCCATGTCATTGTAAGAAGATTCAAATCAGAAAAAATAACTGACAGCTCTGGTGCAAATATGGTAATGATAAATCTAATCAAAAGTAAATGTTTTTGTTGGGTTTTTTTTTTTTTTGAATAAAGATGAAAAGTGGCAATTTTCCATTTTTTTGCATTTTCTATAAAAGATGGTGGTGCGAGAAAAAAATTAGAGGATAAGATAACATGGTCATGTGAAAAAGTTAAAATAATCAGGTAATGATGGAAATGAAGTGTATGGTACTACGTGCTACTTCTACTTACTAGAAAAGATAAGAGGTTTGAGTCAGACACTTATCAGTGAGCTGTACCATTTGTACTAAATTCCCTGGTTTATGCATGTCTTGTATTTTATGTCTGGTGACGCACAAGGCACATTAAGTACATGTTAAAGAGTGAGCCTGCCACTTTCCAGTATATTTAGAATTATAATGACTACCTGTGCTTAAAAATATGTATTTTTAAAGTTTGAAATTCACACCAACGTTCTTATCTCTATACTAGAACAGAGACCTTTAATTTTGGCTCCCTTTAAATCATTGTTAGATCTGCCCTTTTCTGTCACTGATCATACTTTGAGTAGCGGAAGAACTCTGTGTTCCAAAAAGTGGAATAGAAAAAAATAAAAATGGGGCAATTGCCATGGAAACCAGTAGAATCAGCAGGTGCATTCCATTGGTGACTAAACTTCTTTCACGTACATTTACTCTTTAGAAAAGAACACTTTGATAAATCTCCTTTAATCTTTCTTCTCCAATGCAACCTGTGCCCTGCCTGTGCCTGGAATTGACTGGATTATGATGTCAACAAATACACTTTAATATACAAGAAAACATCATAAGAGTAACAGAAGTTATTGCGATTTAAAAAAAAAATTTGAGTGGTGTTATTTCACGAATAGTGAGTCTCCTGTTTACTTTGTCAAACTCTGCTATTGTAGTAATGCATGTACTAATGTAAAATAATCATAAGTCATTTAACTGAGTACATTCAAAATAATTATTTTCAAACTTCAGCTTATTCTTTGCTTCACTCCTTGCATTAACAATTTTCTCAAAAGTAAAACCAATAAAATACTCAAATGTTTGACAAAAGAAAAAAGTTTGCAAAAAATATATATACATTTTTTTTTTTTTTTATTACATCCTGCAGTCTGGAACGGAATATATCTAAAGCCCTGATCATTTTATGTGGTATACCATTTTATTACTCAACAGATTAAATATACCTTTGGATATAAATAAACACCAATTTCCATCTGGACTGACAGTCTGTTTGCCAAACTTGAGCCACAAGTAAGATATTAAATCCACAAATCTGGGATTCTAATTAAAACACTGGCACAATATCTCATACATCAGCCCCATAGCAGCACATAAAGTTGGGATCATATTACATCATTATATTGGTAATAGCCATTTATGCCAATAACCATATACCAGTAAGCCTGATGTACACTCTACGTAACTTCCAAGGAAAAACAGCTCCAATTAATATATGTATTAAAGAAATCTTTAGACATGTGCAAAAAAGATCGTTAGCACATTATTGGATGCAACAGCATGGAAAATAATGTGCCATTTGTTAATTTTATTTATTGGCATAGAGTACTATTCTGAAACAAGCATGGCAAATCTGTGCATTGCACATCTGCTGAGTATGGACCGTTTTCAGCTGCAAGTCTCATGATTCTACGTTACTCATGCACACAATCAGAGGCAAATTCACTTATTGTTTACACCTGTTTGGTATTACATTATATCAGCTCTGGCACACATTGCATTCTTTTGTAAAGGCCGTTTTTAAACTTTAGTTTTTCTTGGCCAAGCTTAACCCAGCTCTATATAAGCCTTGCTTGTATCACTTGCATCCTGACAGATACAATTTATGTAAGGGAAAAAGATAATTTGATTAAAACTCTGTTCATTTCTTTTCTAAATGTGTTTTTAAAGCAGAGAATTTATGTAGTTTTCTGTTCAGTTTGAGACAATATTTTAATAAAAATATTTAGACTTCTAATCTATCTATCTATCTATCTATCTATCTGTCTGTCTACTTACCTACCTATATGTCTATCTATATCTATCTATCTATCTATCTATCTATCTGTCCCTCTGATGTTCTGTTTATATATCTATCCAAAATATGTAGGAATAAAGACAAGTGCCGTGTATTTGATGAACAGTTCTTGAGTACTGCTTTCCCACTCCTGCTGTCTCTAACCTTAGTTACTGTTTTAGAAAATATACATGTACTGAATGTGTGGCTGGCACTAGTGTAATATCTAGAATATATTATTTTCCTCCTCCTGTAGCATAACAATATCATAAGAGACTTGGCTTCGGTTTCCAAACAAGCAGCTCCCTTATACTGTTTTGATGCATTGGTAAAAAGAAAGTTAAAGGTATGGCTTCGTATCCACACCTCCTCTGGCACACACAGTACTGCACCAAAGCAGTATAAAAGATGGCTTGGCTGAATGGGGCAGATAGGTCTCTAATAATCAAAAATAAATCAAAGTATTAAAAAATAAAATTATATTAAACACTTAAAAATCTTAAAAAGCTGCTAACCACAAAAGGAAATTCCCCAATCCGAATGAAACAGATATTGCAAAAATAAAGTGTCAATGCTTAGTCGATATTCCCCAAATTCCATGACATGGGGGTAGATTCAAATTTTTAGATAGTTCCAAGGATCCAAATAGATTTTTACCACCTCCACAGCGGTGGATTTTTAGGGTATGAAGTGTTGTAAGTTCTTCTTTGATGGTATCCACTTAGAAGGATAATAAGTATTCCGTGTATTTCTGATGTACCTTAAATGGATACAAATAAACTGAAAATAGTGTAACACTGTATGATTTATTTACGAACAAAAAAACCCTTCCCCTAATTAAGAACTTTTACACGATAAAATATAATGGTGATAAAATCCAGCATCCACTAAAAGTTAGCATCAATCCAACGGAAAAACATCTTGCAACACTGCTCAGTTCTCAGTGGTTCTACGCGTTTTGTCCGAGCTCAGCTGGCTTTTTCAAGATAAGGAGGTAGCTGATCCATACATTCTTATATACCCTTCCTGGTCAGATTCTAACATCAGAACTGTGTGGAAATCATAGTTTGTGATGTGGCAGAACTTTTCATGTGCTTCAACACATTATTATTTCACATTTATTCTGATGTCTTAAGAGTATGCAAGAATACTTCACTATTTACTAGTGATAAGATATTAAACATTAATATAAATTGATCTACAATTAAACAATACTAATTAAACCATGGAGTATTGTTTAGTCTATTCATTTGAATTTGTATCAAATAATAAGATAATAATAAACTAACAAAGTGTCACGGTTGCTAGTGTGGTCCAACACGCAGAAACTATGTAAACATATACATAAAAAAGGAAAGGAAATAAAAGGACAGAGCGTAAACCGGACCTTAGAATGGCCGGACTAATACGCTAGAGAAAGAGAATGGTCAAAGGGAAAGCTGAGGTCAAGGAAGCCAGAAATACACAGATAACGTTTAAACAAGCCAAGACAGGGGAACCAGAATTCGGAATAACCAGGGAAAAGCCAAGATCAGGATACCAGGAAGTCAGATTCACAAAGATAAACGCACTCTAGGGAACCAGGAACAGGAAACCACGACAGGGCAAAGAACTGGAGTGAATTAGGGAGTTATATCCCTCTCTGGGCTCTGATTGGTCAGAGGATGACCTCTGACCCCAGAAAGTGCGTGTGCGTTGACGTCGTGACCTCACGCGCACGTCCGTATAAATTTTAGGGGCGGAGCTAGTGGTGTGTGCGACCACATGGTCAGCGCCTTCTTTGATTTTGGCGCAACGCCCAGAAGACACAGAGGAGTGGTTCCCGGCTCACCGGCGAGCAGATAAGCTCGTAATATCGGCGAGGTAGTGCCAGTCGGGCATGGCTGCGCCATGTGGTGGGCCGGGAGCCATAACACAAAGCCATAATTTGGCAGTAAGTGAATCTATACCTTGGGAATTCTGACAAAAAAAAAAAAGAGTATGATTATGTATCTATAGCATATCCTAAAAAAATTGTTTTTTACTTTATCCCAAAAATCTACAAGAGTTTAACCCAACCCCCTGGTAGACCTATAATTTCAGGGATATATTTACTTACTGCCAATTTATCACAGTACATATACACTTTATTATAGCTGTATGTCAAAATGTCCAAATTATATCTAAAAGACAGCTGTGATCTCGTAAAACTAATAGAGGGAAAAGATTGGAATAGCCATTTAATGTTAGTCCCAATCAAAGGTTACCTCTTTTTACGGAGGAGTGTGTGTAACAAAGTGCTTAAAAGATGAAAGTGATTTACAGGCAGCTCCATACACTTGTGTGGAAATATCCTATATTCCACTGAACAAATTTGTAGATTTTAGTGTGGTGTAAGTAACAGAGACCTACACCTGTAAGTGGAGCGCTCAAACACATATACAGCTTACCAAACGTTATTTTGTTCAATGGTGCAGTATAGGGTACATGTCAAGGAAAATACAAAAAAATACAATATAGTGCAGATGAAATGCACCACATTTACTAACACATATTTGTGTTTTTATTATCGCAATCTACATATTGGTCCACTCTCCCTCTTTTTGTCTTTGAGAATTACTCCAAATCGAAGTAGAAGGGTGGTGCTACCATAATAAGCACACAAGCCTCAATACGGAGCCAGTGTTTCTATATACAGGCTCCTTGAAATGTGAGTGTACAATTCATTATGACATTACTATAATTATTGCATTGCCACTTTAAATACCATCTGCACTATATTGTATTTTTTTGTATTTTCCTTGACATGTACCCTATACTGCACCATTGAACAAAATAACGTTTGGTAAGCTGTATATGTGTTTGAGCGCTCCACTTACAGGTATAGGTCTCTGTTACTTACACCGCACTAAAATTTTATGTTAGTCACCTAACATTACAAGCTATTAGGCAGACTCTATGATAAGGCAAATATGAATATGGGAGTGAGTGCAGGACTATTCTTTTTATATAAATATGAATATGTGACAGGTAGAATTTATATTTGAATGTATCGATTTCATATTGAATAATAAAACATTTTTGGACAACCAGGATATATACCTCGAAGTTAATGGCACAGCTATGGGGACTAGATTCGCACCCAGTTATGACAATATTTTTATGTCCTTTTGGGAAGACTTATTCATATGGCAAGGACCGCCCTGGGTCGTGAATCCAGTCCTCTACAGAGGCTACATTGATGATTGTTTTTTTATTTGGGAGGGAGAGGAGTACCATTTATTAGAATTTCATACTTACATCAGTAAGAATAATTTTAACCTATTATTTACGTACAAGTATAATCCCACTAGCATAGACTTTTATGATTTGGAGTTCTACGTAGATCACAATATACTTAAATCCAAGACTTTTTTTAAAAAGTGTGGATGTAAATAGATTCATTTTAAATTCCAGTTCTCATTATCCTCCCTGGCTGAATAATGTAATTTCAAAGAATTAAAAAGAACTGTACATATGAAGAAATATGTAAAGTACAGACAGAAAAAGTAAAAGCACAATTTGAGGAAAAATATTATAATCAAGCACTTCTAAGAGAAGCAGCACATAAGGTTAGTATACTGGAGAGACGAAAACTATTGTTACCATCTGAACGCAATAAGATCAACAAGATTTCATGTGTCCTCTTATTTTTAACTACAGTTCCCAGTCCCATTTAAAAAAAAAATTTTTTTTAAAAATGCATTTACAAAAACTGGCATTTACTATTACAGGATACTAGGTTTGGTTTTACTCCAAAACCCAAAGCAGTTTTTAGAGGAGCACCAACTTTAAAACAGAAATTAGTACACAGTTGTAAAGTCCCAAATCCTGAAAAACATTTTTTGAATGATCAAAAAGGTTTTTTCAAATGTGGAGAATGCAATATATGTAAAACTACTGGACCACCATTTGGAAGGATCACTATCTTCCAGTCCCATAAAACAAAGAAAAATTATGACATTAATGACTGTATCACATGTCACGCCAAACAGATCATTTAATTGTTATAGTGTGGTTGTGGTTACCAGTACAAAGGACAAACCAAAAGAATGCTGAAAACTAAGAGAGCATGTTTACAATATAAAAAGAAAATGTATCAATCACACCCTGTCTAAGCATTATTTAGAACACCATGATAGTGACCCTAAAAGTTTAAAGTTTTGTTGTATACAACATATTAAAGTTCCATGGAGAGGAGGGGACTTAAGTAAAATACTGACCAACCAAGAAATGTACTGGACATATACTTTAAAAACCTTAGTTCCTTTTGGTTTAAATGCCGAAATGGAACTAAACAATATCCTTTGATAAAATTGCACAACTGTCAATAATATACGTGTGTCTATAATTTTTAATAATTTTTTTACAAAAATGTCTAATATGTAGAACACTTTACATGTTTTATGACATCACAATCCAAAAAATAATGTATATAAAAACCCATGATAACTTTTTATTTCTTTTTAAATTTTCTATTTTTTTTTAATTTTCTACATCTTCTTATATGTGGTATATACTATATATTAACACTTAATTTTACTATTTATTTTAGGCCTTATTTAATTAGATTAAAATAGGATATCATATATACATTTGTATTTTAATAATCCTTTTTTTCATTATATACATTTTTTAATGTTTATTGAAATCACTATGGAAGTAAAGAAAATGCATTCATTTACACTGATCCCTTTTGCTAGTTTATTACTATCTTTTTATTTGATACAAATTCAAACAAATAGACTAAACAAGATCCTTTGTTTAAACTGTATTATTTTATTTTAGATCAATTATATGATTTCTAAATGTATCTTATCACTAGTAAATTGTGAAGTATTCTTGCATACTCTTAAGACATCAGAATAAATGTACAAAAACAGGGGGGTAGGTGCAGCACTTCAGTAATCCTTGACCAGGTATATGTGGAGAGAACCAGAGAAGAAATAATAGTGTAGTATTTTAAAACTGTAGTTGTGATAGGTAAGATAAAAGATGTGCACTCACACTTTTTTCGAGCTTCAATACAGCTCCAGTGTATGCGCCTGGGCAGAGTAATCCCCGCCTATGGATCAAGTGCAGAGGTAATTCTTCAAATTATAGGTATAGTAGGGGGTATCCTCATAAAAAATAAACAAATAAGAATCAGATATGGTGAAGTATGTAGACGTATGGAGCAAGGGTAGGTAAAAACTATAAAATGTAAACTCACATGTAATGGAGCCATAAAACCTGGCTCCTCTGATAGCGCTTTGTGTTATGATCCTCACTCAAGGATATAGGTGTAAATATAAATTCTTCCGTCCGTGTATATGTGGAGATAAACAAACAGAACCACAATAGTGTACACTAAAGAGCAAATTCTGATTTGCCCAATCCAAAGCGCTTGGGTGGTATTATCGCCACAAGGGATATAGCTCAAAACAATCCAACAGCAGCAAAATTAGGTCCAATTAAAAAAAGAACTTTAATATTAAAAAATAATAAACGTAATACAGTATATAATAAGATAAAATAGTGATTAAAAAGGTTATAAACCATACACTTAACTCATTTCTCCTTGGATAGGCTTTAGCAAAAGTGTTTTACAGAGTGAATGGAAAATGAGCTGTTTAAATAGGGTTAGGATTTTGAAAATAACGGTTTTGTGACATCATAGTCAGATGACCAATTAATGTTTAATTTTCATATTTACACCTGTATCCTTAAGTGGGGATTATACCACCTCAAGCGCTATCAGAGGAGCCAGGTTTTAAGGCTCCATTACACGTGAGTGTACATTTTTTAGTTTTTACCTACCCTTGCTCCATAGGTCTACATACTTCACCATATACAATTCTTTTTTATTTTTTATGAGGTTACCCCCTACTACAACTATAATTTGAAGAATTACCTCTGCACTTGATCCACAGGTGGGGAATTTCCACACAGGTGCATACACCGGAGCTGTATTGAAGCCCCAAGTGTGAGTGTTCATTTTTTATCTTACCTATCACAACTACAGTTTTAAAATATGATTATATCTTCTCTGATTCTTCCATATATACCTTGTCAATGATTACTGAAGTGCTGCACCTACCCCCCTGTTTTTATCCAGTTTTCTGATCTGAAAAGAGAGACTATGTATTGGTGTTTGAGCTGCTTGTGTACTATTATCTCCTTGCTCCCACGATGAATTTTATTTTTGTGTTATTGTGTACCAGAATAAATGTGTAACAATAATGTGCTGAAGCAATGAAAAGTTCTGCCACAGCTCAAACTATGATTTCAACACAGTTCTGATGTTAGAAACTGACCAGGAAGGGTATATAAGAATGTATGGATCGGCTACCTCCTTATCTTGAAAAAGCCTGCTGAGCTCGGGCGAAATGCAGAGAGCGTAGTTTTGGCCATTTACCACAGAGAACACATATGAACAGAGCGGTGTTGCAAGACGGCGTCCCTCGAGTCTGACACAACCTTTGTGCAACTTGGTTTCTAGGATTTCACAAGGACCAGCTACCACGACAGAGTGGTAATATATCGCTGTGAACAAACTGACTATCTATGTTTTTCCTTTGGATTGATGCTAACTTTTAGTGGATTCTGGATTTTATCACCACTACATTTTATCCTGTAAGAGTTCTTAATTAGGGGAAGGGTTTTTTTGTTCGTAAATAAATCATACAGTGTTACACTATTTTCAGGTTTTTTTGTATCCATTTAAGGTACATCAGAAATACACTGAATATTTAGTATCCTTCTAAGCAGATACCATCAAAGACGAACTTACAACACTTCATACCTTAAAAATCCACCGCTGTGAAGGTTTATTTGGAACTTTGGAACTATATAAAATTTTGAATCTAGCCCCATATCATGGAATTTGGGGAATATTGACTAAGCGCTGACACTTTATTTTTGCAATACAGGTGTCTAATAATGCCTTTAAAGAAAAACTGTGGGCTATGAATACAAAATTGTTCGTGCCCCCACCCTCGCATCGCACAAAGGGTTAAAAACTTCGGGTTCGTACCGAACATTACGTTTTTTGGACCACAGACCCGAACACAGACATATCACTGTATGTTCGGGTTGGAGTTCGGTGTTCGGCGATTTAATGGCGCATTTTCAAAGGCTGCAGGGCAGCCAATCAACAAGCGTTTGACTCGTGTGCCCTTAGAAGCCATCAGAGCCATGCCTACTAATGGCTGTGATTAACTACTGTGATTGGCCAGTGCAGCATGTGACCCAGCCTGTATATATAAGCTGGAGTTGCGTAGTGCCGCACGCACATGAGCTCTTATTAGTGTAAGGAGAGGATGCTGCCGCTGTGAGGGACAGCTTAGGAAAGAATTCTGCAAACTAGTACATTAGTGGGGTGCACTTCATATTTGAGAGTCAAATAGAAGCTTCAAATACCGCGGTTACATCAGAGTTTTAAAAAGTCATTTTTTTTGCTTCTAAATAGTACATTAGTGGGATAGTACATTAGTGGGGTGCACTTCATATCTGAGAGTCAAATAGAATCGTCAAATACTGCTGTCACATTGCAGTTTAAAACTTACAAATTTCTGGGTGCTAAAAAGTACATTAGTGGGGTGCTCTTCATATCTGAGATTTAAATAGAAGCGTCTAATAGTGCGCTTACAGCGCAGTTGTAAAAATTCAAATTTTCTGGGTGATTATCTGCTAAATAGTACATTTTGGGGTCTGCTCTTCATATCTAAGAGTCAAATAATAGTGTCAAATAGCGTGCTTACTGCGCAGTTGTAAACATTCTAATTGTTTTGCTGCTAATCTGCTGCTTCCATTGGAGTTTTAAAAATTAACTAATCTGCTAAATAGTACATTTTGTGGCCTGCTCTTCATATCTGAGAGTCAAATCGAAGCGTCTAATAGTGTGCTTACAGCGCAGTTGTGAAAATTCTAATTTTCTGGGTGCTTATCTGCTAAATAGTACATTTTGCGGCCTGTACTTCATATGTAAGAGTCAAATAGAAGCGTCAAATACTGCGGTTACAGAGCAATTGTAAACATTCTAATTGTTTTGCTGCTAAACTGCTAAATAGTACATTTTGGGCGTGCTCTTCATATCTGAGAGTCAAATAGAAGCGTCAAATAGTGCGCTTACTGCACAGTTGTAAAAATTCTTATTTTCTGGGTACTAAACTGCTAAATAGTTTTTTAGTGGGGTACACTTTATATCTGAGAGTCAAATAGAAGCGTCTAATAGTGCGCTTACAGCGCAGTTGTAAAAATTCAAATTTTCTGGGTGATTATCTGCTAAATAGTACGTTTTGGGGTCTGCTCTTCATATCTAAGAGTCAAATAATAGTGTCAAATAGCGTGCTTACTGCGCAGTTGTAAACATTCTAATTGTTTTGCTGCTAATCTGCTGCTTACATTGGCGTTTTAAAAAATTATTTATTTTTTTTTAAACTTTTGGTGCTAAATAGTATATTCATATCTGAGAGTCAAATCGAAGCATCTAATAGTGTGCTTACAGCACAGTTGTAAAAATTCGAATTGTTTTGCTGCTAATCTGCTAAATAGTACATTTGCAGCCTGCGGTGCACTTCATCTGAGAGTCAAATAGAAGCGTCAAATAGTGCGTTTACTGCGCAGTTGTAAACATTCTAATTGTTTTGCTGCTAATCTGCTAAATAGTACATTTTGGGGCCTGCTCTTCATATCTGAGAGTCAAATAGAAGCATCTAATAGTGTGCTTACAGCGCAGTGGTACAAATTCTAATTGTTTTGCTGCTAATCTGCTAAATAGTACATTTTGGGGCATGCACTCCATATCTGAGAGACAAATAGAAGCGTCAAATAGTGCGCTTACAGCAAAGTTGTAAAAGTGCTTCGGGGCGGGGCCAGACCGCCGAGCTGGATGGTCGCAAGCATCCTCAGCTCCTGCACTTTCCCCTTAAAGCATGATTTACCCTGGGACAGCAGACCGACAGAACCGGTCCTCCGTGTGCTAAGACCACTGGACCCAGGGAGAGGCTGACTCCCAGAGTTGCAGTCCCCTGGGGGAGAAACTGCCGCTCCAGATGGGGCCTTCTTCGGCAGTGAGCGGGGCGGACAGCCGCTGCCCCGGTATCCTGCCTGACAGTGCCCGGCCAGAGGAACGGGCCGGCGGGGGTGATCCCGGCCTCCACCCTGTGACCCCGAAAGCGGCAAGCCAGCTTGGACCCAGCAGCATCAGCAGCCTGATCCGTGGCACTGTACCTAAGATGGCGGACACCGCGTGCATCAAAACCAGGAAGAGAACATGCAGTCCCCAGGCGCCCACAATACACGGCAAAGCAACCGGGCGCATGCAAACCAACACCCCACAACGACCACCGGTAAACACCCGCCAAGGCATCCCAGCACAACGCTCACCTCAAGGCGGCAATAGGCGGAAAAGACAGGGACGCAATGAGCCAGCTCCCCCACCACGGAGGAACCCACTGCCAAACAAGGCACGGAAGCGGGAACCTCTGACACATCGGGGAACCGGTCTCACACACCTAATGCTGCACCCTGCACCAAGATGGCGACACACCGCACCACTACCAGCAATGAAGACACCGCACTACATGCGGACAGCTGATCAGCGATGGAGCTCCTCTCAGCCCACAAAACGCTCCAGCACATCGGAGAAGCAAGAGCCCACCCGACACCACTACTTTGCCACCTCCTTTCTGGTTGTCTCCCTGCAGCGAAGGACTCTACAACCCAGCCTCGAAATGGAGTGGGCTGACAGCCGGCACAGAACGCGCAGAGGCGGGATGCCACAGGCTACCACCAAAACCCTACCTGCCTTGATAAAATAAGGGAGACAGCCACCAGGACTTGGATGCTGCCGATTCATGACTCACCAGAATGACTGCATATGCAGTTGGTCTTAGCTAGAGGTTTCCCTAGCCTGTCAGAGTGGCCTAATGCATAAATGTTTTGCTTTTACTTATTTAACATGATGCGTTTGCTTAGCCCGCCAGAATAGCCTAAGATATAAATGTTTTGTTTTGTTTTTCTTTTGGCATGATCTGTCTCCCTGGCTGACCAGAGTAGCCTAATTTATAAT
The DNA here is from genome assembly GCA_933207985.1 of Pelobates cultripes. Classification (NCBI taxonomy): domain Eukaryota; kingdom Metazoa; phylum Chordata; class Amphibia; order Anura; family Pelobatidae; genus Pelobates; species Pelobates cultripes. The sequence continues at coordinate 365,226,314 of OW240912.1, read as the reverse complement.
TGCTCTCAACATAATATGTTAACTTGCCGGAGTAAGGCAATATACATATGCTCCAAGCTTGGTCAGACTGCCTAGCCTGTCAGAGAAAAATAGACTAGAACTCATATAAGCCTGTTTAAAACATGTAAACCATGAGTCACCCTTTATTACAGACACTAAGCAACAGTTGGGATCTCTATGTTAACCCTCCAAAACACGAGCACAAGCACTGCACCTTCAGCACGCACTCAGGCACTTCATACGCTGATACACCACACCATGGGCCCACTCGTAACACCTCTATCGCTCCGCTTTCTACGGCACAGGGTTGGGAAAGCATCTTAGACACAGCAACTACGGTCATCTCAAAGCAACATACGCTAACAAAAGCTTAATGTTTTCGCATGTACCTGTTATATAAAAAATGTGCAATGCTTATCTTAACCCCACTTGTGAAACATGTCACAAAGCTCGAGGAATGCCGTTGGGGTACCTCAAGCCTGTTTGTACCTAATAACTGCACTACAAAAATAAAGAATTTAAAAAAAAATGCTTATTTTCTGGGTGCTAATCTGCTAAATAGTAAATTTTGGGCGTGCTCTTCATATCTGAGAGTCAAATAGATGCGTCAAATAGTACGCTTACTGCGCAGTTGTAAAAATTCTTATTTTCTGGGTGCTAATCTACTAAATAGTAAATTTTGGGCACGCTCTTCCTATCTGAGAGTCAAATAGAAGCTTCAAATACCGCGGTTACATCAGAGTTTTAAAAAGTAAAATTGTTTTGCTGCTAAATAGTACATTAGTGGGATAGTACATTAGTGGGGTGGACTTCATATCTGAGAGTCAAATAGAATCGTCAAATACTGCTGTCACATTGAAGTTTTAAAACTTAAAATTTTTTGGGTGCTAAAAAGTACATTAATGGGGTGCACTTCATATCTGAAAGTCAAATAGAAACTTCAAATACAGCTGTCACATTGCTGTTTTGAAACTTAAAATTTTTTGGGTGCTAAACTGCTAAATAGTATTTTAGTGGGGTACACTTCATATGTGACAGTCAAATAGAAGCATCTAAATGTGTGCTTACAGCGCGGTGGTAAACATTCTAATTGTTTTGCTGCTAATCTGCTAACTAGTACATTTTGGGGCGTGCACTTCATCTGAGAGTCAAATAGAAGCGTCTAATAGTGCGCTTACAGCGCAGTGGTAAACATTCTAATTGTTTTGCTGCTAATCTGCTAAATAGTAAATTTTGGGGCCTGCTCTTCGTATCTGAGAGTCAAATAGAGGTGTCTGATAGTGTGCCAACAGCGCAGTTGTAAGAATTCAAATTTTCTGGGTGCGAAACTGCTAAATAGTACATTTTGGGCGTGCTCTTCATATCCGAGAGTCAAACAGAAGCGTCAAATAGTGCGCATACTGCGCAGTTGTAAAAAATCTTATTTTCTGGGTGCTAATCTGCTAAATAGTACATTTTGGGCTTGCTCTTCATATATGAGAGTCAAATTGAAGCGTCAAATAGTGCGCTTACTGCGCAGTTATAAAAATTCTTATTTTCTGGGTGCTAATCTGCTAAATCAGTGGCGTACATACCAGGGTCAAAGGGGTCGTGGCTGTGACCGGGCCCGGCCCACCAGGGGGCCCGGCCGCCCCTGCAACCCGGTATGTACCCACAGGGCCAGCCTCTTCCCCTGGGGGGCCTAGGAGGCGGCCACCTCAGGGCCCCCCTGCCTGCCTGCCTGACTGCTCTTTATATCTGAGAGTCAAATAGAAGCGTCAAATAGTGATGTCATATTGCAGTTTGAAAACTTAAAATTTTTGGGGTGCTAAACTGCTAAATAGTATTTTAGTGGGGTGCACTTTATAACTGAGAGTCAAATAGAAGCATCTAACAGTGTGCTTACAGAACAGTTGTAAAAATTAAAATTTTCTGGGTGATTTCTGCTAAATAGTAAATTTTGCTTACTGCGCAGTTGTAAACATTCTAATTGTTTTGCTGCTAATCTGCTGCTTACATTGGAGTTTTAAAAAGTTATTTAAAAAAAGAAATTTGGTGCTAAATAGTATATTTGGGGTGTTCACTTCATATCTGAGAGTCAAATCGAAGCATCTAATAGTGTGCTTACAGCGCAGTTGTAAAAATTCTAATTGTTTTGCTGCTAATATGCTAAATAGTACATTTGTGGTCTGCGGTGCACTTCATATCTGAGAGTCAAATAGAAGCGTCAAATAGTGCGCTTACTGCGCAGTTGTAAACATTCTAATTGTTTTGCTGCTAATCTGCTTAATAGTAAATTTTGTGGCCTGCTCTTCATATCTGAGCGTCAAATAGAAGCATCTAATAGTGTGCTTACAGCGCAGTGGTAAACATTCTAATTGTTTCTCTGCTAATCTGCTAAATAGTACATTTGCGGCCTGCGGTGCACTTCATACCTGAGAGTCAAAACGAAGCGTCTAATAGTGGGCTTACAGCGCAGTGTTAAACATTCAAATTTTCAGGGTGCTAATCTGCTAAATAGTAGATTTTGTGGCCTGCTCTTCATATCTGAGAGTCAAATCGAAACGTCTAATAGTGTGCTTACAGCGCAGTTGTAAAAATTCTAATTTTCTGGGTGCTAATCTACTAAATAGTACAATTTGTGGCCTGCTCTTCATATCTTAGAGTCAAATTGAAGCGTCTAATAGTCTAACATACCCACTAAACAAGCTAGGCCCTTAGAGAGTTATGGGCCCTTCATGTTTTGGTAGCCCTTTTCCAGGAGACCCATTTTCAAGTATATTCTGGCAGGCACTACCCTCTAGGCTTCCTCTCCAACAATACTCAAGCCTGTACCAGACGAGGAGCCATTCTTATGTTTGCTACCATTCCCTCTGTCCTCTCTTCGGAGACTATTGACCCCGAGGGCCACTGTTTGTTCGTAAAAGTGAAGATCCATGTATACCTTTGCTAATCTGTATTTCCCCCAACAGAAACCAGACCTCTTTCCTAAATATTGAAAATATGCAAATAAGAAATGTTCCACGAAGGTCAGTTAATCCTAGGAGGGGACTTCAATCTTCCACTCGACCCAGGAATGGATACTTCCTTGAGAAATACTTATCTGCCCTTCCATCTTCTGTGTGGTGTCTGCTCTCTGCTCCAAGAACACAAACTAATGCACTGCTGGAGACTAATGAACTATCTCTTCTAGATTCCCAAGCACAATTTAATTTAAGCTTATTGGCAAAGTTTTCTACGAGCTAGGCATTAAAAGTGGGAAGCTCTTACAAAGAGCTCTCAGAGCAAGGAGTCAGAAGACGTTTGTTAGAAAAATACACTCAAACAACTTTATACACTGCACTCATACTCAATTGCTGAAGCATTTAGACAACAAATCCCTCTATAATATCTCCTCTGAGGAGCACATGATGGAGAGAACACAGAACCACCCTGACGTAATCGAATACCTTACTAAACACTTTCTTCTCCCCACCACACTGCTCATATTCCTTCATAGACTATCTCATTCTAGCCCACCACTACTTAGACCAAATTCATAAAAGTAGCATTGGACAGGTGATATGATCTGACCATGCACTGGAGATTCTTAGGATAACAAAACCATGCGTATTCTACTGGAGACTTGAGGAGTACTTACTAGATGTCTCACTAATTGTCAAAGATGCTCACAAAGTACTCTCCCAGTACTTCTAGGAAAACACACATCCGAACATCCTTCATTCGATCAAAAGGGAAACATACATATGTGTGCTACAAAGACACTTTATAAAAGTGGCCTCAGAATGTAGAAAACAGAGACATGCAAATGCAGAGCCTAATAGGAAAAATCACTGCGCTAGAATCCACACACTAAGGGACATTTGATGATTCCACAGTCCACCAATCAACAAACCTCCGTGCACAGCTAAATCCACTTCTAGATTCCCAAGCACAATTTAATTTAAGCTTATTGGAAAAGCTTTCTAAAGCTAGGCAATAAAAGTGGGAAGCTCTAACAGAAGACGTTTGTTAGAAAAATACACTCAAAAAATTGTATACACTGCACTCCTACCTCAATTGCTGAAGCCTTTAAACAACAAATCCCTCTATAATATCTCCCTTGAGGAGCACATGATGGAGAGAACACAGAACCACTCTGAAGTAATTGAATACCTCACTTAACACATACACACAACCTTCTGACCAGATGAGATTCAGAATTTTGGGGAGCCTATTACAATGAAGGAGCTTGCACATGTGATGAATCTTCCAAACCAGGCAAAAGCCCTGGTTCCAACGGTCTTATATTAAAATATTATAAAACCTTTTTTTTTTTATATCCTGCCCCCCCATTTTCTCGACACATTGAACACCCTAAAGGAAGGGGCTGTTGTACCACCCCAGTCGCTAAGTGCACATATTGTGGTGTTTCCTAAGGAGAATAAGAACAGTGCCCTTTGCCCAAGGTATAGACCAATCTCTCTGTTGGCACTGATCTCAAACTCTCAATTTTTGTGCAATGGCTGCATCCTCACGTCCCATGACTAGTAGGTGACTTACCCATGACTTACATCCCCTGATAGCCATGATCTGGGTGAACATCATATCCAAAAATCACCTAGATCAGATCAGGGGTACAGAAATTTTATGGAAGTCATATTTTTGCCCAGATGAACCCAGGATTTCATGCCCAATACAGTTCCATAGATTCACGGCTAAGTGCCGCTGGAGGACCGACCAGGAACCGTGAGGTTTTCATGCCGAAAATAGTTCCAGGGCATTCGCGGCTAAGTCCCCCTGAAGTCTATTCGCAGTGTTGGTCCATGCAAAGAAGATGGCCGCCACCACGTGTTCGAATGTCGAATGGCGGCCACTTCGACTGTTCTGGAGTTCGAAAAACCAATGTCTAAAGTCCCAATAGCCACAAATAGGGTCTCTCAGCCAAAATAAATCAAAGGGGCCACAGTCACAGGGTAAAAGGCTGGCAAGTAGTCCTCTCCAAAACCAAGTGGCGTAGTGGCTTTCGCCACACCATCCATACTGGAAAAACATACGTGAGGTTATCACCAAACTGGTGGACATTCTGCCTCATTTCACCATGGAAACGTATCTCTTGCAAGATACCAATCTTCCAATTCAGGCACACCACAAACCAGCTCTCCCACACCTTGTAAATGCAGCACGCATTCTAATTCTTAAGAATTGGAGGCAGAGAGCAGTGCCAATGACTCGGTATTGAAAATGCAGAGTGGAGGAGATACATTCCTACGGGGAGATGATTCTCCAGGCCTCCAACAGATACCATAGATGTGTAGATATGTGATGCCAATGGACCGGGTGGCTACCACAGTGGGCCTCGGGCACATGGGGAGATACCTAGAAAATAGACCAACAGCATATAGAACCTGCATAAAATGCCTAACCCGTCAATATCTTTTCACTGGATGCTAATGCCTGGAGTCCATGGGTTCTCCCTTTCATCTCACTCTCCGCCCACATCTAGTAACTCTACCTTAACTCGCTTCTATATTTTTCAAACGAAATATCCATCTCTGATCCACTGGCACACAACCAGTGTAATGGTACTCATCACTGGATTACAGGGATAAACCCACAGAAACCGTTCTTTAGAAGGATGTCTCTACCTTTTTGCTTGATGTACTTGTTTACTAGCTAGCGGCTGTTAATTTCTATGACACAGAACTAGATTGTTTAATATCTAATGATATGTTAATGATTATATTTTCCTGAGCTTCATTGTTGAGATCTTTTTGGTACTAAATTAAAGCTAAATGATAAAAAAAAAAGAAAGCTAATCACACACTTGGGGAGTTTATTAATATTTGGAGATTAGTTCTTTAATTAATTTTTTATCTTAAAACAAGACATTTTGTTATTCAAAAACACATAACAGAATATGCATCACGATAAATGCTGGATCTACAGTCTAGAAATTGGACTGTGAATCTCCACTCTCTCCAGTTCACATTAGGAGAAACAGAAAAACAAATGCATTATTACTGTAGAACAATAAGTACCGTTGTAAATAGAGTCTACAAGATAAATTGAGCATTCATGCAGAAGACTCTAAAATTGACCATATACATTAGAATGGGCATCACAAACTCTGTCAACCAGATGTTTCTGAACTATAACTAACTTGATATGTGGCCATCTACAGCATTCAAAAGGATTCTGGGAGTTGTAGGCCATCATCATTTTGGGGCCAGGTTTTGAAATCTTTGCTTTAGAATGTGAATTGATAAAATAGATAAAATAAGTACCATTAAATTGGGTAATAGTAAAAAAAAAAACCTGGATGTTGGGCTAAGGTAACATCCCCAGGACATGCTTGAAAACCAGAGTAATCTGAATGTACATTTCCTGGCTAAATACTTTGTTATTATTATTATTTGATCTCAAGAGAAAAACACAAATGTAACTATAAACAAGTCTACTTCAAAGCTTCAAAAAATGTGTATAATGCATTCTGGACTATCCCTTTCCCATGCCATTACTTGGGAAATACATCAATGTCTCATTTCACAAATCCAAATTGTATACACAAACCTTTTTAGAAAGTATAGATATTATAAAATGTGTTTCATTTGTGTAAAAGAGTAATATACAAAATTGCAAAACACATACACACATATAATAAAAAACTAAATATGTGAAATACAAAAATTTAAATTAAAAATATGCAATTGAATTCTTTAATCAAAATATCCATAGCTTCCCTATAATTCAATATAATGCAAGTATTTCCACATTTAATAAAGATGGTAATAAAAAGCCTCTAAGTGCAACATGCATCATAAAAAATAAATAAAATATCCTATAGACATATATAGAGATAATTGATAATCTAAATGAAAAGCTATGAGAACATTGAAATATTACTAGAATATTACTAAAATTTATATGGATAGATAGATACTGATGAACATGACAATACAATCAATGGGAGTATGAAAATTCATATAAAAATACAAAAATCATAAAAATATAAAATATAAAAAATCTTATGTTAAGAAATTGTATTGATAATGATTTTAAAGAGCAAGTCCAAGTTTTGAATAAAAAAATGTAGAAACAGGCACTATCCTCTAGACCTCCTTACCAACTCTGAAAAACAAGTAGAAAAAATAAATAGAATATAATTTTTGGAAAATAAGAAGGCTCCAAAAAATAATAAAACAGATTTTAATGTTTCTTTTGTAACAAAATATAATAGCAAGGCACCTTTAATCGAGAAAGCCATTAGGAAACATTTGCCTATTTTAAGAAATATTTTACCTAAAAAAACACAATCTATAAGAAAACACAAACTCTGAAATCTTTTTTAGCCCTTAACATTTTATCACCAATTAAACCTAAAATCACACCGTTTACCTCAAATCTAAATAATTTTCTTACAGAGAAACTCAATGTTTTTTGGAAATTGCAGCACTTGCAAATTCCAAAAACAAAAGACAATAGAGTTTAAAAGCACAACCACTAAGGAAGCTTTTTAAATTAAACATTTTATTAATTGTCAAACCAAAAATGTGATGTATCTGTTGGAATGTAAATGTGGGATGCAATACGTTGGCCGTACAATTAGAAAATTGCACCTTAGATTTCTGAAACATTTTAATGGTATCAAAAGAATAAATCTTAAACACAGTGTATCTAAACACTGTATGAGTTGTATGGATTTTAACTTCCAGAGTTTTATCCGTATAGGAATTGATGTGCTCACCCCACACTGGAGAGGAGGTGATACAGAAAAACGTCTATCTATTAAGGAAACAGAATGGATCCATAGGTTAAAAACTACCTCACCTTCAGGATTGAACCATTGGAGTGGTCTGGGTGCCAACTCCCACTACCCTTAACCCTGCAAGTGTAATTAGTTTTTTACTGTTTTTACAGTTTTCTACTAGACACCCACTAGAGGGCACTTCCTGGATTATAGCACAGAAAACCTGTGCTAGCGCGTCACTGGACATCCTCACGCTGTGTGAGGACCTCCAGCGTCGCTCAATTCCCCATAGGAAAGCACTGAAAAGCATTTTCAATGCATTCCTATGGAGACCTCTAATGCGCATGTGCGGCATTGCTGCGCATGCGCATTAGGTCTCCCTGGCCAGCGAGCAGGATCAGTCTCGCCCACCGGCCGACGTAATGAAGAGGAGGAGCGGCGGATGAGGAAAAAGCAGCGACGTGGGACATGTCGCTGCCTCTGGTAAGTCACTGAAGGGGTTTTCACCCCTTCAGCAACCGGGGATTGGGAGGTGGGAGGTGGGAGGGAGACGGGACCTGCAGTGCCAGGAAAACGGAGTCCCTTTAATTTTTTCTTATATTTTTTCCATTTTTATTCTATTCTATACAGGTATTGTTTATTATACAGGTATTTTTACTACTCATAAGATTTTGATATTTTATATGTTTATGATTTTTGTATTTTTATATGAAATTTCATACTCCCATTAATTATATCGTCATGTTCATCAGTATCTGTCTATCCATATAAATTTTAGTAATATTCTAGTAATATTTAAATGTTCTCATAGCTTTTCATTTATATTATCAATTATCTCTATATATGCTCTCTCCTAAAGGGCAGCACTCTACTCTCTCCTCCAGCTTTGCCTCACTCCCACCTTATTTGATTGCAAATTCCTGTCCTATTGTTTTACACCCCACCTCCTATAGAATGTAAGCTCATTTGAGCAGGGTCCTGTTCAACCTATCATTCCTGTAAGTTTTTTGTAATTGTCCTATTTATAGTTAAACCCCCCTTCTTATAATATTGTAAAGCACTATGGAATCTGTTGGTGTTATATAAAGGGCAATAATAATAATAATAATAATAGGATATTTTATTTATTTTTTATGATGCATTTTGCACTTGGAGATTTTTTCTTACCATATTTATTAAATCCGGAAATACTTGAATTATATTGGATTATAGTGAAGCTCTGGATATTTTGATTAGATCAGAAGAGGACACTTAGCTCTTGAGAAAGTTGTAAAGACGAAAACGTGTAGAGCAGTAATTGCACTACCCCGAGGACTGAAGCCGATACCTAGAAGTTCCACAATATACCACCAACTTTATATCCATCTGAGGACTGGTGGCTTATATTCAGAGGTACCATCAGCTCATTCCACTGGTTGGGGAGTAAGCCCTTTTTGAGGTTTAAAAGCTCTTTTGCACAAACAGATAATTTTCTCTTTGTGCCATTTTACCTGTGAGTTTATTTCTATTGTTTTTAAATTAATGTTATGTTTATCATTAAATACTTCTCTATGTACTTTTTCTGTTTATGTTCTCATTACATGCCATTCCTGCCGTCTGAGTCGTAAATATCATTCACACAATTGTGATAGTAGCGCCCTCACTTGTATATCACTATACTCTTTGTGCTTATTGTAATAGTATAAATGACTACATTTATAAAATGGTATTTAATGTTTCTTGTTGCATTTTTGTTACTACGTTATAAAAGGTTTTCTATTTAGTTCGAATATGTTTCAACGGCGTAAAAGATTGAATTTCAATCCAGTGCTAAGTATAAATTGTATATAAAAGCCAACAGTACAGTAACTTAAATTTAAGTGAATCTGGCCATATCCTCAAAAAGTACGAGTAGAAAACTGATACTGCTTTCTACAGTTTTTTCAGCTGGTGCTTCCGATATGTGAACCTGATTTTTTTTTCTTCCTTATAAATCTGTAAACCAGTTAAAAAGACTCACTTCCAAATCTTAACATGAATCTTAACATGAATCTGCTTTATTTTGTTTTTCTATTCTGTCATCCTGGCACTTTTTTTGCCAATCTTAACCTCCTGTTGAATAAGTTACCATTGCGAATGCCAACTGCAAAAAGGGGAAATAAGAGAAATGTCCAACTTTCATTTCACTTATGAGGACGACTTCCTTTCGTTGAATGCAATTCTTAAGGGGCTTATGCCTAGCCTTGGAGGAAGAGAATTCAATGGAAACCTTTTTACGTACTCTAATGTTATTAGGCAGCTTTACGTGTAGAGCAGAGTATGTGAGCTACATTTGGAGTGTTGCCTGTCCAGATGTTCTGCTTAAGTGCCTGGCTCAGAGCATTTTTTTTTCACCATACTTCTTGGGTCAGGTTAACACTCATTAAGAATCAGTTCTCTGCCTGCTGAAATAAATAGAGTTAACAAATTATCTAGTGGTACCAATTATCTTAACAGACAAAGCACGTTGCTATCTAGATAATCATCGCAGTTAAGAATATTATAAAGGCTATTGTAAATCTACTTGTCAGTCACGCGATAGTCATATCTACTTCCTTGGATGTTGACTCACGACTACTAAACATTCAAGCCTTTGGAACATTAGCAGACTCCTTTTCATTCAAAACCCTTCATAATCTCAGGGAAATGTTTATATAATTACAATTTCTTTCCAAATTTACATAGTTAGATATACTGTTACACAGCTGCAAAGGCTTTATTCCTAGCTCTGATTTTGTCATGATATTTCATAGCTGATTACTTGTCACCCAGTAGTTTGTGTGACGGAAAAGAAATGGTTGAAAACTAAAAGAATGTTTTTGATTCTTTTTGATCAAATTGAGTGCAATTATTGAAAGAACGTACTGATTGATCTGAGTCTGCCACCCTCTGTTTTTGACAATTGACAAATTTCCATTTGACTCTTTTATTAACATAAAAAAGAGAAGGAACATATAAGGTGTTCACTAAACATTAGCAAGATAGTGTCAACAACATCCAAGCAAATCATTGGTCTCTACTAAGCCATACGCAAAGCCAAACAATCGCAGTGCATTTCAAGGTAAGCTCCCCTCACCCAAGGTTTGCCTACTTCTGTGTGTTACAGTGCAAACTCTGCATTTCTGCACAGAAGTCATAATAATAAATACCATGGATTTCTTCAGGTTTTTTCACATCTTTTTGGCAACTATGATCGCGTTCATTAAATCTTCCCCAAATTAGCATGTTGTTATCATAAAGTACAGCCCACTTTGTTACAGTAACACATTGTGAGAGGGGAACGATGAGAGGAAGATGGAGGAAGAGAAGGAATGTGGAGGGGAGAGACGATGGGTTGGTGAGAGTGTAACATATACATCCTCACCTTGCGGTCAGCGTCTGTGAATGACACTGCACTGCATCTGCATGAATGACACTTGCGGCATGTTAATGGACGCTGACCACAGCAGATCCAAGGCTAATTATACCCCCACGCTCGCACACATAACTAACTACGTCGGTGTGCATGTGACGTCACGCACACACCACGTGCGCACGTTTTGGGATCAAAGAGCGATCACGGCCAATCATATAAGTAAAGCAGGTATAAAAGCCTAGAATTACCTTTCCTCATTGCCCTATCGAGTCCAAGTGCACGTTCTTTATTCTGGTTCTTCTCGTTATTGACTTTGGCTTTGATTTTGACTTCCCTGTTTTCTGGTATCCCTGACCTCTGGCTTTCCTTTATCGTTGTGTCTCTTTCTGTGTCCCCTGACCTCGGCTATTTCTCTGACTATTCTTTGATACGTTAGTCCGGCCATTCTAAGGCCCGGTATACGTTACCTATTAGTCTCCTGTGTTACACAATTCTATGTGCTAGATCATACTGTAATCCTGACAAGCAGGAAATGAGAGAAGGAGAATGTTGCACATTTAAAACTAAGAAAGCAGAGGGGGCAGAGTCAACTGATACAGGGGGCTGACCGGCAACTGAAGCAGCGCAAAACAGTGCCTGAATCTTGAATTTCCGCCTGCAGAAACAGGGGCCCGGCAGTGTGGCATGGTCCGCAGTGTGACAAGCAGAGGAGCCGCAGGAGATACGGCCGCTCTCTCATACCACGCCACAACTTCAGCACGGGCCCCTGTTTCCCGCCCCCCTTTGGATCGGTGGGGGTTATCCTGGTCCCCACCAACCCAGGGTAAACTGCTAAACAAGTCAAGGCAACACCCTACAGCCTGAGTGACACGGCCAGAAGGCAAACACAAGATGGCATCCATGTCCCAGTGGCAGAAGCCTGCGCTAACACATCATAATGGCCAGTGCAATAACCCAGTGGAGCAACTTGACAGAATCTTCCAAAGGTTTTGAGAGCGATTGGAGCACCGCAGCAGTCTGGAACAGCCTAATCCTGGGAGAGTGGTACAGGGGGTCGAAGAAAGGTGGGGGAGGTCTCCACACAGCGAACCCCATAGAGCAGCTAAAACTGACCGTTCTAAATGTCTTCCCAGGCCAAAGGCCACTCAGAGAAAGCCTCCATGGCACTGACCACACCACCGGAAGCATGACCGTCGCTGGCGGCGGCAGAACAACCAAGCTCGACAGAGGGAAGACCCGGCCTCAACTAGATACCGAGTCTGTGGACCACAGGTGCTGGTCTTCATACCGACCTGGGGCTGAAGGGCGGCCTTTATATACTCGCATCTCACTGCCCTTCTGTGGACTCTCCCGGCCCAAGTAGAGGTATCGGCTGACTGTTGATTCTCTATCCCGCAGTCCCGCTAGACAATGCTCCCAATCGAGAGTCTTTTTGGGACCCAATATGAACTGTCCAAGCTGATGCTCTCTGTTGGGCTCCCACCTGGCAGACACGCTCTTTTTGTTGTCTTTTAGCATAGTGTAATTCTGACTGGTTCCGGGGAGATGGTGGATAACTTAGCATGTTATTAACCGGATTCTAAGATCTATAGATTGTTTATCAGCTTATCGTTGCTTGATCTCATACACCCTTTTTTTATAACGCATAACATGCCTGACATTTAATCCTGCCTATATCGATTCACTAAACACAGTACAATACTAATTCGCAGTACATAGAACACGCAATCACATAGCCTACTTTGTCATTTAAATTGTACAGTGTAAATCTCACCCTTTTAATCTAAACTTTAAACTGCACAGAAATACCTGTTATTTGTCACGCATTATTATATGGTATAGCTTATTGTGCCTAGTTAGACTAGCATGATTCATTTACATCATAAAAACTGAGATGGATTATATAGAAGTATATAAGCCAACTGGGATTTTACCATTTTACATTATGCATTAACTTTTTGTACATCTGTACATAGCCATGACACAACAGTTTAGCATGTTCTTATTTACTCAGTATACCAGTATGTCTAATCGTACTAGCTTGTTTTAACAATTAGCATGTTTCATTTTCAATATTTGTATTAAGACAAGGCCAGTTTAAATAATCTTTCAACATTCGTACACTACAGTTAAGTCTAGCTTGTGTGATTATGTTTAATTATTATAAAAAAGTGTCAGTCTTTCTTGGGAGTGTTCCCCACATCACGCTGATACCTTTATTTTGTATTACCTTGCAACAACTCCTCTCTTTATTATGTACCCTGTGACTCAAGTGACGTAATAAAAGAAAGGTTGAAAAAAAAAAAAAAAGACTTTCCGTTTGGTTGCTTTTAAAAGTGGAAATTTATTGACATTCCTATTAACAACTTTTGCAAGTTCCACAAGTGTAAGATCCTTAGTTAGTGGTGGACTCTCCTCTCATTTATTGCAATTCCCAAAGGTGCTTGGGGCTAAAATATTTTTAAATTTTTTTTCTTCCTAAAAATAAAATAGGTGGTAATTCTACTTTTAAAAGGTCATCTACGAGTAAAAGTGGCCAGTGTCTCTCTATGATCTTTTTCATTTTAAAAGCATGTGCATTAAATTGGGTAGTAAAGGAAAAGCCATAAGCCTTATTCTTACATGTGGGATTACTGACTTTATTTATCAATAATTTATCCCTACCTATATTTCCAACTCATGCAATTTCTTCTTCGAAAAATACCTAAGAATTACCTTTTTTTACAAATTTAGTTTTTAAAATTTCAGCTTGCTCTATAAAACATTGTTGATAGGTACAGTTTCTTTCATTTTTAATTCAATTTCTTTTTATTGAAGAATATCAAAGAATCCCAAACACATGGGTTCAAAGCAAAATGGCAGATAAAAAAGACAGCATACATTTCACTTTGTACATGTCGTTCACAAGAAATACAGTACAACATGTTCAGGCCCATTACAATCAGTATAGCTTTTCCAAACATGAATGGATAATGCCTCTCCACTTTGTTTTATTAGGTGGGCTTGGCTACCATCTTTACCCAGAAGGGCGTTATCCCCTTGCACTTTGTCAGGAATGTTCGGGGATCCTACACGCAGAATGCAATATTAGTAATGTATACCGGACCGTAGGATGGCCGGACTAAAACTACACACAAAGAATAGTCAAATAGCGAGCTAAGGTCAGGGGTATCAGAAATCAGGATCAACGATAATGCAATAGCCGAGGTCAAAGGAACACAGAAGAAAGAATAGTCAAACTAAGCCAAAGTCAGAATACAAGAATACCAATACAGAATACGCGCTCTTGGGTCAAACAAATACCAAAACAGGGCAATGAGTCTCTCTCTGGTTTCTCTTTAAATATCGTCTTCACTTAGGTAGATAACCACGCCCCCAAAATGTTCTCATTCGAACACCTTGGCAGGCCATGGCATTTTTAGCGTCATAACGTCGGAGCTCATTAGCCGCATCATAAAAGGAGGTGGGTTTATCATGGCTGGTGTGAGAATCGCTAGGGACAAGCTGAAAGTTAGTAGGAGTGTCCTCAGTACCCTACAATGAGATACCAGCCTGTGACATGCTCCTGACTTATACATAAGGTAACCTGACACACTTCCACCATATATGGCACATGTCACCAGTCGCCCCTCCGCATCTCCAGCAAAGGGGGATGTGGCTGGGTGAAAGAGATTGACTTCCCATTGTGTGAGATACCATCCTGAAATCAACTTGTAGTTAATGTTTTGCAACCGAAAACTTGAGTAGGCATAGAACACCCCCCGGAAGATTGATTCCCATTACTTCTCTCCATTGAGTACCATAGGTAGTTCTCCCACCTTGATAAAGATGTGGTTGAATTATTTTGAGACATTGTGAGGTCTACTTAGCAATCGCTGAAGTACCTGGGCATAACCTTTCAAACTCTGTATGTTCCCTAAGAGCCCCCTCTGGTATGTGTAGTTTTGAGGAAATGTGAAGCCTGGAAATATTGGAAAACCTGTGCTAGAGGTGGAGGTCTACTAGTCGTCATGTCTGATAGGAGTCGAAGCCCTTCCGATCCCCACATACTGTCTAGTGGTATATATGGTGCATTCTCCAAATGTACCGTCAGGGGTAGTATAAGGCCTTTTTTTCCTACTGGAAATAGGGTGTTTTGGGAGATAGGATATCTCTGTGAAAAAGAGAGTTCTGGCAAATGACCGATTTTGGACCATACTGAGAGCGTTGTTGAAATGGTCAGATGTTGTGGAATTGGGTAGTCCATTGACCCTGTAACTGCCCAAGGGAGAGCCTGCAGAGGGGTATGTGAGGCGTACTGTTCAATGTGAATCTAGAGTTTGGATGGAGGTTGTATGGACCAGTCCAGAATCCTATTCATATGTACCGCATAGTGGAGAATGTTGGGGAGTCCTAGGCCTCCTCTATGTTTTCGGGCGGGTGATGATGTGATAAGCCAAGCGTGGTATTTTCCCTGCCCAAATGAACCATGTAAATAGAGTTTGAATGGTTTTAAAGAAACATCTGGGCAGATGTATTGGGATAGTGTTTAAGAGATACAGAATGCGAGGGAGTACGTTCATTGATATAGCAATGACCCTACCCATCCACCAGAGAGTGGGTTTATCCCACCCCTGCAGGTCTGCCTGTATGGTGTTCAGCAAATGTGGAAAATTCAGTGTGTATAGAGCTCTGGGTTAGCTGGGAGCTTAACTCCCAGATATTTTATTGATGTAGGGGCCCACAGGAACCTAAATTCTCTTTGCAGTCGTTCTGCTTCCCCAGGTTGTACCATGAGATTAAGTATTTTGCATTCATCTGTGTTAATTTTAAAGTTAGCCATGGAGCTATATTTGGTAATTTTGTCTACCAATTCTGGAAGGGTGGTACTCAGATTAGTGAGCGTAAAGAGTAAATCATCTGCGAACGCGGAAACCTTGAATTCCCGTTGTCCTACGTGTATTCCCCTAACCTCCCTATTTTTGCAACTTCTTGAAGCAATGGTTCTAATACTAAAATAAACAAAAGGGGCAACAAGGGGCATCCCTGTCATGTACCGTTGGTGATGGGCAGTGGCGAGGATAAGATACCGTTCTTTAGTATGAGCTTTGGGTTGAGAATAAATTGCCCTAATCCACTGCATCCAAGTGGACCCCAGCATGTGCCGAACCACAGTCATTATGTGTCTAAATGAGGAACACTGTTTTTTGTTGGGGAGATAAGCATTCACCAAAGTGACGGGAGATGTGCCCACTAGCCCCTTGAGAAGAACAAACCTCCCTAAAGCATCTGAGACATGTTTTTGATACGTGAATGGGACTCTGGAGTATAACAAACAACAAATAAACAGTTGTAAAGATAACTGCAATCAATAATACAGGAGGGTGCAAATATAAACCCAAACTGGAGACGGTGTCGCTCCAGGGTTATCCCCTGTCGTCACAGCTAAAGTATATACAAATTATGTTGTCACATGAAGCTTAGGGCACATGGTGATATAAGCACTGTAGGGCTGACATGGAGTGTGGGGGGGATGGGGTGAGGGGTGGTGGAGGTAACTGGAAAGCACATGGAGCATCCAATTTCATTGACTAACAATCCTTAGGATCTTAATGTAGACCGGGGGTGGGTGAACATAGGTAAGTAATCAATGGGTTATGGTGCCAGTACCAATGAACTGTTGCTGATAGTGGAATGAGTGGCCTCCCACACTGGCTTTTAGCAAAGAGGAGCTACCCATTATTATTGCCACTGGGGGAGAAACATTTCAGCTTCCATAGAATTAGTTTCAGACAAGCATAAAACATAAGACAGGGATGGGAGAGGGGGACTGGGAAACCATGACTAAAGTATATAAAAATTATATCGACATGAGGCTCAAGGCACGTGGTGAAATGAACATTGTAGGACTGAAATGGAGGGTGTTACCATCCAACAGTAGGGGCTAGTAGCCAAATATGTGTCCTTCTGACCAAATGGGCAACAAAAAGCCATTGTTGTGGCATGGAATTAAAAGAGACCTGATAAAAACGTTCAGGATATGGTTGAGTCCCGTCTAGCTCTCGTGCCTGGCTTTTGCGAGCTGGACTTTGAAGTGGGCCTTTTTCTTCCTGTTGCTGGTTTCCACCTGGTCCGCTGCGGTAGTGCCTGAGCCGAGGGCGAGGAAGCCTCCATATACCAGTCCTGAACTGCAACCTGGGATAGATTAAGGTTCCACAGAAATTCCAGGGTATCCGCTGCTATTTTGATGTAGTGAGTTACGCCATCCTGGAGCACAGATAAGGAAAATGAGTAACCCATTCTATATTTAATATTATGTTCTTGGAGCGTTGTGGTGATCGGGCGGAGAGCCCTCTGGCCCTGTAACGTTGTCCAAGCCAGGTCTGGGAATATCTGGATAGTGATATTGTCCCTCTGTAATGCGGGAGAGTCCTTGGCAAGGTGCAGAATTTCTTCCTTCATCCTGTAATAGCAGATCCGACAGATGATGTCTTTCGGTGAGTCATGTGGTGGCCCTTTTGGCCTTAATGCCCTGTGAGCCCTATTCATTAATACCGGAGAGTTTGGGGGTCTTTTCAAGATATTGTTGAATAGTAGTTGTAGTGTGGCCTGAAAATCCTCCGTAGTATCTTGTGGTTCAGGTAGGCCTCTAATGCGCAGATTGTTCCATCTACTTCTGTTTTAGAGGTCCTCCTGATTCCTAGCCATGTGGAGAAATCTTTTTTCTAGGCTGGTCTGTCTTGATTCGATAGCCTTGATGGCCGTCATAGTAGTGAGGTTTTCCTCCTCCAATTTCCCTACTCGTTGTCCAATATGGCGGAAGTCTTTTGCTCATGTGGATATCTGTTCTTGCATAGCGACCTCTAGTCTGCCCAACATGGAGGCTAAGTCCAGCCTGAAAGGAAGATTCTGTAAAATCTCTCTAATGTCCAGGTCCTAGGAGGTTTTGTCTCTGAATATCGAGAGCTCTCATGGAGATGCAGGACTTGCACCCCAGGTACAGTTTCTTTTTAATCTGGTAAAGTGAATCTGAGGTACTCCTCTAAGCCAATTTGGATGATGACTGTTTGTCATTTTGATGAAGCTGTTTGCATCTGTAGATTTGAAAAATATTTTAGTTTTAATTTGGAAGTTTTCAATATAAATAAGAAATTGATTTTCTTGTCAACAACCTGTGGGGTAAAAACTAATGATATATCATTGTCATAAGTATAAGAAGTAAAATCATGTAAATCACTTTCTGTGCTCTACCAAATAATTAAATGTCATCTATATACCTTATCCAGTGCACCAAGTTTGTGCTGAAAGGATTATTGGACCAGATGTTCCTAGTTTCCCAATTATCCAAAAATAATGATAGCATAACTGGGTGCAAACTTGGTGCCCATAGCTGTACCTTTTATTTGGAGAAATAATTATCTGTTACAAATGACAAAATTATGTGTTAAAATACAATTAATCCCTTCTAATAAAAATTGACTTAACACTGGGAGTATACTCTCATCTTGTTCCAAATTACAATTTACCGCCTGGAGGCCCAACTTATGTCCAATGATTTAATAGTAATACAAACATGTTATCACTAAAACTGACAAAAGGTGAGAAAGTAATAGAGATTGCAAACTTTATTTTTAGACTGTTAGAAATGCGTGTTTATTGCACAGATATTTTGCCACAGTCCCCTTCATATATTTAATAATCTTCTCCACTTCACTACATATACAGTGATCCTTAGCTGTGATGTCATAAAAGATGATTTCATAAATGTATAGGCTGCTATTACTGCCTGAACATGTTATTTCCACAGCTTCACAGTGTATCTATGGGTGTCATTATCTCAAAGGCATACAGGTCTATGCTTCTAGTCCGAAGATTTGGAGTTTGATTAACCTCGATCTAAACACAAGCAATGGAGATTATAGCAGGGAAGCATACTTGTTTAACCTTTGTCAAATATTGTAGTTTCTTAGAAAGGGATGAAAATCATTCTAAGCTTTGCTCGTGCAGTATTTTGAAGTTTGCAATTGGGAATGGAGGAGAATGCCTAGTGTCTATGTATCTCTCTGTCTACCTTCACGGCTGTGTTTTCCTACCTTCCTATCTTTCTTTCTTTCTTTCTTTCTTTTCTGACAATCTGATTGGCAATCTTCCTATCTTTATAAATCACTCATAGAAATCTTCTCTGATTCTAAAATATGTTCTTTATTTAATATATTAAATATATATTTCCTCTTAATGTCCAAAGGAAAGGGTAATCACCTACCTCCTAACATTTCAAATTGACAAAGAGATACATTTTAATTTTAGTAGTATGAGTGGGGGTGTGGTGTGGGATGAAAACGTAAAGTGACTCCTCAATAAAAAAAGAATTGCAATTAACTCACATTACTGTGAGTATTAATTCTGTGGAACTCTGTTATATACACCAGGAATACTGAGCTCCTAAAAAGAGGGACACTTTGATAGAAAAGACGGACAGAAGTATTTGGGCCCAAAATAGAGACTGTTCATAGAGACTGTCATTCTTAAGGACAAATGTTAACTCAAAACTATTTTTAAAAGACACTCCAGATCTCCAAAGCGCTTGAGCTTGCTGAAAAGCTTTATGTGTGAAGAGTGTGTACTGTTTTTTTCATTTTGGAAAAAGTAAGCATTCAATAGAAATTGAAACTTTTATAAATTATACTGGTTTTCAAGCAGACAACAGGTCCTGTTACTTCCTGGCTTGGTTAGGATAGTTGCACTAAACTCAGGCAGCAATTTCCAAGAATACCTGCCTTGCAAAGACTTCTCATTGAGCTGTATTGGGAAGTCTGTGATTGGACATCCACAGAAAGTCTGGGTGGAGTTAGAAGAGGAGGACTTACAAAGGCAGCAGACAAGAGATTGGCAGCTTTTGCAAGTTGTTGTCAGATAAAATCCAATAAAAAATCAATTTAAATTCATGCAAGTTTTCATTTGGGGTACATCTACTAAACAGTGATTTTTATTTGTTTTGCATTTGGGCAGTGGAGCATCCCTTTATTATAATAATCATTTATTTTAGTTTTGAAAGGAAACTGATTTTTTAAATGGAGTGTATGTACAAAAAAAAAAGAAAAACTCACCCCTACTTTATGACAGGATTCTTTAGCTATACACATGCCTTGGGTTGGAGTGTGTTTGAAAACAGACACTTAGTCTCTATGGTTTTCCCTGTTTCTGTTTAGTGAGTGAAGCAGTAAAGACCATAGAAACTAACTGTACTGACACTACGATTACCCGGAACAACCTGTGAAGAACCAGGAGTGGATGGCCCAGCAGTACACCAGCTTCAAGTGGGCTACCTTAAAAGACTTGGTGGAACCTCGAGGTATTGTAGCCAGAAATCTCACCTAAACATCATTAATCAAGATACTTATGGAGGGTGATCGATGAGTCGAAAATGGTTCGTCTATGAATTTGATCGGCTGATGCAACAGCGGATGCGCTATTACGGCCAGAATTTCTCCCAAGCAACCATCTGGAAGGTCATGGCAGATATAAAATAAAATAAAATAGGTTGCACCGAAAAAACTGTAAAATAGAGTAAATTACCAACTGATGGAAGACAATAAAATACAATGTTGAGATAATAAAAATTGAAAAATACAAGTTACAAAACAAACAAATAAAAGAGTCTAATATTTAAAAAAAAAAGTAAAAAGTCTAAACTTTGAGTTACAGCAAATTTAATTTTACTGTTTATTCTCCTTACATTAGGTTTGCTGCCCATTTTTCAAGTAAATATATTCTTTGATTGGTCACTCAGCGCTGATCCACTTTTAATGTTAGTTATAACAGTTGTTGAAAGAGGATTCGGTCACCATTCTGGTGAGAAAGCTGTCAGTTCGGGTCAGGCAGCCAAGACCTACCAAACCTTGTCCGATCAAGAGTGCCATGACTATGATCTGGTGAAAGAAAGGTTTTTAGCCATCACCCTGGAAGGATTGTGGGATCTGAGAAAGATGTAAGAGAGTGGGGCCACCAAATGCAGCAGGTGGTCTAGAGCTGGAAGCAGTGGTGCCAGATAACTACTGTGGTAGAGGTGGCTCAAGTCATCCTACTTGAACAATTTTTCAACTGTGCCCCTCCTGACATCTGTAATTGGGTTCAGGATTACTGGCCTTGGCCCATCAAAAAAGCAACCAAGTTGGCAGATAAGTATCAGGACATCCGTTGGTCCACCTCTACATGCGTTTAGCCAATCAGCGGACCCATACTACCACCTGCAAGAGTAATACCTGCTCCTGTGACAAACATCAGCACTAATCCCAATTGGGTACCCCCTCTAGCCTGCACTCATCTGCCCAGGCAGACCAGACATAGGTGCTATAAATGTGCTTGGACACCTTCTGCACAACTGCCCTAAGTTGACACCACGGCCTACCTAGAATCCGGGCAGCCCCCCAGCAAAGCCGAGCTTTGACTCACTGTTTAGCTGAGGTTTTGGAAGGACATCACTACAGAGGAGTAAAGGTCTCTTGAGGAGGACTGGTGACTACTTCACGAGGTGGACCCAGTATAACCAGCATCTGGCGACAACTGATACCATCATCGGTAGACCGTGTGGGTGAATGGATGGGCTGCCCAAGGATTCTGAGACACTGGAGCTTCAATTACTCTGGTGCAACCCCAGCTCATAAAACTTGGTTGGTGGCTGCCCAGGTAGCAGGGAGAATGTGCAATGGCTACCCACCACAAGGGTTCACTTGGATTGGATTTACTATGATGATGATGTTAGCATTATGAGTAGCCTCCGTGCTGAAGGACTAGTGATAAATTACCTAATCTTACTTACCTCCTTGTACCAACTAGAATCATAAGAGAATTGTGTGGTTTATCCCAGTCACCGGGTCTAACATGGATCTAGGGTTGCAATGTAGGAGTTCCTCTTCCTTGGGTTGTAATTTTACAAGGGGCATTCGTTGTTTCAGGTTGTGTGTATTATATGGACAAAATGGAGCTAAATATAACATAACATATAATATATATAACATAACAATATAACATAGTTTCAACTCATGGTGTGGGATAAAGGCTATAATTACTGCTATAATCATTCGCTACATATCACCTCCAAAAGCTGCTCATATAACTTTGAGATGGACATCTGAGCACTCCTAATGGCACCGAATACTTTGACTCAGCAAGTCTGAAAAGAGCCTAGGAAGCCAAGAAGTAACAGAGGTACACAGCGGGACTACCGACAGACCGTTACATATGCCTTATACCAGCTTCCTGGCTAACTTGAAATTGTGAGTTGAGGGAAATGTTTATAAAATCTATGAATGCTAATTTTGTTTGTTTGTTAGCAAATTAGAAAACTAGTGACGATCTCAGTGAGGCCTTATTTTCGGGCTAGGGCTTATTTTCAGGGATGTCTTATTTTTAAGGAAAAACTGTATTATTCAGCCAATACATTTCTCTTTTTTTATCTGTGACACCGATCTGCCATACACCCTTCTCTGTATTTTTCATCTAATGCGTCACATTCTTCTTTGATTTACAGTTCTGTTCAGAGGTCTCAAAACTTGAATTGTATCTGTTAGTCAAAATGTTTGAGTACCCTATAGAAAAATACTAATATCTAATTGTTGTGTTATAGGATCAAATGCATAGAAAATAACCAATGGCATTTATTAGTAATTATTAGTAAATTTTAAGAAAGAGGAATCAGAAACAGATTGCAAGGCACCACATAAAAAAACAATATAAATCAAACAACCAACACTAAATTACCCACAGTAGTCATATGTATACAAAAATAAAATAGTTTTTATTTTATTTGTTTTTAATTATGCTCCAAGTAAAATGCTCAGTTGGACAAAAAAATTATGCAACACAAAAATCAGGTGAACGGCAAGTTGCAGTCTGTGGCAGAAAAGTGAATAGCAGCAATTAATCAGCTGTTTTTGTATACTTAATTAGTTGCTAGAATAATTCATCTCCCACTTTACTTTTACAATTTCTCAGTCAATTACCAAATGGACCACTTGCATGAACTCTGTGTTTTAAAGATCATCTGAATTTATTCAGTAATGCAAATCTTTATAGAAAAAATGCTGTGTTCTGTCTGTCTCCTTCTGGCTAGGACTTGAAAATGACCATTGCCTAAATTAATTATAAATGTAAAAAAAGATATATTTAACTACAGAAAACACACTTCAGTAGCAGAATCCAGGAGAAATATATTTTAAAACCATTCATCTGGAAGGCTGTAGAACCAAATTCAATTAGTAGGATGACTAACCCAATTTGAAAAGATATTTTTTTTTTTTCAGTTTAACACATTGCTTTCTCTTAGGAACTCCATAATACCCACAATTTAAACAAAACTGAAAATCCCTGCTATATTGAAAGAAGAACTGTCACTTCTCTGGAGCAGACACAATTGAAAATCAGCTACAACTTAGTTTTTTTTAATAATTCTTTATTTTTGTTGCGCCATGAGGTAACATGCATGCCGAGTATGCCACAATAGCATGGAACGGCTTTTATGAGTGGACGAAGTTGTGACATGAGTATGCATCACACATTTTTGTTAATAAACATGAGTAGTTCGGCATATATCAGTAGGTGAGTGCGCCTAGTTGCTTAGTAAGCATGAGTGTGCTGATATATTGCATAGTTGAGGCGAGGGGTTTCTATATCTGAGTAAAGACACAATGTTAGGGTCATAAGTTTAGTGTTTTGGTCGGTGGTCCTCAACATGGAGTCGAGGGTCAATAACACTGTGGGGAGTTCGTGCAAGGTTGCCTGTCGAGTTGGTCTCTGCATTGAGATTGCTTTGTAGGGGTGTTAGCGTGGTGGATTCCAACAAGGAACTGTTCCAGGTGTGCCTTGCAATTGAGCGGGGCATGCCCCTAACCAAGGTGGTTGCGGGGGGTGGAGGGGGGGGGCGAAGTGTGTGGTGAATGTCTCGCCTGTGAGTTGAGACGGGATGACCTGTTAGCTCTAGAGCAGTCTGGGTCACTTCCCTGTGGGGTGGTCTTCCGTCAGTGTAAAGCTCAGTGCAAACTCTGTGGAGTAATGTATTGCATAGGCAAACTGTAAAACAATAATAATCTAACACAATTAAAGAGAAACCATATGAGAAAAGAAAGAAAGCAAAAACATTAGGTCATTTTCGTTGCAGTTCGCTGCCATTCGTTTATAGAGCAGACTCGAACATCTCTGGTGCCATCTGTTTTAAGGTGCCCAGTTGCCTCTCAGCTCCCATTCTTGGGACAAACGGTATGATGGTGGCCAGGTCCCATAACCTGCCTGGGGCAGTGGTTTCTGGGCAAGTCAGTGGTTCTGGCAATCCCAGTGATGAAAGGAACTTTGGTGCCTTCATCAGGGTGGTGAGTGAGTGGTTCCGTTGTGGGTTACTTGTAGCGTGCCCCTTTGTTCCCTATTGGTAAGCCGTGCCTGCAGATCTCAATTGTTACGTGACGTGTGTGAGCGATTTTGCACCATTGTAGGGTCGTTCTGGTGAGATCTTGATAGAAGGTCAATTGTGATTCTTCAAAGGTTAGTGGCGTCTTGCCTCTCAGGGCCACCATGATATCCCCCTTATCTTGGGCCGAAGTGCATCTTAAGATGACAACTCTGGCGGTGTGCGGTGGTGACCTGGTACCCGGGATTCTGTATACCCCATCTAGAGTGATTTTCTTTGACATTGCCGGGGGCAATATTGTTGCAAGCAATCTCCTGATGAAGTGTGGTAGCTCCTCTGTCAATATTGCTGTTGGTATGCCTCTGATTTTGACGTTATGTCTGTACCGGTCTTCCATGGCGGCCATCTGTAGTGAGAGTGTTTGATGTGGTTTAGTTAGCTGTTGTACTGTGTTTTGTATGTTAGTTAGGCCGGCATTTATGTCCTCTTCTGTAGCCCGGACCCTGTCAGTGGTGTTTTGCATGTCAGAGCATAGTACTGCACCTTGTGGATGTGCTTTGTTGCAGTGGACAAGTCTTCTGAATTTGCCGTGGGAGCGGGTGGTGTAGTACGCTCCTCACGCTGTTGTTGGTGCTCTGGGGATGTGTCAGAGGCTGCGGAGGCTTTCTGCAGGTGCCTTGGTGTTCGGCTGGGGTGCTCATCTTCTGGGAGTGGCGTCCCATGGCAGGCATGTGTGTTGAGTGCTCCGGGTGTGTTTGGCACTGCCGAGGAATGTCTCCAAGTCCGTAAGGGTCTGTGTCTCTGCTTAGATGTCTTGGCAGGTTGAAAGAAGGGCATCGATCTGTGCAGCTTGAGTGCCCGAATCTACTGGGGGGGTCTGTGGATTTTGGATTGTGCAGGTAAATTAGGATAATTGTGAGATTAGACAAGCCGTTATAAATGGCATCCACATGGCTTTGCTGTTGGCTCTGCCCACCACAACTTAACCATTTTTAATGAGATCCTTTGTTTTCTTTGCGTTTATATTAAAGATTTATCAAATTACATCACATTTCAGTTCAGACAAAGCAAAGTCAGGGCGAACAGGGCAAATTCAGAGAAATAGAAACATTATTTAATGTCTCCTTTTCACAGTATGTGTTACAGATAAAGTGAAAAATCAGTTAATGTGCACATTACCTAGTTAATCTGCAGATTAACTGGTTTGCTCAGTTAAAGTGAGGAATCAAGAGTTTTCCGCACTTTACCTAGGTAATGTGCACATAATGTGCACATTAACTGCTTCCGTCTAGTTTGTGCAAAATGTTTGTTTCTTTCCCCTCGGGTAAAGAGGAAATTATTTATTACAAAACATCCTTGCAGAAACCTTTTTCATCCTTTTTCAGTGCAAAAGTTTGTTTCTTTCCCTCGGTAAAGAGAAAATGATTTATTATAAAACGTCCTCGCAACAGAACCTGTTTCACCCTTCCAGTGCAGTCTCTGCAGAGTCGTTCACTTCTCGTCTAAATGCAGAAAGATTCTGAGTGAACCTGTCTCGATTCTTTTGTGAGCAAGTTCCTTTTCAATGCCCTCCATTCGAATTCTCAAAGCGTAGACGCATGGCTTGTTGCTTCTCAGAGGGGGCTAGCTACTAACAACAATGCTGCTTCGTAAGTCCAAGAAATACTTCTCATTGAGGAGAATGAGACCAAGGAGAGGTCTGCTCATGGACCACTGATTCCGACAGTCCTTCAAATATGATGATGATGATTATATTGAGAACAGTGGAGAGCATCTGCTGGATCATTTCAGGGTGGTTGCTGCATAATGTGCAGGAAGGCGCTCACTCTCTTGTGGTGGTGAGGGGCTCCTCGTTTCTTACCAGTTCGGGATAACTGTTTTGAAGAGGAGGTATGTGACTACGTGGTTTAGAAAGGTTTAGAAAGGTTTAGAAAAGCAAGCAAAGAAAATGTTAGCAGTTTCTAATGCAAAGCAGCCAAATGTAGACGAAGGTGTCACTGTGAGAATTAAAGTACCCGAAGTGGACAGAGCAAAAACTGATACCCGCTCGATTTTTAGCTGTGGTTCTTAGTAAAACAGAGGATGGCTTTCATAAACTTGGTACTAAAACGGGTATTTTGAAAAATGATTGTATGCCAAATCGGAATTCAGTGTTTGCAAAGAGAGATTTTTAACGAAAGAAGATGTCCCTGCTGTAGAAATATCTTTTCGTCAAACAGCAATCAAACAATCCCTTGGGAACTGGGCAGGGTTTCCGAAAATGTGACTCCAAATCGAAAATGTACCACAAATAGGTGTGCTTGTCGCAAAAACCGATTGCTATGTAATTCAAAGTGTTGCCAATCTTTAGATTGCACTAATAAGTAAGCATAGTTTTATAATATGTTTGTTTAGTAAATTCATTTCCTTAATCGTTTGATTCTTTCTATTGCAGTTTTGTAACAGAAACTTGCTTCTTTGTTGCTAAATAAATAACAGTATGTTAACTTGATTCTTGTTTGATTGTACTAACTTGCTTCTTAAACGTTGCTGTTGTTCCAGCAAAAGATCTTATTTTGCACTGTAACTAGTGCCTAGTAGGTAATGTGCAGATTTCCTAGGTAATGTGAGAAATCTTTGAGAAATGAAAAATTTTCTGCACTTTAACTGCTCAGCCTAGTTAATGTGCACATTAACTAGGTAATGTGCACATTAACTGATTTCTGCACTTTAACTGTAACACATGCACCAAGTTGCAAGATTAAGAAGTATTGAATTCTATATTTATTTATTTATTTTTACAACATGCATATTTGTTAAATGTAGGGATAAGTGAACTTACAGGGTTATTCACTAAACACCGGTTTTTATCTGAATGCAGCCAAATGCAGTCAAGATTAGGCCGGTCCAACCAAATCTATATCATCCATGCGAACACATTTATAGCACAGTAATAAAAAATTTAGCACAACATGGTGACCGAAGATAAACCGAGTTTCTCCCCTGGTCTCCACCCACAGTTGACAGCTAAATTATTGTTCTACAGCTTAGACTAGACTTAGACTAGACTTTGCAATTCCACAAATCCTGGTTTAGTTAAAATAAAATGAAAAGTATGTCCAAACATTAAATAAATTGAAACAATTATACAATATTAAATCAAGATCTATATTTGTTATGAATGACAATAAGTGTATGATAAAATGTGTAATAAATCAGTCCAATAATAAAATGTGGAGTAGAATTTAATTGTGTCAATTTCATACCCTAATTATTACTTGTTGAAATAATATTCTCCTTGTACTCTGCTGAGGAATATCCAGGAACATATTAGCTAATAATATTACAGAATTAGCTGGTGTATTGCCATTAAAGTAGCAGATGACATTTCTTCTAATGTTAATTAATCACATGTGAAACTAGCGCTAGTCATCAACATCAACCAATAAGTAGCTTACTCATAAAATAGTTTCAAAATATATAGAATAAATATTTTCAAATTGGTATCATTATACAGAGATGAAATTATAATATGAAAACAGAAACTATATTTAGTCCAAGAAATGATGCAACTTTAGTTATGAAGTTGAAAATGATGATGCAAAATTAAAATGGGGGCAAAATCTTGATCTATCGGGTCTATCAGATGTGCTATCATCTTTTGTATAAGTAAGATATTCTCTAGTAGTGTGGCTTATCTTCAAGCAACTGTCAGGATCAACTAATATCCAAAATGCAGAACTTAAGTTAACTAAATAAATATGTAACCAGAAATCCAGATTACTGTCCTTAGAATGTCTGGATAAAAATAGACTAGTACAGGACAAGCTGAGGACAGGAAAACAGAATGGAGGTAAACAGTAAGACAAGCCAGAGGTCAAGGAATACAAAAGTCAGAATAGTCAAGGTACAATCCAATAGGTAAAACATAATAGGATCAATAGAATAAACGTGTTCTTGGATTATTGGAATTGAAACCACGACAGGGCACTTTGAAATATTTTTGAGTTTAATTACCCTAACAATGGCTCTGATTGGTCAATGTAGGTTACATGACAGTGGACCGAGCATGCATGACGTCAACATGGCTACGCACAGACATTCGGAAAAGAAAATTGGTGCTGAACCGATGTAGCCAGTCAAGGCTCTACCATGCAAGAGCCAGCGGCTCTTGGACCATCAGTGGCGGCCGCCACAGATAAAAGACTAAGCTGCACTGACAATGCTCCCATGGACCTCATGGGAACACGCCGCAAGGAGCAAGCATGGCAGGCACCATAGCAGCAACAAGCCTAAACATGACAACGCACATTGAAATTTACATCATATGTGTGATTCACAGAGTCAGCTATGCTTCCTGTTTGTTTATTTTCGTTTAAAATTTTAAATTGATTTTAAATTCACCATGAATTTCTGAAAATTCTAACGGTAGTGAAGAATCCTGTAAATGTTCATATTAACAGTGTGGACTAAGCATGCCCTTCAACAAATCCAAGAGAACTCAGAACCCAGCTATTGTTTGCAGTCAATATACACTTTATTAGCTACGTTTGTGCACCCAGTTATTGGCTAACCATCATGAGACCAAGGGTAATAGCTATTGTACACTACAGAGAATCAAAGAAAAAAGCTACTTGCACACTATCCAAAATCCCTATGCACATTTTAAAAACTGGAGGGTTTTTAGTATCACTCCAATGGCCATTTATTATTATTATTATTATATTTATATGGCTCCATCAAATTCCGCAGCGCTTTACAATGGGTGGACGAACAGACATGTAGTTGTAACTAGACAAGTTGGACACACAGGAACAGAGAGGTTGAGGGCCCTGCTCAATGAGCTTACATGCCAGAGGGAGTGGGGTAAAATGACACAAAAAGGTAAGGATAGTATTAGACTAGTGACAGTTGCAGCAGAGGAATCAGTCAGGAGCTATTAACAGTTTAATTGATATGCTTTTATGAAGAAGTGGGTTTTTAACGATTTTTTGAAGGAGTGGGGTGAGCATCTAACAGTGGAGTGAAGCGAGTTCCACAGGAACGGTGCAGCCCTCGAGAAATCTTGAAGGCGAGCATCAGAGGTGGGAGTATGGACAGAAGATAGACGCAAGTCTTCAGCAGATCGTAAGGGCCTAGACGGAACATACTTGTGTATAAGGGAGGATAGATAGGTGGGAGCAGCATTATGTAGAGATTTGAAAGTAAGAACCAGAATTTTAAATTGAGCTCTATATTTTATAGGAAGCCAATGTAGGGACTGACAAAAGGGTGAGGCATGGGAGGTGCGGGCGGACAGGAAGATGAGCCTCGCTGCCGCAATCATTATGGACTGTAACGGCGCAAGTTGGGAGCACGTAAGACCACTGAAAAGTGGATTACAGTAGTTAAGGTGAGAAAGGACAGTGGAATGGATCAACACCTTAGTCGCATCTGGTGTTAAGAATGGGCAGATGTGCGCAATGTTTTTGAGATGGAAATGACAGGATTTGGCAATAGCTTGAACATGAGGCTTGAAGGAGAGGTCGGAGTCAAAGAGAACACCTAAACAGCGAGCCTGCGTGGTGGAACTAATGGTAGCACCGTTGACTTGGACATTTAACTGTAAGCTCACCTGCCACGTCAAAGCAAACCTAATGGTGAGTCCTGAACTAACGATTTACATTGCTTCCTTCCGCTAAAAGGTAAAATCTCTAATGAGACAGAGGTGGGCATTTTTCTAAACACTTACACGCTTATTCACCCTTAATAGGGAGCACATGGGATGGGCGACAGCATTGAAACATGGCTGGGTAATACCAATGCATATACAAATATACCAAATTTAGCCTATTTAAGGAAGCGACATTCATATTTATTTTTCAAGTGGCGCAATGCAAACATTTATAAATATATCTGGTTTGTCCCTATGATTTCAATATGACAAGGAATATATTTTATCTTTAGAACAATAGAAACGTTTGCATTTTTGGCATATGTGTATTTAGTTTTAGTTCCTATCTTTCTAATTTAATGAGCATACAAGTACTAATTAAACACACATCTTTTTAAAAAAAAAAAAAGAAAAAAATATATAAAAAGGGATGGTAGGGTTAAAAAGAGTATTTGCATCTATCCTTTTGACATCTGTCACTGAAGGGTTAACAGGTGGTCCTATTCTGTATCTAGTTTGCAAGTATTGTTTTTATATAAACATAACAAAAACATAATCAGAAACATTTTATCAGAAATATCAAGAAATAAAGAAAGCACATGTTAAATCAGGTGGAATTTTATTTCTCAGCGATGGTAGCTTAAACTATGCCAGTAAGCAACAGAAACTATGATCTAATGTGCTATTTTAAGAAAATTTACATATCAGAGGTTAGATTTTATGAAAGTGAATGTTGTCTCAATATGTCAATAGAAATTGCCTGCAATTCAGGGAATAATTGTTTTGAAGAAATCCCATATGAATGCACCTTTCCAGATTAGAAAATGATGTCACTATAGGGATGAAGTCATCGGTAATGATTTAAGCTAATGAGAAGCCAAAGGAGAAAGTAATTGGTACTCCACTTAACTCTTCGTGTGGCAGTAAAATCAGATGCAGGTTTTTATTTTCACACTTAACTAAGAGCTGCTATTTAACTTCCGTAGTATAAATATTCGAAACTCCTTTAACGCTGCATGTCAAATAATCTTTAGAATGTTTTTAGGTATAAAGTGAAACAAGGTTCCACATCTCATCACACTTAATAAAAAAAACACAACAGGTAGACCTACCGTTTTCCCCCTAGTTTATTTTTGGGGGATGCTCGTAACATAAACCCAACCCAGTAAATAAGCCCTAATTGCTAGTTCTCTAATCTATTTCCGGGGAATTTGAAACTAGTGACTGGGTAGCCATTGCTGCCTATTCACTAGAAGAGCCACTAGAAAGGGACTGAATGTTCAGAGAAGGAATAAGATTCAATGGGACCCTAGGCAAGTTACCAGTTTGGGGCTTCCCTCCATTTGTTAACATAAGGATGGTTAACATAGTCAAGCAAATTCATGGTTCAACTCTATTGACAAGAAACATTTCAGTGAGCCAATCCAGCCCTGAAGAGCATAAGGTTACAAGACACTAGGCATGTGCAAGGGGAAAATATTCAGTTTGGCTCAGGATTCTGAAATTCGGGACTTCGGCAATTCGGCAATTCGGCACTTCGACACTTGAACACTTTGGCACTTAGGAACTTCGCCGCTTCGGAACTTCAACAACTTCGGCACTTCGGAACTTAGACACTTCGGAACTTCAGCACTTCGGCAACTTCGGCACTTTGGAACTTCGGAACTCCGCATTTCAGGACTTTTCTTGCAGCCGCTTGGTAGATGACTCCCTAATTCCCATGGTATTAGGGAGTTATCTACCAAAAGGCTGAAAGACCTAAATTGGTCTTTCAGACAAATTTACTAATACTAAGTAAAAATTACTTAGTATTAGTAAATTTTGCCCCTACTCGCTATAAATTAGGTCCCCCCCTTATTCTAGTTTAGGCCCCCCCACCCACCGCTCAGAGACACAACTCAAATACAGCACAATCCCCATCTTTAAAACCTGTGCACAACACACACACACCGTGTTCATGTATTACAACTTGAGGGTTATGTACATATCTGTAAGTGTAGGACCCACCTGAGAGGTTTGCCTTGACATGGCAGGCAGGCATTCCCTCCAATGGCCATTAGAGTAACTATATTACCTCCATTTGTTTAAATATACATAGGGATTTGAGAGAAAGCACAGGCAACGTTTTTTCTTTTTTACTGTACGTATTGGGGCTGATGTGTACTATGGTCATCGCTGATGCCCAAGAGTAGTGGGAGTGTGAGCGCAGGACTTGTTTTTTTTTTTTTTGTATTTGTATTCACTTTATTATCACACAGCTATGTTACTGTCACGGGTGGTGGTACGGAGACCGGGACCCCTGAGTGCCTGATGAAAAGATGAGAGTCCTCAGCGTGGAAGTGGATTATTAGGGCCTGGAGCAGGGTAACCACACACTCCCTGGTGTTGAGCACCAGCATTTGTGCAGCGACATACCAGGGCCCTGATGCAACTACTGCGGATCCCAAGAACTAGGAGCTTGATGATATGCAGACCTCCCAGGAACTGGATAGGGAAGCTCTGCAGCAGATATGTATCTAGTACAGAAACAAGGCAAGACTAGGACAGGCACCTAACAAGAAAATAAGACAAGACTAGAAGAACCCAGAACCGGAGCAGGACAGAAAGCAGAACCCAGAACATGTACACAAGACATGAGGGAAACATGAATACGGCAGGACATGACTGTACATGAACTGGGAATATAAGACAAAATAAAACAAGACCAGAGATTCAAGGCAAAACAAGAGGAGACATAACTAACTACTATTATGTGCAATAAACATTGGAGATTTACACATACATAAATGGCCAAGATGTATGCAGCCCACCACTGCGCCAAAGTACTCCAATTACGGTGGGTTCCTATCTGCCTAGATATGCATGACTAAATAAACAATAATAAAACACACACAGCACTTACCTGCAAGAAAGGGGCAGAGGACTTGGACCAACTGTCTGAGGGAACCAACTGAAACAAAAGGATTAATGGAATAGAAAAGGGTGTGGCAACATAAAACAAACATATAAAGGAATTCAGGAGACTGGGAATTCCAGGAACAGAATAAAGGAATGAACCCAGAAAACCTAGCATAAAGAAAACCAGACAGAATAGAAAACCAGAAAAACCAAGAAAAACTAAACAAGAATTGTAAAAAGAGTACTGGATACCAGAAGCCAAGGCCAGACATCTCCGCAGAACAGAACAGGATGTGACAGTTACAATGCTGCCACCCATCCCATGTGTTCCCTATTAAGGGTTAATAAGTATGTAGGGGTGGATATAAAGAAATACCCCTCTCTGTCTCATTAGAGATATCTTTGCCAGAAGCTCAAGGAAGCAAGGGGAATGTTTAGTGTAGGACCCACTTGAGAGGTTTGCCTTGACATGGCAGGCGGCATTCCCTCCAATAGCTATTGGAGTAACTGAATAACCTCCCTTTGTTGAAATATAAATAGGGATTTGGGAGAGAGCGCGGGTAATTTTTTTTTCTTTGGTTTTTACCTTATGTACATATCTGTTCATGGTGGCTCAGGAAGGTGATTATGTACAAAGCTGTGTATACACCTTACGGTTCCCATATAAACCTGTACAAAAACAATATACGTTGGCACTCGACTGTAATTAGGTGCTGGTATCAAGGTTCACCTCCCTTGGCTAAACCTCAACATCAAACCTAGAAAACATAGGAATAGATACTGTACTCAAAAAGGTAATGCTCGAAATAAGTTTTTATTTTATGGGTAACATGTATATTTTACCAATCACTATAGAGTCAATTTTTAAATCACTATGACATTTTTTGTAGGGTGAAAAAAAAAAAAACTTTCTTATATACATACACAAGGGGATATTGAACCTCATTTCAAACCCTGGAGAAATAATATATCCTGACCCAGTAACAGTACAGCATCACTTAGATATGCATGAGACAACCAATGTTATTTGTGAGTCCTTAAAAAGATTATCCAATGGGGATTTACTTTCTCTTACATATCAGTCAAAACAAATTGTCCATATATGTACATATGTAAAATATGCAAAAAATGAGGGGTAGAAAAAACGAAAAAAGAGAGAAAAGGGTAAAAAAAAAATGTTTCCCTGATTACTCAAGAAAAAAGTGTTCTATATAGATAGAGCTCACCCATTTCGCTGTCACGCTATAAGAGTTCCTTGGCGTCATGCAGAGATGATGTACCAAATTTGTAATCCAACTGTGTCGCTGGTAAAGACTTCGTCAATGTGGAACCAGACATCCGTATGTTACATTCGTGATTTTGCCGTTCCTGGGAGCAGGTCACCGTGCTGCACGCTTGGGATAACCATCCCTTCAAAGGCCCTGATATATATGTTTTCCCATTTAAACCTGTCTGAACAACAATCTCAAGTGAACATCTGACACTCGCACACATGGAACAGAGGAGGCATATTCGGAACAGCACATCAGTATACATGACCGGAGTAATTCTCATTGGCTTTAATTATGTTGGCGTTAGTATTAGTAAATATCATTGGCAGGAAACAACTTTATTTTATTCTGTTACCCAGTAAGTTCAATACTCACATTTTAAATGATATAAAGAAATCACCATGTGTATTATCTTCAATAGCTACATCTACCAACAATAATGTGAGTAAAAAATGTTCAATGGTCTTTGGTCTTTTGAAAAGAGCCTTTTTTGGCACAATCATAAAAAACTCAAGTGAAATCCATCACCTAATCTGTCATCAGATTGTTAATGTAATGTCTGTTGTGAATTGTTTTTGCTCTTTTTGCCTTCAATACATTACATATTGCAAATGTTCTTACAAAAAAAAAAAAAAAAACCATAAGGAAATGCTTTCATAAGGCATAAATCAACAGAGGAACAGGGAAGAAAAAAAAAGTAAGAAGGCTTCCGTACCATTAGTGATTGTTACAGTATAATTTTTGCAGTAATGAATCCCTTACCACTTTAACCCTTACTTCTCAGCTCACTCACCACGTTTTGAGTATTTGTCAGTGAGCCCTTATTCTATCTATCTATTATATATCTGTCTATCATCTATCTGTCTGTCTATCATCCATCGATATATATATATTCATATTTATATGTTTATATGTATGTGTGTGTGCCAAATAAAATACTTCCATCTTGCTATCAGAATGTTCTGTGGATGGCTCTCCATTAGTGCATTGCAATTTCATCTAAACCAAGTAAAGACAACCAATCAATATCTAACATAGTCTCAATGGTTGCCATCAGTAAGTAGGCTATATAAAACAATTAAAAAATGTAAAACATTTTTTTGCGATTATATATATTTCCGTACATAATTAATATACTGTATAATATATAAATATAGATGTCATACTTTTTTTTTACCCCTCTTTAGGTCACTTATTCTCACTTGACCAAAGGGTGCAAAAATGTATGTAAATCAGCGTACTGCAAAATATATACATAATCATTTATATTGTGGCTTGTCTGAATTGTTTTTCCGAAAATGATTCCATGGACAAAATTCATCTGAACCGAGACACCACATGTACGAAATGTGTTCCGTCCAAAACAAAACATTTTTTATATACATTTTTAGCTAGATTTTCCCTGAGAGAAGAGAATACACTATTACTAAATTAGAGACCAGGGGCTTAACTCTAATATAAATATATATTTGTGGGCAGTTACTTATGAAGAGCCGGTGCTGGTACTTATGACATAGTTATCTTGTGTGCACAATTTAACTAAAGCACAAGCACCAGCTATGGAAAGGACACTCCAGGCACCATAACTACTTAAAGGGACACTCCACGCACCCAGACCACTTCTGCCCATTGGAGTGGTCTGGGTGCCAACTCCCACTACTCTTAACCCTGCAAGTGTAATTATTGCAGTTTTTTATAAACTGCAATAATTACCTTGCAGGGTTAACTCCACCTCTAGTGCCTGTCTACTAGACAGCCACTAGAGGGCACGTCCTGGTTTCTAGCACAGGAAACCTGTGCTAGAGCGTCGCTGGACGTCCTCATGCTATGTGAGCACCTCCAGCGTCGCTCATTTCCCCATAGGAAAGCATTGAAAAGTATTTGCGCATTAGGTCTCCCCGGCCGGTGGGCGGGATCAGTCTTGCCCACCGGCCAACGCAGTCAGAAGGAGGAGCGGCGCGGAGGGAGAAGCAGCGACAAGGGACATCGTCACTGCCTCAGGTAAGTTACTGAAGGGGTTTTCACCCTTTCAGCAACCAAGGATTGGGGGGTAGGAGGGAGAGGGAACCTGCAGTGCCAGGAAAACGGATTGTTTTCCTGGCACTGGAGTTTCCCTTTAATTATATTCCAGTGAATTTGTTATGGGACCTGGAGTGGTCCTTTATCTGATGTGCTTCAATTACTTAAATATTTAGTGCGCATTAAATAGTTAAAGCAGACATATGAGTGAACTATCCTCTGGGCAACTAATACTTAATTGTGCTAACAAGATAGTACAGTGTGTGCTTGATGTAAAAAAATATTTTATCTGGCATGTCTGGTGCTCTGTAGGGTAATATGGAATTCCTGGATATCACTAATGCATTTGTGTACACTTACTTGATATTTCATTTTATTTGTTGCAAATCTTTTTCATTTACTGTTTGCTAATTTAATTTTACAACTGTACATACTTAATGCAATGTGTATTTCAAAACGCCCCCACCAACATTTTTCCCTGATCTCTCATTCAAAATTATATTTTCCCATGGCAAAGTAAAGACACCTGAGTAAGCAGAATTCTTAACTCTTGGTGTACCAAAGGACTAGGTTACTTACAGTTAAGGCATTATACGTAACATTGCAGAAGTTCAGGTTTGAATTCTAAAGTGTATAGATTAGTCATTGAACTTTAAACTTGAGTTAACATTGCACAAAAGTAAGAGCCATTAAGTAGAAGTCTATCCAAATATTTGTGGTGAGTGACTCATTACACCGGGAGACGAAGGACATCATATAAAAGACATTTTCACACAGGAAAAAAAGTGAGAAACATATGGACAAAAACATTTTCAATTCAGTTTCAAACAATTACATTTGGGATTTTTTTCCACAGTGATCATCATGACATTTTGTTTTACTGTATTACATTTTTCCCGTAGGAAAACATTATATATTTGTTTCAGTGTTGTTGAAGAATTAATATCCTCTGTTTGATGACCATTAATTCTAGCCCACAATGTGTTCTACAAAAGTCTAGAAGACTATTCATGAGAAAGATGAATTGTATTTGGTACACTGAGATCTGTAGTAATGTTAAGATAATTTGTTTTTAATAATCGGAACAATAATTTATTGCAGGTAAATCGGAATAACCATATTTCTTTCAAACTTAAATAGCCCCAAATCACTTAAATTTCATATATAAAGTAATCAAATTAAAATGAGGTACCTGCTTGTTATATTCATTTAAATATTCACATAATATAATTAATTCTGGTTTATATTTTATTTGTTCAATAAAATGTTTATTGATGAAAGAAATAGCAGTATGCTTGATGTTTTCTTTTCTAGAAATTAATTCCATGTGAAAGAGATATTGTGTACATATATTATAGTTAATAAAACAAAAAAAATGTGTTAAAATATTGGGTTAGTTTTTTTTAATAGATTTATAGGTTAGCGTTAGTAATAGTGTGTACATACACAGGGCTTAAGATTTATAGTCCTAGACCACTAGACAGGTTCTAAATGTTACTCGCCACTATATACCCATAAGGTTTAATTCATACTTATCAGTGGTGAAGTTCTACTCTTTGGCTATATATAGACCACAGTATATCTAGTAACCCAACCCAGATATTAGGTATAGTTGGTTACACTTCAGAGAAGCTGAAGGGTGTCCAGTTAAAGTATAAGATGACTACAGATCGAAGTGAAATAAGCAGTAGTCTTCACAAAGCAGCTAGAAGGCCAGAAATGTCATACCGGATGTATTAATATAAGCCACAACCAATAACAAAACAATCTGAAACCATAAAAAAGTTAGGATGATTGCAAACAAATGTTATCAGGGCAGGACTGGCACACCGAGATATCGGGAAAATTCCTGGTGGGCCGGCATACCTTGAGGCCACAGGCAACTGCTGTGGCTTAAATAAGAAACAGAAATAAGGCCATGGCAGACAGGTGGTGAGAGGAGTCAGAGAAAAGCACTGGCGGCCATTTTACTGCTCTGGGCCACGCCCTAGAACAGCCCTACCTCTCCTGGGTACATCTCGTTCAGCGTCGAGCAGCCACTAGTATAATAGGCTGCCCAGCGCCGACTGTCAGCTGCTGAACTCAAAGTGTCTAGAAGAATCCTGCTTGGAAGTATAGATTGCTTTATTGCTCCTCTTTTTTTCCCTTCTATTGGTCACTTCACTAAAATCAGCAGTGTTTTTTGGTACCTCTTGATAGCCCACATGATTGGGCAGAACTCTTGTCCACCATTAGAAACTAAGCTGCTTATTTGCCCCATCGCAAATTTGAAAAAACAACCTCTTCTCCATCCCATCCCTCCTTTTTTAAGGTGCTTATGCAAATTTGTTCTTCTGAGATTCTGCCAAATGGCAGCTTGAAAATTGGATATTTTCCCAATCTCCTAATCGGCCTAAATTCAGCTGAATTATAGTTCAGTCCAAAATGAATCTCCAAGTCTACTATTTAGTAGGTCGCTAAAGCAGTTATAGTGCTTATGCCTCATCATGAAGCAGTGTATCTGTACAGTTATACTGAATGTGAATGTTATGTTGGAAGATAAGGAGGTTGATGATGTAGGTGTTGTTGTTTTGACCAGTTTGGAGCTCAAGGTGTTAATAAATATATATTGGACTGTAAAAAGATGGGTGTGTTATGTCCGGTTGAACATGGATGAGGGTATTATTTGAGGCAATAGTTAGATGCTATGAAGAGCCTGTTTAGGAGATGGCTTTGTGAAATCTGAAAATTGGTAAAGTGAAGATTTGGAGTTAAGAAAATGGGCTTTCTCTGTGTGAGCTGTGGGTGGTGCTTTATCTGACTCTGATTTCAAGGGTAGACATTTGGTAGGCCCATGTGCAGGGTACAATTTTGTGCTTGAAGCCAGGCAGCTCAATGTCCATAAGCATTTAATATATAAATACAAATAATAAAACATGTAATATTATCCATAGTTGCTTGACAATGTTACAAAAAAAGAAAAGAGATGTGTTCCCCCCACTTGTCACCTCGCTCATCCCTCTTTTGCCCTCTCTTCTTCCTGTCCCTTCTTTATTTCAAAATTAGATGAACTATGATTTCTGACTTGTGTACTCTTGTGATAAGTCTCTTAAATAAAGAGTGAAAGAAAGAAAGAAAGAAAGAAAAAGAAAACAAAACAAACAGCACAGAAGAGAAATTCTTCACTACTTTGTGGATTTTCAAAATACTAGTTTATCATATTATGTAGTTTTTACTTGTATGTACACTGATCAAAATTATAAACGCATCACTTTTGTTTTTGTCCCCATTTTTCACGAGCTGAACTCAAAGATCGAAGACTTTTTCTATGCACACAAAAGGCCAACGTCTGTCAAATATTGTTCTCAAATCTGTATTAGTGAGCACTTCTCCTTTTCCAAGATAATCCATCCACCTCACAGGTGTGGCATATCAAGATGCTGATTAGACAGCATGATTATTGAACAGGTGTGCCTTAGGCTGGCCACAATAAAAGCCCACTCTAAAATGTGCAGTTTTACTGTACTGGGGGGAAGGTCTGGGGGGTCCGAAAACCAGTCCGTATCTGGTGTGACCATCATTTGCCTCATGCAGTGCAATATGTCTCCTTCGCATAGAGTTGATCAGGTTGTTGATTGTGGCCTGTGGAATGTTGGTCCACTCCTCTTCAATGGCTGTGCGAAGTTGCTGGATACTGGCAAGACCTGGAACATACTGTCGTATACGCTGATCCATAGCATCCCAAACATGCTCAATGGGTGACATGTCCGGTGAGTATACTGGCCATGCAAGAACTGAGATGTTTTCAGCTTCCAGGAATTGTGCACAAATCCTTGCAATATATGGCCGTGCATTATCATGCTGCAACATTGATGGTCGTGGAGGAATGGCACAACAATGGGCCTCATGATCTCGTCACTGTATCTCTGTGCATTCAAAATGCCATCAATAAAATGCACCTGTGTTTGTTGTCCATAACATATGCCTGCCCATACCATAACCCCACCGCCACCATGGGCCACTCAATCCACAACGTTGACAACAGCAAACCGCTCACCCACACAACGCCATACACGCTGTCTGCCATCTGCCCTGTACAGTGAACACCTCTTCAACGTGCCAGACGCCATCGAATGTGAGAATTTGCCCACTCAAGTCGATGACGACGAACTGCAGTCAAGTTGAGACTTGGGATGTGAATGGGCAAAAAATTTGGTTCGGCACTTCCGAAAATCGGCACTTCCGAAATTCGGGACTTCGGCAATTTGGGACTTCGGTTCGGTTCCGCACTTCCAAAATTTGGGACTTCGGCAATTCCCTAACACCAACCCTACCCCTAACCCTACCCCCAACCCTTCCCCCAACCTTAGCCCTACCCCTAATGCTACCCTTAACCCTACCCCCTATCCCTACCCCCAACCCTAACCCTACCCCAACCCCAACCCTAATCCTACCCCCAACACACTATCCCTACCCCTAAACCTAACCCTACCCCGACACCCAACCCTAACCATACCCCTAACCGTAATCCTAACCTTAACCCTACCCCAACCCTAAACCTACTCCTAACCCTACCCCAACCCTAATTCTAACCTTAACCCTACCACAACCTTAACCCTACCTCCACCCTGAACCTTAACCCTACCCCCTAGCCCCTAACCACCACAACCCTACCACTAGTCCTACCCCTAACCCTACCCTAACCCTAACTCTAACCCTACCCCTAACCCTACTGCTAACCCTACCGTAATCCCTACCCCTTATCTAGGGTTAGGATTAGGGGTAGGGATTAGGTTAGGGTTAGCAGTAGGGTTAGGGTTAGAGTTAGGGTTAGGGTAGGGTAGGGTTAGGGGTAGGACTAGCGGTAGGGTTAGGGGTAGGTTTGGGGTCGGGGTTAGATTCCTGTCATTATTCCCATAATTTTCCCTCCTTTTCTTGTTTTGCCACTTTTTAGAAATCCGAAGCATTTCGGCACTTCAGAAATTCAGCAATTCGCACATTTGAAAGCATCCGAATGTCCGAATTGCCAAAATTCGTCTGAATTTACATTCAGAACGAAACAAATGGCACATGTCTATTTGAGACCCCAATGAGGACGACGAGCATGCAGATGAGATTCCCCAAGATGGTTTCTGACGATTTGTGCAGAAATTCAATGGTTATGCAAACTGATTGTTGCAGCAGCTGTCTGGGTGGCTGGTCTCAGACGATCTTAGAGGTGAATATGCTGGATGTAAAGGTCCTGGGCTGGTGTGGTTACACGTGGTCTGCGGTTGTGAACCGGTTAGATGTACTGCCAAATTCTCTGAAACACCTTTGGAGACGGCTTATGGTAGAGAAATAAACATTCAATTCACGGGCAATAGATCTGGTGGACATTCCTGCAGTCAGTATGCCAATTGCACGCTCCCTCCAAACTTGCAACATCTGTGGCATTGTGCTGTGTGATAAAACTGCACATTTCTGAGTGGCCTTTTATTGTGGCCAGCCTAAGGCACACCTTCGCAATAATCATGCTGTCTAATCAGCATCTTAATATGCCACACCTGTGAGGTGGATGGATTATCTTGGCAAAGAAGAAGTCCTTACTAACACAGATTTAGACAGATTTGTGAACAGTATTTGAAATAGGCCTTTTGTGTACATAGAAAAAGTCTTAGATCTTTGAGTTCAGCTCATGAAAAATGGGGGCAAAAACAAAAGTGTTGCTTTTATAATTTTGTTCACTGTATGTTATTATACAACAAAAGACAAATAATGTAAAGAGTGTGGACAACATAAAACAGTGTATAGGGAATACCGCTTCATGATCAGTCCTACAAAATATAAAAAGGAAGATCACATGAAATAACTTTTACATGTTCTCATCCAGCCACAATATGGTACACTTCTTGTTCTCCTTTTAACTGTCCACTTAAACCTACAGTGCTAGTGATAAGGTCTGATTAAAATCTTCAGATACATAATTAGATTATATATTGGCTCAGTACTCAGAAACAAAAAAATTGCATATCAAGCTTAAAAAATAGTTTTTCTTATGAAGCTTGACACTATAATGCGATGTCCCAAAAAGGCGTTTTCTTGTGTTTTCCATAGTGTACTCTGTTTTATGGATTTTAATAGTTTGAGGATGGAAATTATACCTAATACACTGGGAATGTAAAATGAAATAGAATGCACATCTAGCACAGAGTAATTATAAAATAATTTTGAAACTTAATTTCCAACTGCTTCCAAGGATACGTACAATATCTGTGACCACACTCATTGTGAAAGGTTGTAAGGTTTTTTGGTTTTTTTAACTGTTATCTAGTTCTCTGTTCACTCACTCACTTTCTTCAATATGTCAAAGGAAAGCAAAATGAAAATAATAATGTTTAAATTCAAATTTATTACGTTTGATACAATAAATGAGAACTATATGTTAGTGAGATTTCATTTTTTTGTTGTTTATTTGTAAAAGATTTAGGATAATAAATTGTTCATACAAGCTGGCTCCCATCCAAACACAGCAATAGATGATATACTAGTAAACACGTGTTAGAATAATGTAATGCTGGATTTAATCCTTAACTGCTCCCACTAACCAAAGAGATTTGTGCCCTGTGCATCTG
This sequence comes from Pelobates cultripes, assembly GCA_933207985.1. Lineage (NCBI taxonomy): Eukaryota > Metazoa > Chordata > Amphibia > Anura > Pelobatidae > Pelobates > Pelobates cultripes. The sequence continues at coordinate 365,183,442 of OW240912.1, read as the reverse complement.
GAGTTTAGCAACTTGTACCATTCTTTAAAAGCCATAACAAGCTTATATTTGACAGAATATTTTTCAAACATCTTTCAAAACTGTAGAATTCTAATATATCTGCCAAATGTTCTTTACTTTGTTGCATGCTGTGGTTTAATATTATGTTGTACCATAACTGTTTGTCCATTATATTTTTTATCATATCAAATTATAATAGAAATAATTTCTTCTTCTTTTCCATCTCCTTTAAATCTAAATTTTTTTTTTCTGATTTCACTATTATTAAGAAAGCATTCCTAATTATTTGTTTCTACTGTCTATAAATATAGCATATTTTATCTGCCCCACTGACATACTGTGGTATGATTTAGAATTGTGGTTGGTAGGTAACAACTAAATTCTTCACGTGCCAATTGGCATCTACGCTGGGCTTTTTATGTGCTTGGTTGGTAAAAAGCAGTTGTTAAACATCAATAGTGGCAATAGCCAGTAGATGTTTATTAATAACAAATACCAACAGTTATGCCATGTTACATCCTCGGTCTTGGCATCTGCACACTAATTACTCCTGTTTCCACTGATACCACTGATACCTACCACCAGTGAGTACTTACTGTTCTCCAAATTGGACACAAAAGTGTATTTTCCAATTAATTGACATAGCAAACTCCATCAGGACACTAGAATAGGTTAGCTCAGTGCATATACTGTGATCATCTGAGCAATATGTTCCAAAGAGTTTATTTGCTAAATAGAGAATGGCGGTGAATTAAAAACTGAAAAACTTACAAAATTTGACTAAAATAGCTAAAATAGCAGTGTTAGAGCAGCCTCTAATTAGCAGTTGCTAACAGTGAAATATTGTAGCGTGGAAACAGCTGTACAGAGTCGCTGATGTTAACAGTGATTTTAAACATTGACAGCTTGTTGGTATCTGTATTGAAAATAAACCCTCGTAGTGTATATTCCTGCCTGTAATGAAGTAGGTTATGACGAAAAAATATGTAGATCTGATTACCTATATAGATAGGGTTCTCAATGAATATGACCATTCAAATAGGACTTTAAATTAGTTCATGAAAAACGAATGTAGTTCAACAATGTCATGGTTATTTGCTACAGTGAAGTGAAAGCATAGATTACTTTTCCTACTTCAGCTACTTTAACCTTAAATTTGAAATTTATTTTTAATTCCCCCTAAATAACCTTGTGAATGCTATATCAATGAGACCTACTGGACTATAAAACATTCTGAGACATTGCTAAATTACCAATCACAACAGGAGAGAACCAATCTCCTGAATGCAAGCATTTTGATTGGAAGACACAGAAAAAAAGCACAATTGTCTTGAAATATTACATAAAATGTTCAAAATAATCAGAACACATGCTGTGAGGAGGATAATTTACCTACAGACAAATTAGAGTGCATGTACAGCTATTTATTTTTTAATAGACCCACAACTGAGTTTAACTGTGTCCATGAAGAAGTCAACTAGTATAACTTTGAATATAAATAAATTTTAAAGGCATTCTACACTATTTATTATTCCCCTGTTTTATGTCTAATAGTGCAAGATAGGCATAGGCAACCTTTGGCACTCCAGATGTTTTGGACTGCACCTCCCATGATGACTTGCCAATGTTATAGGTGTAATAACATTATGGGGTATGTAGTCCACAACAGATGGAGTGCCGAAGGTTGCCTATTCTTGTTCTAAGATAAGAGAAATAGGTTCTAAGGATAGCAGAGAAACTATTACTGATAAAAAGTAAAACACTCTGTTACACTGGATAAAGAACCTGGTATGCTAGGCGATTGGTACAGAATCACACTGTAACTAGAGAAACTGGTGTATAATAGATATAAAGCATGTATGTAAATATTCAGTTTCCTATTCATTGCACAGAGAGCTAATCAGCTAATGAACAGAAACCTTAGATTCTGGTATCACATTCTCAAGAACCTTTTTTCCGTAGACAATACTTTTTTGGTTGGGCCTCAGGTGTTCTATTTAATTTAAAAACAAAACATGTAAAGTGACAGCACCCTTTACGGACTCTTAACTAGTCAACTAAACATATTCTTGTTGACTCAAGATCTTTCTGTGGATATTGACTAATTTACCTGGCCATCAATGATTAGTTGTCTAACCCCTGATAACTGATCCTTCTGTTTCCTGTTTTGAGCAAAGTCTTCACGTCCACTAGTAACCATGGAAACATGTTGTATACCTTCACACTTACTATAGCTCACTTCATGCCTTAAATCTGACTTTGTCTAAGGAACATACACCCAACTGTTGCACAGCATATTGATCTAGTCAATGTTAGCATGAGTTTTGCATTCCCTCTAGTTCCTCCAAGCCCTCATCCCAAGTATTTCAATTTTAAAGGGAAAAGAACAGCAGGTAGCATCATCATTTTATTCCACAGTCAAAGAGGTGGGAAAGAAGGAGAAAGAGCTGATGTCACAGCACATGGTACAATAAGATCTTGCAATATTGAGTCTTCAGAAAAGGATGATGTCAAATATCTGTCAACATTTAAAGGGTTACTCAAACCCTGATTAGAGAAGCCTGTGATTGGACTGATTTGCCCTCTCAGAGAGCACATGCTCTTGCTGTCGGGCCGTCGATACGATGGAGTCGGGAGGAGGAGGGAGGAAGAATTTCTCCCAGTTTTTCAACAGAGGGAGGTGGGAGTGATCGCCCACTTAGTGAGAGTGAGGGGATGGTTGCCATCCCATTTTAGGGGCTCTGCCTGCAAGGGGAAGATTTTTATGTCTGTTTCCCATTTGCTGAGTTTAGGGTTGCCTAAGTCACTTGTGCTTGGGGTGCAACTAGCCCTCCGCACAAAATTAATAATAACTCAGCCTGTGCAGTGTTTCACACGTGGTATTTGCGAATGTCCAGAGCTCTAGCGAGGAATACAGTGGATGTCAAATATCTAAAAATATAAGAGTACTGGTGTGCAAACAATTTTTCAACTCAGTGGCATCACTGGATATATATAATGGCAAACTATTATTATTATTAAAAATATTTCTAGAGCCCCAACAAAGGCTACAGTGCTGTACAATCAGTGGACCAACAGGTGAAAAAGTAGGTTGCTAGAATAGTTCTCAATGAAGGCTAATTTTGCATGGGGGAATGATACAGTTGCAGGAGAGGAAGCTAGGTGAGGGGAGGGTAAGCTATTAACAATTTAATTGATATGCCCTCCTATAGAAGTTAGTTTTTATTCATTTTTTGAAGGAATGGAGACTGGGTGAGAATCTAACAGAGCAGGAAAGGGAGTTCCATAGGTATGGTGCCCTCCTAGAGAAGCCTTGAAGGTGAGCTTTAGAGGTGAGAGTATGAACAAAGAATAGATGCCGATCTTCTGCAGAGCCTAGGGGCTTGGACAGGACATACTGATGTATTAGGAAGGATAGGTAGGTAGGAGCAACATTATGTAGAGATTTGTAAGCAAGTACCAGAATTTTCAATTGAGCACTATATCTTTTGGGAAGCCAATGTAGGGACTGAGAGGGGGACATTAAATAGGTGCACTATGTTTTTGAGATGGAAGCGGCAAAATTTGGCGATCAAAAGCACATTAGTAGAATTGAGAGAACCCGAACTGTAAAGTTCAGGTTCGTACTGAACATTATGCTTTTTGGACCCTGAACCAGAACACGAACATTTCAGTAAAGGTTCGGTGTTCGGCGATTTAATGGCGCGTTTTGAAAAACTGCAGGGCAGCCAATCAACAAGCGTTTGACTCGTGTGCCCTTAGAAGCCATCACAGCCATGACTACTAATGGCATGGCTGTGATTGGCCAGTGCAGCATGTGACCCAGCCTCTATATAAGCTGGAGTCACATGAGCTCTTATTAGTGTAGGGAGAGGATGCTGCAGCTGTGAGGGACAGATTAGATAACTACAGCGATTACTTTTGTACCCTGCCCTGCCCTGAGCCACAGAGAAATAAGCAATTAGTCTGTTTGTTAGGTGGGCACTTGCAACTGTATGTGTGCCAGGCACATTACTTTAATCCTGTTCTGGTAGCTCAGTGGGCAATATCTAGGCATTTTTTTTTTTTAAAGGTGTGACATTGCAGTTTGACAAATTCAAATTTTTATTGGTGCTAAAAAGTAAATTTGTAGTGTGCACTTCATATGTGAGAGTCAAATAGAACTGTCAAATATTGCTGTAACATAGCAGTTTGACTAATTCACATTTTTTTTGGTGCTAAAAATTACATTTGGGGCGTGCACTTCATATCTGAGAGCAGGGCCGCCATCAGAAATTGTGGGGCCCCTAATACAGCTCCAGGTCTGGGCCCCCAGGTGCCCGCCTCCAAATCCCACCCACAGGAGTACACACAGACACAAAAGGACACACACACAGAAAGATACATACAAATACTGAAACAGACATACACACATATAGACACATACACAGATATACACACACATACACATACTGACATACAGACACACGCATGCATACAGACATACATACTGACAAACAGACATACATACAGACATACAAACAGACATACATACTGACATACATACTACATAATGGCATACATACACACACACACAGATAGATATATACATACACAGATATATAGAGACATACTGACATACACACACAGAGACATGCATGCATACTGACAGATAGATATATACATACATACTGACATACACACACACACAGACATACATACATACATACAGACATATATACATACTGACATACAGATAGACACATACACACAGACATACATGCATACTGAATTACATACATACACACATACATACTGACACACACACATACATATATACATACTGACATACACACACACATACAGATAGACACATACACAGACATACATGCATACTGACATACACACACACAGACATACTGACATACATACACACATACATACTGACACACACACATACATACAGACATACATACATATGGACAAACAGACATACATGCATACTGACATACACACACACAGACATACATACTTGCAGACACATACACAGACATACATACTGACAAATAGACATACATACAGACATATATACATACTGACAAACACACACACATACAGATAGACACATACACACAGACATACATGCATACTGACATACACACACAAACATACATGCATACTGACATATACACACACAGACATACATAGATACATACACACATATATACTGACACACACACACAGACATATATATACACACACACATACCTAATTTATCAGCCGCCCTCCTCTTACCTTTAAGTTGCAGGTGGGTGGCTGGGGATGATGGGAGCGGATGCCTCTGGTGTCCTCTCCTGTCCTCCGCTCTCCCTCTGCTCTCCCGCTGCTCTCCCCCCGCGCAGAGTAAACTGGGAGGAAGTGACCAGCCATCACTTTCTCCCAGCAGCACTTGCAATTACACGGCCGCAGCACTGACCAGGCCCCTGAAGATATTGGGCCCATCGGATGGCCCTAAATGCTTGGGCCACCTGATGGGCCCCGGTGCAGATGCAGTTTCGCCACCCAACGTGGGGCCCGGTCGGCCAGGCCCCCCAGGGTAGCCGGGCCCATGACAACCGTTATGGTTGTCACCCCCTGATGGCGGCCCTGTCTGAGAGTCAAATAGAACCGTCAAATATTGCTGTGACATAGCAGTTTGACTAATTCACATTTTTTTGGTGCTACAAAATAAATTTGGGGCGTGCACTTCATATCTGAGAGTCAAATAGAACTGTCAAATACTGGTATGACATAGCAGTTTCACTAATTCAAATTTTTTTGGTGCTAAAAAGTACATTTGGGGCGTGCACTTCATATCTGAGAGTGAAATAGAAAGGTCAAATACTGTGGTTACATCGCACTTTGAAAAATTCAAATTTTTTTGGTGCCAAAAAGTACATTTGGGGCGTGCACTTCATATCTGAGAGTCAAATAGAACAGTCAAATACTGTGGTTACATTGCAGTTTGACCAATTCCAATTTTCTTGGTGCTAAAAAGTAAATTTGGGGCGTGCACTTCATATTTGAGAGTCAAATAAAACCGTCAAATACTGTGGTTACATCACACTTTGAAAAATTCACATTTATTTGGTGCTAAATAGTACATTTGCGGCCTGCGGTGCATTTCTTGCAGTCCAATAAAACCGTTATTACTACTGTTACATTGTTGGTTTAAAAAAAATCACACTTTTTTGTGCTAAATAGAACATTTGCAGCCTGCGGTGCATTTCTTGCAGTCCAATAAAACCGTTAAATACTACTGTTACATTGTTGGTTTAAAAAAATCACACTTTTGTTGTGCTAAATAGAACATTTGCAGCCCGCTGTGCATATCTTGCAGTCCAATAAAACCCTTAAATACTACTGTTACATTGTTGGTTTAAAACATCACACTTTTTGTGCTAAATAGAACATTTGCGGCCTGCGGTGCAATTCTTGCAGTCCAATAAAACCGTTAAATACTACTCTTACAGAGTTGGTTTAAAAAATCACACTTTTTTGTACTAAATAGAACATTTGCCGCCTGCGGTGCATTTCTTGCAGTCAAATAAAACCCTTAAATACTACTCTTACATTGTTGGTTTAAACAATCACCCTTTTTTGAGACAGTGAAGTAACTGTATTTATTACGCATGTCACACTGTTGTATGACTTCTAGAAATGTTTTCTCTTTAGGACACCGGCACTGCCTTATTGTCAGTGAACTTAATTGTTGACTATTAGAAACATAGAAACATAGAAACATAGAATGTGACGGCAGATAAGAACCATTCGGCCCATCTAGTCTGCCCAATGTTCTAAATACTTTCATTAGTCCCTAGCCTTATCTTATAGTTGGGATAGCCTTATGCCTATCCCACGCATGCTTAAACTCCTTTACTGTGTTAACCTCTACCACTTCAGCTGAAAGGCTATTCCATGCATCCACTACCCTCTCAGTAAAGTAATACTTCCTGATATTATTTTTAAACCTTTGTCCCTCTAATTTAAGACTATGTCCTCTTGTTGTGGTAGTTTTTCTTCTTTTAAATATAGTCTCCTCCTTTACTGTGTTGATTCCCTTTATATATTTAAATTTTTCTATCATATCCCCCCTGTCTCGTCTTTCCTCCAAGCTATACATGTTAAGATCCTTTAACCTTTCCTGGTAAGTTTTATCCCGCAATCCATGAACCAGTTTAGTAGCCCTTCTCTGAACCCTCTCTAAGGTATCAATATCCTTCTGAAGATACGGTCTCCAGTACTGTGTACAATACTCCAAGTGAGGTCTCACCAGAGTTCTGTACAATGGCATGAGCACTTCCCTCTTTCTACTGCTAATACCTCTCCCTATACAACCAATCATTCTGCTAGCATTTCCTGCTGCTCTATTACATTGTCTGCCTACCTTTAAGTCACCTAGTCACCTAGATACAACGATAGTATAACCTATAGTGTGTAAGTACAATGTAGACTCGACCAAAAGTTTCCAACTCTAAGTGAATAAAACCAGAATAAGTTGGATGTGCATCTTAACATCACAAGAATAAGGTGGATAAGCTGACTGCAGTGTCAGATCTGCTAAAGAGCATGCATGGACAAAATCTACATGCATCTCAGAGCAAAGGCACAGACATTGCCAGGAAAGCTCAGAAGTGCTCAACGTGTGTGGGAAAATGAATGAATTTCTCCTGGCTACAAAAAGAACACTGCAAATATAATGCACGGCATATGAAAATAAATTTCAGTCAAATATATCTTCCAAGTAACACTAAAGACGGAGCACTATTTATTATGCTACTACGTAGAATTTAAAAATCATGCAAAAACAGATTTCATGAAAGTAGTTCACAGACATAAAGCTAGATGAATATGAATTACCGGTACATAGAATGTATTTATTTTATTAAAAATCTCACAAGAAGTAGAAACAAACACTTTACCTGTTCTTTTTTCACATATAACATTTTATTATGAGATTTGTGTGTAACTAAACATTTGAATGACAGGTGGCACTGTGGTAAAATGATAGTGTGAATGAATAAACTAGTTCATTATGGTGATGTTCTGTGGCAAAGAACAAGGAAGCCAATGTGTCACTACTATGTTAATTGTAAAAATGTATCACATTAGCAATAGGGTATTTCTAAATTAAAGCAATTAGCTAGGGATGAGGTGGATATTTCATCAGTTATAGTTAAATTGGGAAGAAAGACAAAAAAACTAAAAAAAAAACTAAAACTAAAAAAAGTAATACAAAGGGTCAGTCATTACATGTAGTCATATTTGCAATATGGCCTAAGTATGACATCTTCAAATATGTCTCCACATAAAAACTTTTTGGGAGATTTATCAATGTAAAACAGGTGCTGTTCTGGGTGTAAAATGCTAAATGTTGAGAGACATTTGATTGGTTGCCAAGATGATTGTTTCAAATTTAGCATCACCAGAACAGCACCTATTTTAACTTGATATTCCTCCCCAAAACGTTATCTCCAGGGTGGATGTCTTTATTGTTCAAACTTGTGTTCTCTTTTTTAGAGGTTTTGGGCGACAATCTTTAAGAAAAGTGTTGTTTTTTTCATATAATACAAAGACCGTGAAAAAGAGAATCACGTACAATGTTTTACAGAACAATACAGAGACAGCAATGAGCAAGAGATTAACATTACAATGAATGAAAATATATGAACAGAAAAAAATAAAAAATACAGCAAAATTAAATGGAAAATAATGCCAGACAACAAACTAGCATCGAAAAATAGGAAGTTTCAACCTTGAATCAAAACTACACCCAGAGGCAGGTCCGTCTTTCCGCATGGGTTCGCTGGGCACTTGCCCGGGGGCCCCACCAGCATAGGGACCCCACAACGTCGCCCATGTGCTGGGGCCTACAGGGGAGATCCTTTTATCTCCTCTGTTATGAGAACACCAGCCCACTAAGAGACGGCCCTGCTCCCTTGCTTTGGGCCCTCTCGAAGATCTCCCTCACCAGCTCAAAGGCCCTTCGTTAGTTAGAGGTAGGACCTGGGATGAAGTTTTTCCTGCGAACATGTCAGAGCTCCAAAACAGCATTCTGCTCGGTGGAGAAGTTAATACCACCTGCAGCTCCTCTGGCTGCAGGCTCTCTTCACTCCTTCCACGAGCAGAATGTTGGGTCAGAGCTCTGCTGTGGGAAAAACTTCCTCCCAGGTCATACCTCTCACTAACGAAGGGTCTACTCATCATTTCTTACCACCGGACCACCAGGGCTGGCAGTGTCCCCACTCCTTCATCAAAGGTAAGAAGAAGGGGGGGGATGGGGACATGAAGCTATTATAAAAATTGATCTTAAATAAAAATAACAAAAACCCCTTATCCCTATGCACCCCCTCACACACACAACCCCTCACATACACACACAGCACCCTTCACAAACACATACTGCACCCCTAACATACACTGCACCCCACACACAGAGCACCCCTCACAAACACACACAGCACCCTTCGCACAGCACCCTTCGCACAGCATCCTTCGCGCACACAACCCCTCACATACACAGAGCACCCCTCACATATACACAGAGCTCACATATACACATTGCACTCCCCATACACACACACAGCGCACCCCTCACATACACACATTGCACCTCTCATACACACACACACTGCACCCCTCACTGCTGTCTGTCTGTCTGTGTATATCCAGCAGTCTGTGTGTTTATGTGTTCAGCAGTCTGTGTATGTATTCAGCAGTCCGTCTGCATTCAGCAGTCCATCTGCATTCAGCAGTCCGTGTATGTGTATTATATGAATGTATGGCATTTATTGGAGGTACCAATAAATATAAGCTTAATTTTATTGATAATTTCCATTTCATTCATGAGTGGTTGTGTAGGCAGGGCCCAACTGCACTGCTTTGCCTGGGGGGGCAATAATGTTGTTAATATGGCACTGCCCAGAGTTCACATTGCCTGACACAACTGTGAGTGGTTTATGGAATGAGGCCACCAGGGAGGAGACAAAGGTGGGTGGAGGGCCCAAGAGCAGGGGAAAGGGATGGGAAGAAAAGGGGGGACTGGTAAGAAAGAGGAAAAAAATGGGGAAGAAAGTTTTAGAGATGGGAGTAGCCGTCCATATAGATCTCATTAGTACCTAGCTTTGGGTATGGCAAAGCAGAGTCAAACCTGGAGCACCAAATGTTATTGTCCTCTGAGTGCGGCTGTGGCTGCTTTTAATTAGATCGTTAGCTTTTTGAGGTTGTTCTTTTAATTTGCTCACATATAGGAAGATTTTTTAAAAATTGCTTGTCCCACAAGATTCTAACCCTTATAAGCTCAGCCTGACTTTTTTCTTGAAGATATTACACTTTGTATTTTCTTTATTATTATTTCAAAGGTATTTTCATAAATGTATTCATTGATGTACAAACAGTCTAAATCTATTAATATATAAACTTAAATATTTTCTTACAGGTATATAAAATCCAAAGGCAGGATACTATTGCCAGAGTTACATTTAATTATGGTAGCAATTATACCATTCCTTTTATGGCAAAATTATATGACAACTACAAGTGATAAAATGTATATAGCAAAAGAATCTAGACCATGTAGTCCATCATGTTTGTCAGTAAAAGCAAAAAATGTAAGAAGCCACTGTGGTACTCCGCAGATGTGGCCAAAATAGTAAAAAGCTAAAAGTTAGCATTTAGTAATTATAAAAAAACCCAGAGTGAGGAAGACAAAATGCTCTATTAGATTAGGCAGAAAGAAGCTAAGCAAGTTATAAGAGCTTCCAAATCACACACAGAAGAGAAAATAGCACAGTCAGTATAAAAAAAAAGGGGATAAAACATTTTTTAGATACATAAATGAGACAAGGAAAGTAAAACAATGATTAAAATAATGGGGGTTTAATTACATTATATGATCATACATTGCATAAGCCTGCCACAACGTCAATGTACCCCATCTTTGGCAGGTCCTACTCTCACAGTCTAATGTCTGCTCTTATGTGAATAACTCACTTACTTGGGGAAAATATTCCATCTGAGGCTCTCTGCAGTACAAGGCTAAATAGGGACCTGAGATGAGGCACCTGTAACAGGGAGGGGTGCAAAACCAAGGAGTTGGCTAGACTCCCAAATATATATATATATATATATATATATATATATATATAAAACATGGGGGTGGGTGGTTGCACTCACCTGAACATGCTTAAATGGGGTGCTGCTGGGGGTTAGGTATTTAAAAAAAAAAATGTAATCGAGATCAGGAAGGAGAATCAGCGCTGATAGGTAAACAGGGAGTATGACAACAAGGCAGCAGACCTATGAAAAAGGGGAATCCCCTCTAAACCCCTTAGAGCACAATGGAGAAAAAAAAAGAAGAAATAAGGGTGCGCCTTAAAACAAGTGGAATAATACTATTTAAAAATTACTAGAGAGTACACGCAACGATACCTAATAGTCCGAATATAAACAATCCACATTCACAGGTAGTAGTCCTAGTGGTACATAAGGTGGTATGTAAAATCCCAGATGTATATCCGAAAAATATTCAGAGCTTAAATCCAGCTCTGGTATGGATGGCACGAAGTGGAATAATCCCCACTCAAGGATATATGGTGCTCCTCTTGTATTCTTTAGTGGATTAATTTGATGTGGTCCAGCTCAGGATAGAAGGATAAAATATATAGTGCTCACTGTATAGTTGTATAAAATATTGAAACAGAATAAAATATACTCACGGTATATAGAGCAGGCGTACTGCTCGGTGGATGGCGTATGGGTGGTATAATCCCCACCTCGGGATTCTTGGTACTCCAATATGGACAATAAAGGCAGTAGTAGTCAGGTCAGAATAAAATAAACTTCAAATAATAAAAAAATACTAAAAAAAGGTTATGTAATTCTATAGTGGAAAGAGGAATGTGGCAACCAAATGTATAATAGCCAAATATTCCTTTATTAACACTTAGATTATAAAAAAATTTATACAATGGGGTTGTATAATTTTGATTACAACTGTAAGTATGATATGAGCATCTCCCCAGTGCTGACTTTTACTTTATATACTAAACTGGTGCATTCAGTTTCTAACAAAATATAATTAATTTGACATTTTGGGCAATCGAGGGTCGTCAAATTCTGTAACTCCGAACCGTCATGTGACCAAATTATGTCACATCCAAACTAGACAGTGGACGAACCAATTATTTTTATTTGTGATTCTGAGTTTGTCCGTTGCACCAAAAAAAAAAAAAAGAGATGATGGGTGGTTAAGGCCACTAAAACAAATAAATAAAAATAAATATACCAGGGATCAAGTTAATAAAAATAAATAAACCAGGGATCAGCCAGAGTGAACGCTTAAAATTCACAACCAAATACTCAAAAGTATCCAAACCCCTATATGAGTGAATGCTGACTAAATGGGGACCAAATTTGAATGTAAAAATACCATTATATGTGGTCATAATTCAATCATAATTCAATAAACTGAATTTCAATCAGAATTATTCTCAGGAAATAAGAATTGCTACATATGTAATATTACATATAAATATGTATATATTTTACATTCCACTGGCCACTTTTAGGCATGTTTGTCCAAATCATTTTTTCAGAATAATTTGCATGGATGTAATTTAGACGAGCGGAACCACTGTATTTATTCGGCTGAACTGAATATTTCCGCCATGCACAAGACTTCTAAGTTGGATTGTGCCTTTAGTCTTACTAATGTGGAAAATTCACAGCAACATGTTTTTCGTGCAGCTTTACTTATTTGTAAGTCTTAAGCCTTAAATAGTCTGTTATTGTGAATTTTCCCATATATAGCACTCTGCACTTTAAAAAATATATATATATCTTTGGGAAAATATTGTAGTTGGAGGCATTCCTTTCTGTTCCAAGAGCTGCGGAGTGTCACTTACTTTGCTCCTTTGCTGGAATTGAGATTGGCATATTTGCAGGTGGGGAACACTGGCATTGACATGCAGGCCATGATTCAGTGTCCACAATTTGAATGGAATCAGCCACTAGACGGTTTCCACTGTAAGAACTGAGTCAAAGTAATACTTAGTTTGAAATGACAGCTGTTTAGGTGGTATGCCGCGAATAGGGGCATGCGGGAGGATTTAACCTCCCTTCTATTAGTACGGGGTTCATAGTGACCCCCCATAGGTTTTAATGTGGGGGCGTAGGAATAGTTATTTATTACAAGGAGGGAGCTGGTAGTGCTGCCCAGTGCTGTTTCCATCCAAATGGCCAAAAACTAATTCTTTTTTAATGAATTTCGTTCGAAAACGAATGGTTTGCGGACAAAATTCAGGATTGATGAATTAGATTTTTTATTTAGTACGAAATCATTCGTACAAAACGAAAATGTCACTGGTGCACATGTCTAATGGTTAGTGATATGTTGTAAATTTTAAAGTTGATCCAGGTGGAAAAAAAGGGAGTGTTGGCTATCCTACGGTTAATCAAGATGTTAAGGCCACTCCCCATGCACCTCCCAGATCAAAAGAAAAGTCACCTAAATAGTGCTTTTAATTAGGGGGTAACCCTGGAGCTAAAAACTACTGACAATGAGAACAAAAATCCCAGTGTCACCCAAAATTGGGATTCACTGGGAGGAAGCACAAAAGTATTGTAAGTTGGCAAAAAACAAAAACAAAACCTTAAACTTAAATAAGAACAGTATTAAAACAGGGGTATAAGAGGTAGGTTGTGTCCACCTCTGGACAGGTAGGGAAGAGGATATTTACAAAGAGAGGTAGAAGGTCTGCATCCTTAAACTAGACTCATCCAAACCTCCCCTGTACACTGTGTCCCAAGACGCCAGAGAGGGAACCAAGAGGTTGAAAAAGATAAAGGTACTACAAATTCACCATTAATAAAAATCTCTCGCTGTCCCTATACACCTAGGCACTGCGCAGAGCTAATGCATACCTGAACCAGTAACCCTGAACACTCAAAAAAAAATTCAAACGTGCATAGTGCTACCCAAGTGCAAATTGAAAATAACAGTGCTCGATGAGTGTTTCAGCATGCCAAGACACCGTTGTCAGGAGCAGAGTGGCCATAGGTATACTATGAGTTGGTTTAAATACCCAGCCCTCAATTAGCCATGTGTGATTGATCCGATAATCAGATGGCCCACAAGCCAATCAGATGGCAGAGGTGTGACCAAGGAGTGTGGCAGCATGAAGGTATGCAGGAATGTCCAATCTTCCTTTATTTGCTGAATACAATCCTCTATTTCATTGTATTCCGAGTCTATCTTTGTCAGGGTGAGCGACCAATATTATATTATGTGTCGCAGTGGTACAAATCAGTATTTGTTTTCATTTTAATTATTTTTAATACCCTGTCATTTTGTCCTTCTTTTTTCTGTTTCACTAGTTCACCGTTAAGTTAAAAGTGTCCAACTCTCCCCACTTTGCGCAGCACTTTTCCTGTACATTCCCTCTACAGCTGTTTATTATTACATTTTGTGGTTGTTGTCTCACTATACATTTCCTGGTAAGCTTAGGATCTAGTATTCTTAAAATGTACTATGTATTTCCAGCCTTGGTGGGGGCTATTTTATGCCAGTTTATGTGAGCTAAAGCCCACTTGTTCACTACTTCCCACAGTATTCCACGTTCATTACCATTCTTTCCACTCTATTTGGACAGATAAACCCCTGTCCTAATCCTTTTTAAACACTGAATCTGCCCACCATTTGCGGCACATGAATGCCAATTGATCTGCCTCCTACAATGGCCACAACAGGGTGATCGTCCCTGTGGGTGTGTTTGACCATGGGGGAATACCTGTGGGTGGATCATCCGTCACTATGCATGCACAGGGCTCCCAACGATGTCCGAGCGCATGTCATAACAGCAGGTATTTAAAAGTTCACCCATTGCTCAGCTCTCTTAAAAGGAGTATCGTCCTTGAAGGGGCAGTAAAACTCATCAGAACAATTGGGTTAATAAATGGAGGTACATGAATGTGAATATAACTCCGTTGAGTCGGCATGCCCTATTTTCTTCTATTTAGGCACATTAGTTATAGCTAAATACTATGCTTATAAGTAGCAAGGAAGTGGCTCCCTTAGGATCACTAAATTTATTAATGCATAACTAGCAGGAACAAAGGGAAAGTACTCCTACATTCAGTATGAAGAGCACATTTCTATGGGCGTAGCCTGATAAAGTGAATCCCATCTATCCTGTTAGACTATCACTGGTGGAGGATAAAGTCACACTGTATTATATGAACATCTATGTCATGTGTAAGGGAAGAATATATTAGATCCATATAACACCTTTTAACAGACTTAGCAAATGTGAGTGGATCCCACTTGCTTTGGTCAGAAAAAGGTACAACAATTATAGGAGACAATTGTTGTCCCATAGATCTCCTGTATAGAAAAAGGTGCATCCAGGGTGCTTATTGTTTATTCTGGGCATAGGTAAAAAACCAAATATGGTCTATAGGGATAAAGAGGTATATTCAAAGCATACTCAATAGAGCAAGTGTGAGAATATTGGCTCAAAAGACAAAACAGTGGCAGAGGGTGGTGAAAAAACTAAAATTTTAAAAAAGGTTCCTATATACTTACATTATGAAATCCATATATGAATCAAAGATTAAAATGTAACTCCAATGATCAAATGAATGCACGTCAAGTTCTTATTTTCAATTTGCACTTGGGTAGCACTATGCACATTTAAATTTTTGTTTTGAGTGTTCAAGGTTACTGGTTCAGGTTGGCATTAGCTCTGTGCGGTGCCGAGATGTATAGGGACAGCGAGAGATTTTTATTAATGGGGAATTTGTAGTACCTTTATCTTATGCAACCTCTTGGTTCCCTCTCTGGCGTCTTTGGACACAGTGTACAAGGGAGTTTTGGATGAGTCTAGTTTAAGGATGCAGACCTCCTACCTCTTTGTAAATACCCTCTTCCCTACCTGTCCAGAGGTGGACACCACCCACCTCTTATACCCTTGTTTAAATACTGTTTATATTTTCTTTTTAAGTGGACCATTATTTTTTTGTATCATTGAGAATAAAGTTTAAGGGTTTTTTTTGCCACAATATTTATGTGCTTCCTCCCAGTGTATCCCCCAATTTTGGGTGACACTGGGATTTTTGTTCTCATTGTCAGTGGTTTAGTGCTTTGTTGGGCAAAACGCCCCCCCCCCTCCCCCCCCACCCTCCCCTCCCCCAAAAAATATAGTTTTTCTGCTATATTGGCTCAAATATACCAAAGGGGATGGAATATGTGGTGTCCAAAAACAATAATCTAGATGAAGGATGCTACAGAAGACCAGAGAAGCCATGTTTTTTTCTCTAGATAAGAAGTCAGAAAAATTGTTTAAAATACACAGTCTTTCTGGGTTTTCATAAGATGCAACCAGCTGCTTCTTTTTTTTTTTTTTTTTTTTTTTACCAAAAAGTTAATCTCTGAAAAAACTATTTAAAAATGCAGGCTAAAATTTACATTTATTTTATTTAATTTTTTTATATATTCTTTATTTAGAATTTTTCAATATTTGGTAAAACAAAAATAGGGGTTACAGAATGAAAGGGATGGTGGGTACATATCAGGGGAGATACAATCTCAGTTGTAGTAAAAGTGCATTGCATATCTTGCGTATCCGTACTAGAATACAGAAGACTAGGCAGGTCTTATGTCAAGGAGTACCAAAAGTACACGTGAATCCGGATGCTTATGATAACCTGAGGTACCCATGTAGACTACTTTGCTGTAGCACCTCCCTCTATGCCAACAAATAGGGAATATAAGGGGATCAAGGACGGGGGAGGGAGAAGATAGGGTAATGCACCCTTTTTTAAGATGGATTGTGTGCTAAGGTGTTCCTCCTGATTGTCATATGCAGATTGGCTACAGGTCGTGTGTTTCTACGGTGTTGAGTTATTGTGCTGTGTTGTATGCATAGAGACTAGGTGGCACAGAGAAAACGACTAGCCTATTTTGTTTCGTATGTGTCATGGGCGTATGCGGCCCTATGGTTATTTGTACGTGCATAGCTGGTACCTCTTGTTGCGCTGAGTTAACTACCCATCTCATCCACAGTGGTTCCTGGAAGCCTGTGGTATACATTGGGTGTTAACTCCAGGTGGGGACATGCTTATACTCGGGATACCCTACGAGGTTGTGATGCTCTCCTCAATAAGATGGAGTGAGCAGTGGGTCGGTAATCCATTGTGACAAGCAAACCCGTAGCAACAAGGGGAGAGGAGGTGTGGAATATATCAGCAAGGCAGGGAAAGAAAAGGAGGGAAGGCAAAGGAGTCAGGGAAGGAGGGGGAGGGGAGAGTGTCAGGAATCTTACCTGAGTTGGGAGTCTGTAGCGCAGATATGTTGCTCACCCTTGCAAATAGACACAGGCCAAGGTGGTCAGGTAAGAATTCACCTGGCCTGTGAGTCTGTGCACAGGGGCTGTGTAGGATAAAGTTCCAAGTCGCAGTACAGGCACGGACACAAACACCAGGATAGTCAAGGGATAGCCGAAGTCAAAGGATGCCAGAGGTCAGGATCAACGAAGAGTAGCCGAAGTCAAGGGATGCCAGAGGTCAGAGTAAACATTGTCAGAAGCTGGGGTCAATAAGAAGTAGAATATCAAACGACAGTGTGACAAGACCAATCTCGCCACTGTGCATTGGAGGAGCCTGGTTGCCCGCCTGCTGCCTTTAGACTATGGCCCCATGTTGAAATGTTTGATTTTCCCCTGCAAAGACACGAAAGCCGGGTCATTCGGTGCTTGCCCTGTTTGAGCGGTGATATGCCATGGAGTCCATTCGTATAATGAAAGACTATGGGAAAGACTTTGGCTCCATGGCAATTGAACTGTATGTGTGTGGTCTGAGTGCCATTCAGTAACAATGTGTGCTCATACCTAAGCTATCTGGAGATATGTTGCATGTCTGTATTTTATGTAATAAATGTAACCTTGTGTATTTTATTGTATTTTATTGTCTTTTTACTGCCATGTGCTTAATGGAGTTTTGCCTCTGTCCTTGGTGATAATTGGATTACTTCCCAATCATCTCCAGGATAGAAGACTCTGTGGAACTGGTTTTGGGCAGAAAAACCATGCTTCCTTTGGTCACAAAGGACTTCGATCTATCTTTTGAACCAATGGACCAATGTTGATGATTTTGACATATACGTATTTGGAGGATGCTGATTCTGAAAATGTATGTGAATGTGATGCATACTTTTAAAGTTATGAATAATGTGGAAAAACTGTATTTCTCTGTCTGTGATAATTATATTACCCATTGTGTAAGGTAATTGTATCACAGGCAGAGGGGAGGATTTTGTGTGGGAGTGTCTGAGTATATTGTACGAGTTTATTGGTTGTTTTCCAAAACCCTGTGGGTGGTACTAATGTGTATATAAGAACAATAAACCCACAGCTCTGTCTGTTCCTGCTTGACCTTCAAAATGGAGCCTTGTCTCGTTCTTGGGGGGATTTATTGTATGCTGTTCCAGTTTGACTGCTAGGAGTGTAAACCTATTGGTATGGTTTTTCCTATTCTGCTGTTTACAGCATTCGTATGTTTGAGAGCATTCATATGCTTCTCCGGTTCGGTGGATTGGTGTCTACAGTAGCTGTGCCTGTGTCTCTGGAAGGGAAGATCTACTAAACGGCGGTTTAACCATTTTATGCCTGGGGGTGCCGTTACAGACAGGAACAAAATGATCAAAGACTTAAAAAAGTTCACAGGGCAAGGCTGTGTTTACATACCCTGTTGATGACTGATCAGGGTCAGGTGAAGCACAGCAATTGTCAAGGCCCAGCCCCCAGTGCTGCAGACAAGCCAGGCTGAACAGGAGTGGAAAAGCTCAAAACAAACAAAACTGCTGTGGCTCAAAAGGTAGAATGCAGGCCCAGGACTGCAAAGTTCCCAGGTTCAATTCCCCTTCTGGGGCGACCATGTCTGGATATCATGTTGAGAACTCTGACAATACCCCTCCTTTAAGAATGCCCACCGGGCATGAATAGACTCCTTGTTGTAACAGTACTCCTCTCATCAGGCACTCAGGGGTCACGGTTTCTGTGACACCTTGTGTGTGGTCGGTAACTTGTGACTTCCATACTTTTTAAGAACCCCTGAACCGATCTGGGTGAAATTTGGATATATTGGTCCCCCAGATCATGGCTATTAGGGGATATGTAATTTGTGTGGAAAGGGGTGTTCTAACTTTTGGGAAAATTGTGTGCCCTCTGCCTGGAGATAATTGGGTTATTCCTTAACTTATCTCAGTATCTCTCAGGCAGAGAGAGGGCCGGGGTTACTGTAAAGCTGTATGTTGATTGGTTATTGTCTTTGTTTACTGTGGGAGGTCCTCTTGCAGGAGGATTTCTCATAAAAGCCAGTGTGTCATCAATAAACTTCATTCCTGTTATACCCTTCATGAAGTCTAGGCTCATGTTTGGGGAATATTCTATTTGCTGGAGAGAATCATCTTGGAAGCTGCATTCATCTACACTATTCCTCCACCTCCTACTGCAGTTATAATTACTTATGCTCAGCTATTGGGGAAGGAATAGAAGACTGCAGTACCATAAATCTTAACAAAGAGATTCTCAGGGAGGCTAAGCATGGGCAGGAATGACGGCTTCTATGTAGCTTTTCAGGCTGCATGCAATGTACACAGGGCGAAGAACAGCAGTAGCCAGTCGGAGAGCTGGAGGTCTAGGAGGACGAATAGGGCAAAGTGTGATGAAATGCCCTTTTTCTCCACAGTAGAAACATAGGCCATGGCTTTGCCCACCCACCCATTGCCCACATCCCATTGTAACCATGGTTCCCATGTTTTTTTCAAATTCTTTCAGAGTTGATAGCCATCAGCTTGGCCACAAGACAAGTTTTTTTTTTTTCTTATGACTGTCGTCATAGGTGGAGCATCAGGTTTGAGCCAGTGCTGTGCCAGTGTCAGTACCAGTCGAGCAGCTAGAGGGAGTTTGTGTAGCAGTTGTTGTTTTCCGATTTGGTCCAGTCGTCTTTAGGTCTGGATAGTAAGAATTCCCATGTGTCAATTTCAATATTATGTTGCAAAACTTGAGCTATTAGGCCCCCACCTGTTTCCAGAAGGACTTTGTTACTAGGTATTCCCACGACATGTGAATGAATGTCCCCTTTGTCCCACACAGCCTCCAGCAGAGGTCGTTAAGGGTTTTGCCATGTGGTGTAAGTGTAATGGTGTCATGTACCATCGAAACATTGTCTTGTATGCTTGTTCTTGAAGCGCTGTACAGACTGAGACTGCTGTGTTTGCCTCCCATATCTCCTGCCAATCTGTACCCTCCAGAGTTTCCCCCAGGTCAGTCTACCATTGCTCCATATATGTCAGTGTGCCCCATTCGGTAGTGTTAGATGCCATGTGCGAGTTAAGCGAAGAAATCAGCCCCTGGGGTGTCGATTCATTTAGACAGATTCGTTCAAAACTTGTCATCTGGTGGGTCGAGATTTCTCTTATGTGGGTTTGGCCTACAAAGTCCTTAAGCTGCATGTAGCGGAAGAAATCCCCTGGTTTAAGGGTCGTTCTCTCTGAGAGCTCATTAAAAGAGATCACCCCTTCGTCTGTGCGTATGTGGCAAAGTCTTTGAATCCCCGCCTGTTCCAGGTTCTTGAAGTCTTTGGCTCTCATCCCCGGGGAGAAGGCTCTATTTCTAAATAGGGATAGCATTGGGGAGGGGAGAGAAGTTTCGTTAAGCCATATTTTAAAATTTACATTTATTTTAACCAAAATTTTATCTTATAAGTTTTCATTTTCAGTTTTGTGAATAAACTTTAAAGAGTTTAGTTTTCATTTTCTAGACAGAGCATGCATAGTGGGAGTCTCATGGCTATCTGACCCCCAGCAACAGTCCTGGATATTGAGAATCTCCACAGCTGAATACTTACAGAGACATTGATGGGCTTGAAAAATTTGTATATCTTGTGAGTGCATCACTATTATTAGGGGGCCATTCTTTATTGTATGGTGTTGCCCTATGAATTTCTCTTTGCCTCTGGTTTTTTTTAGGTGTATCTTGTATTTTATAGTGGGAGCATACAATTGGGAGCTGGACCTCAACACAATGCACAATTTTAAAGGGTGTATTTTTTCGTGATTGACTGTTGTTTATTTCGCAGCTGTAATGTCCTTTACTGGGTAATCAACTCCTAGTAAATATATCTAGAATATAACTCACCAGTCTTTTCTGCACTGCTTGAATAGCAAAAAAATAAATAAAAAATAATTTACGGATAATTACATAGATGAACAAAGATGTATATTGTTATATAAAATGAATGTCTATCTAGGTAAATATAACAAAATAAGTAACATAGAGTGAGTTTCTGGATGGTAACATCAAACAAGAACAAAGGATGAGACATTTTATTCAGAATGTTCCCATTTGTCATTCTACATAAAACATTTAGGTGATTGATGTTATTGTGAAGAACATTTCCTACTGTCCTTTATGTATTACGTTTCGCTTTACTGAACATCATCACAGCCGTGCTGAAGAACTAGTGAACTATGAACCATTCATTACCTTTTGTGACAATCTACCGAAATTCCAATATTAATTTGTTAATCTCATAATTAGAAGGAGGGTTGTTTGTACGGACAGTGTTTTGTTAGAAAGCACTATTAGATTTAATGGTTTATTTAGCTATTGATGCATGTTAGGGCCAATGTATTCATATTGAAAATGTACAATTTAATGACAAATAAACTATTTTGGTTTACAAAAATGTATAAAAGTCAAGATTGTTTGAGGGGATGGATTTTGGCAAATTCAGAACAGTGTTTTTCAGCTACAGAAAGCAAAATAAGATGTAAATGCAGTGTTATAAGTTACTAGATAAAAGAATAAAACCTTAAAATATTTTACATTGATGTAAATGTATGTGCACACCAAACAATTATTCAGAAAAAATAATAGTGTTACATACATTTACATTAGCATCTGCTAAAAAAAAAAAGGAAAAAAAAGTACTGACAATCTCAGCTGGACTTTCCTAGCCAAATTTGCCTTTCCACCATAATTTATCAAAGTTGCTAAGGTACCTTGCAATAATTCTATAATAAGGGTCATAAATGCAGGTGTTTTCACAGTTTCATTTACCACTTCTTATATGACCAGCGGTGGTATCCTTTGTTCCCTGTATGTTTTGGCCAATTTGGGCAAATATTGATAATTACGAAATTCATGAAATACATGTAAAAGATAAAGAAAACTAAACGGAAGCTGTCTGTGGACAAACTCATCTTAAGTTTATTGAACCTGCTTATTTCCCTGGAATCTACAGACTATTATTCACATATATAGAAATCACTCTTGCTATAAACTGAATATAGCCAAACTATGGGAGTGCTGGTAAAATCCAAAAGGAGTTACATTTAGGAACTCTTTATTCTCAGCTCTACCAGATTGGAGTAAGGAGGCTCAAAGCTTAGGGCCTCAATTTAATATTTTTGTATAAACTTTTTTAATGACTTAATATTTTTTTAAAAATATTGTAATTTGTAATATTTTTATAAATGTATATACATTTATAATAATAATTTGAAAAGCATATCCAAAAATAAAAAATCTAAGCCTAGATGTCCAAAACTGTATGATACAAAAATGTTGTACTGGAGAATTCTGTAAGGTGTATATGCAGGAGAGTAGCTGAATATGTACAAGTGTTTCATGTTTATTTGCAACATATAAATAACAAAGAAATTGAACATATGTCGCTCTAATGGGGTCTGTTGGTATGAACAGTAATGGAGTAGCGATCAAGCATGTACCCAGTATTTAATAGGAGATAATCAATTATATGACTAACCAAGCACAATACAATTAACTCTCATTCAGTAATTTGGTACCCTTATGTGGGATTGTCATTTTAATTAAACAAAATTAGAAACCTATATCCACTAAAAAAAACTCCCTAAATTGGCAACCTAAAATATGGCAATCCGTGATAAGGGCACCAATTTTATTTAGGGAGTTATCTACTAGACACTGCTAAATGATCAAAATTAAGAAAAGCCCTTTTATTAATTTTGCTCTATCGGAAGCTTAGTACATAGCTCCCTATTTTTATAACCCTATGTAGGAGTGCCATATATAAGGATACCAAAATAGGGAGCTTTCTGATTAATATCCTTAAATATTTCAATTCCACATCAGGGTACCAAATTAGAGACTTATCTACTTTTTAAACCGAAGACATTTGACAGCGATCATAGTATTCCATTCGTCTGAATAGAAATTCCATAATATTGGAAGAATTTTTATCCAGTTTTTATTTTTTTTGTTCAAATTCGCAAGTCTAGTGGGTTAGTATATAAAATCGAGAATCATGTTACCTAAAATAACAAGTCGTTTAATTTATCTAATCATCTGTAAAGTTTGTGAGAAGCACTGCGTGTGGCAAAAGTAACAAATTAAGAATGCAGAAAATACAACCCCTGTAGACCTGTAGGCTGTCATTTTTTAATCAGAATTCCCATGTGAGATTTTTTAGCAGTTAGAGACTCTTGGGAATATTAAACATACAGTTATACTGGGTCAAAAGTCCAAAATGCTCTCCAGAGGCAAGTTTTTTTGGATCTTCATATTGGGTACCAAATTTCCAGATGGTTTGAACTTTGAATGAGAAGTTAAGGTATTTTTTGACGTACTGATTATTCTCTCTCTTACAAGTAGAGAGCTATCGGACCTCGAAGGGCCTAGAAGTAATTGTCATCATAAAACATAGTCCGTGCTTAAGTTGTAATAATACATTGTATTATATCAATTAGTAGAGAGATTTTATGTTTTTCTTACAGGCTTTTTACCCTTTGTACTGATGACTCAGTTGGGCTCTTTAAGATTATATGAACTAGTTTGGGTGTTTAAAATCATATGAACTTTTAATTAAACTAAAAATAGTAGCAATCAGTAAAACTGATAAAACAAAACAAAACAAAACACAGGAGCTGATATAAGATAGATACAAGTCAATGACAGAAGAATAGGGGAAAAATTAAATAATTCAAACAAAGTCCATCCAAGATGCACAAATACACATAGAAAAGTACCAAGTGGCCTTATAACAAATATCAGGGTCTTCAGTATGTACAGGATAGATGTGTCTTCTAGATATGTCTTCACATGAAATTGCCTTCCAATGTTAGAAAGTTATGCTGTTGATAAGTGGGCTCTGTTGGTTCCTGTCTGGTGGTTTAAAAAGCAGGATACTGCTCCAGTTAATTTGAAGATACTCAGGACTTGTAACAATTGAAGGCATTCTAAATGCGGCATATATGTTCATAAGTCCTTTTTTTTTTTTTTTTTTTTGCAGTGCATATAAATGGTACAAGCAGTTTTGTGTTGACGTGTGTATTGCAGGTATACAATGCTAGATAAGAAATCAGGCTAGTGCAGTTAAGCTTTGTAGCAATAGTGCTTAGTTGAGGCATCTGGGCATCTCTCCTGAGCCTGTCAAGCGTTTATGACCTAGCACCTAATAGCTGACTTGTGTCTTAACAGAAGTCTATTCAGGTGTGTGGCCTCCATGAAAAAATGTGAAACTGATATAGGTAACTGTAAACAAGCTATGCCTAGCTATTAGGTTCAAAAATACTATTGTCTCTAGATGCCCCTGGAGCCAGGATATTTTTTATGCTTAGTAAGTGATACCAGGCTATGTAGGTCCTGGGCAGCTTGATAGGTATGCATAACTGGTGTGAGTGAGGCATACTAATAGAAACATGGTATTATATCATAGTTATCAATCGTCGCTAGTGTAGGCTGCGTTAGAAACAATTAAATGAATAAACATAAATGCTGGTTGCCTAGAGTCGACCCAACATGAATTTAACCATAACATCTCTTATTAACAGTATTATCTGTCTTGGTACCAGTAGGCTAGAGTATAACAGCAAGTCCTTCGGGGGACATGGTACCTTGCTCGAGGGCATGTGGCACTGTCAACCAATTCACCGGCTTGGCAGAGTCATATCGTCCCTTGGAGCTTCTCGCTCGTCTTTGGCCTTCCTGGAGGTTAACATTGCTGTTCCCCGGGTCAGTAGTTTCTGGAATGGGTGTAAGTCTTTCTTCCCTGGGGAGCGGTTGCGATTCTGGGTGATTGTCTGTCTCCTGGGAGTTCCGTGTTTCTGCTTCTGTGTGGGGCGTCTATGATGTGAGGCCTTGCCCGTTCTCTGCCTGGGTGGGTTAGGTACTTGCGGCTGGAATGTTTGGTGGATGGTTATGCCTGTTGGGGCCCTGAGCGCCTCCTCGCTGTTTTGCGTTTGTTTTTCAGAGTGTGGGTTTGTGCTTGAATCTTCCAGGTTCCCATGTCAGGAGGGGGGCGCCGATGACCTAGAGCTCTGTCTAGAGGTGGCTCAATGGGTGCCGGCTTCTCAGGCGGTTTTCTCCGTTCCTCCCAGCCTCTCCAATACACATGTTTTCAAATCTCTGCATGAATCCCGCTTCCCAATTGCTGTGGTGCGGGTTCGGTTGTGCAGGGACGGCCATTTTAGAGAAGGCCGCGTTTGTGGCGTCGTCCCTGTTGTTGTCTGGATGCTTTGCCGAGGTGAGTAGTCGTCTGTTGGGGGCTGGGATATCCCCCGCCTGCCCAGAGGGGGGGAGTACAGGGCAAAGACTGACCTCTATGCTGAGTGACCGGGTCGCCCCCGACGTTGAGACCGGCCGCATCTCCCGCTGGGTCGGCACCAGGACGCAAAAGATTGGAGGCCGCAGCTGCTCTTGTGCTCGGGTGGTAGGGATATAATGCGCTCCGAGGTCGTTCCCGCGGTGTAGGGTTAGGTTGCTCCTGTGGATATCTTTTGTTTTGGGGTATTTTACCCCCTTTAGAGTTCTTTTTCACAGATTTTCGGCAGGATCTCAGTCTGCCTGCGACCGTCCATTTAAAGATTCAAGGACATTCAAGATAATTGCTATGAATAAGTATTTCAAAGGTTTTTTAATATATTGGTTTGCTCAACAACTTTTGGGTTTATTATATGTATGTCTGTGTTAGTATGTGTATCTATGTGTCAATGAGTGTATCTGTGTCAGTGTGTGTATCTGTGTGTCTATGAGTGTGGGTATATGTGTGTCAGTGTGTGTATATGTATCTGTGTCAGTAAGTGTGTCTGTATGTCAGTGAGTGTGTCTGTGTCAGTGTGTGTATCTGTGTGTCTATGAGTGTGGGTATCTGTGTGTCAGTGTGTATCTATGTGTCAGTGTGTGTTTCTGTTTGTCTGTGTCAGTAAGTGTATCTGTATGTCAGTGAGTGTATCTGTGTCCATGTGTTTATATGTGTGTCTGTTTCAGTGAGTGTGTCTGTGTGTGTTTCTGTGTGTTTCTGTGTGTCTGTGTGTGTGTGTGTGTGTGTGTGTGTTTGTGTGTAAGTGTGTATCTGTGTGTCAGTGTGTATGTGTCAGTGTTTGTATCTGAGTGTGTGCCAGCATGTATATTTCTGTGTCAAGGGGTGCATCTGTGTATCTATGAGTGTGTATCTGTTAGTGTGTATATCAATGTGTGTGTATGTATGTTAATATGTATGTACAGTGAGGGAAAAAAGTATTGAATTCCCTGCTGATTTTGAACATTTGCCCACTGACCAAAAGATGATCAGTCTATAACATTTTAATGGTAGGTATATTTTAACAGTGAGAGACAGAATAACAAAGAAAGAAAATACACAAAAACGCATGTCAAAAAAGTTATAAATTGATTTGCAAATCAATGAGTGAAATAAGTATTTGACCCCTTTGACTAAGTACTTGGTGGCAAAACCCTTGTTGGCAATCACAGAGGTCAGATGTTTCTGGTGGTTGCCCAACAGGTTTGCACACATCTCAGAAGGGATTTTGTCCCACTCCTCTTTGCAGATCCTCTCCAATCATTAAGGTTTCAAAGCTGCTCGAACCTTCAGCTCCCTCCACAGATTTTCTATGGGATTAAGGTCTGGAGACTGGCTAGGCACCTCCAGGACCTTAATGTGCTTCTTCTTGAGCCACTCCTTTGTTGCCTTGGCTGTGTGTTTTATGTTATTGTCATGCTGGAATACCCATCCACGATCCATTTTCAATGCCCAGGCTGAGGGAAGGAGGTTCTCACCCAAGATGGCCCCGTCCATCATCCCTTTGATGTGGTGCAGTTGTCCTGTCCCTTTAGCAGAAAAACACCCCCAAAGCATAATGTTTCCACCTCCATGTTTGACAGCGAGTTGATGCCAAAGAGCTTAATTTTGATCTCATCTGGCACAACACTTTTACCCAGTTCTACTCTAAGTCATTCAGTCATTCAGATGTAAATTGTCAAACTTTAGACTTTGTAGCCCATTCCAGCCTTATGTAGGTCTACAATCTTGTCCCTGACAACCTTGGACAGCTCTTTGGTCTTGGCCATAGTGGAGAGTTTGGAATCTGATTTATTGATTGCTTCTGTGGACACGTGTCTTTTATACAGGTAACAAACTGAGATTAGGAGTGCTCCTAATCTCAGTCTGTTACCTGTATAAAAGACACCTGGGAGCCAGAAATCTTGCTGATTGATTCATTTCTTTGTCAATGAGCAAACGTTCAAAATCAGCAGAGGATCAAATACTTTTTTCCCTCACTGTATATCTGTGTAAGTATGTATGTATGTGGCAATGTATGCATTGTGTATGCATTGAATGTATTTGGCAGTGTAGTGCATATGCCCCATCAACCAAACACCAACACAACATGCGAACACACTCCTGCATTCAAACTCCAAAATTATATACAAACACACCCCTTCACTCGAACACCAATACTACACACAAATGTACATCCACATGTAAAATTCAACACTGCAACCAAACACACTCCAGCATCCAAACTCAAACATTGCACACAAGTACACCACTGCATTCCAATGGCAACAGTATGAAAAAATACACCCCTAAATGCACACACTCAATACAAAAACATGCTTAAATTCAAACACACAAATACAGCCCTGCAAAGATGAGCAATGCTAGCATAGCATCATAGGGATCTATCATTTTTTTTTTTACCCTTGCGCTATAGGGGTGGCCCAAAAACAATTTCTTGCACCAAGTTCCTCTCTACATCAGTTCTGCCACTGATCATATCATTACCGGTGGATTCCCAGGATGTATTTCCCCACCCTCATGTAGAAATGATGTCTCCTAGGATTGGAAGAGAGTCTGACACATGAGAACATTATAAATACAGGCGTGCGTTTTTATTGATTTCAGGGGTGTATTTCCATGTTGTGTTGTTGTGTTGGAGTTTGATAAGCAAGGGAATTTGGAGCTAGGAGGCAGGATGATATAAACGCGAACTGCTTATATAAAGAGTTTATATGTGAAGTAACTGGACAATGGTTATTAATGAATTATTTATAAGTCCACTTAGATACGGATAATAAAATTGTGACATTTTTATATTCTTATATATCACTTTTTATTGCTGAAGATACAGTATGTTTCCCACTGTGTATACCATTTTACAATGTTTTCTCAGAAGTTAGTACTTTTTTCCAATACTTATGCTTGAGCCATCAAGTTTCTTTTTGTATAGAAGCACCACCTTTTAGACGTTGAGCACTTGATCCTTACATCAGGATTCATGAACTTCCTCTAGTGTTCACTTACCTGCATTGTTTTAATGGTGCTTCTGAGACTGTATATTAAAGATTACCATCTTGATAATAATATAAATGTGTAAATTTTTAAGCAAACCATTTAAATGATTGCAATTTTACCTTTTTGAGTACCAAATATCTGTGTGGCCACGGATAAATCAGGTAAAGGTCTGTGTGACCACGGATTGATTAGGTAACATCCGATTAATAGGGTTACTATACTTGTGCGTTAGGATTTGGCCAAATTGAGCTTGGGACAATCAGCAGTTCAGCCAAATTTCGTATCTCAAAAGCACCATATAGATGTGTAGCCAAGCAAACAACTAGGGCCAAGCATGTCTATTTGTTGCACCAAAAAAAAAAGAGGTGAATGATCAGAAAAAAAGATTAATGTCTAGGGGACCGCCACTAAATGTTGATTTTATACACAAATCAAGTGCATGATTAAATAGAATTTGTCTTCCACTTAGGATACCTTTACGGTGACACTACAGACACCTTCATTGAGATGAAGTGGTCTTGGTGCCATGCTCCTGTAGTCTTCTCCTTGCAGTGTAAAACATTGCCATTCTGCAGAATGGCAGTGTTTACATTGTATGGTTTAAATGCATCTCGTAGCTGTCACTCAGACAGCCACTAGAGGCAGTTTCAACCATACATCAGAGTAAATTTAATTGGCATGGCGCTGTGTTTTGCCACTCATGTGCACTAGCCTTCCTTGGCTGAGCTCATCAAAGGTAAATAATCACAACAAACATTTAACACACTTTTGTATTCCTAATGCTATAGTGTTTCTTTAGAACAAATAACTGTGACCCTTTGCTATGGATATATATTGCTGAATTAGCAACAGAATATTTGATCATTGTGTTTTATTCCCTTCTATCCCTCAGGAAGTGCTTTGACATTTCATATAGTCTCCATTTAGTTTCAGTTGAGACACAGCTAAACATCGGACTCCGGCCAAACTGTGTATGGACCACACAGCACCATTTCAACTGAAGTAGACATCAAGGAAGGTGGTCCAAAATTGTACTAATTATGTCTTTAGAATGGGATGTTATTTGATTTAGTCAGAGACTTCTTTTTTAGAATCGAGTAGACAATACCCAGACTCCCATATAGCAGGACAAAAAATAGCCACAAGAATTTGCTTATTCACTGATAATGATATTTTAATTTTCACAAAACCATAATTCTCCATATAATTGTTGTACGCAAATTCTGACAAAGAATCTATGACAAATGTTGATTTTGTGTTTCTAACTAAAAAAACCTGACTGCTGATGTAAATTGAAGTTTACTTTTTGTATTTTTGTATTTTTTTTTAATGTAAAATCACTGTGTGTTTGACTACATTTGCTCTAATGAAAGACTTATTTGCCTGTAATTTCTTGGTTTCCATCAAGTCAATTTTTCACAGTTTTCAGTCCAAGAAAAAGGCATTAATAGAGTACCAACATACTCTGTGGGGTTTACAATTACACAGTGAGTACATATAGTTGTAATCAGAATTATTTAACACCAATTGAAAATCAGGTTTATAGTCACATTTTACAGACTTTCATCTGTTTACAATGAACAAATCAAACAAAAGCAATTGTAATAGCTTATGCTTCTTATAATGACTTATAATGACTCCAGTCTCAACATTTTTCAACCCTTTCATGGCAAGCATCTTTAGTACTTAGTAGTAGAGCAACCTTTTGCTATTATGACCTGCTGCATAGCCGGACTCTAGCTTCTGGCAATGTTGCTGAGGAATCTTAGCCTGTTGTTCATGAGCAATGTCCTCCAGTTCAGTAATATTCTTGCATTTGCGTGCTGCAAGTGCCTTCTTCAAATCTCAACAGAGATTTTCTATGGGGATCAAGTCAGATGACTGTGATGGCTACTGTAGAATTTTCCAGGACTTGTTCTGCAACCAATCCTTAGTGGAATTTGAGGTATGCTTGGATCATTGTCTTGCTGGAAGGTCCAATAACGCCCAAGCTCCAGCTTCTTCACAGCCGGCATGAAATATCTTGCTTTCCACATGCTGCAGGCTTACAGTGTCAGAGGATGCAAAGCAACTCCAGACCATCAACACGCTGCATGTAGAATGTTCTTTTCATTTTTCTTCCTCCATACACAACGCTGATCCATTGGTCTGAAAAGCTCCTGTTTTATTTCATCTCACAGAACAGAATCCCAAACCTTCTTTGGCTTATTTATATGATTTTGAGCATACCGGAGCTGACTTTTTTTTATTACTTTTAGGTCAGTAATGGTGTATGTCTTGGAGTTCTGGCATGGAAACCTTCTGCGCTTAGTACGCATTTTTCTGTGCTCACTGAAACCTCAATACCTGTTGCCACCAAACTTGATTTAGGTCTTTTGCAGTCACTCAAGTGTTGTTTTCACAACCTGCCTTTTTAGAAATCTGGTTGCAGCCATTGATCGCTCCCTTTTTCTGCCCTGTCCAGATAGTGTAACCACTGTTTCTTCAACTTTATACTTGCAAACTATGTTTCCAGTGGTGTCTCTATGAACATTCAGTGCCTTTGTTATCTTTTTGTATCCTGTTCCTTGTTTGTGAAAGGCTGATTATCTCTTCTCTTAACTTTATGGACGATTCATGTGACTTAGCCATATTTCTAACATGCAGTCAAATGTAACACTCAACAAACCCCTAGCCAGTTCAGATTTGTCAAGTGTTCCAGCTCAGCTGGTGCAAATAATGATGCCCTTGATTAGTTGCATCAGGTGTACTTGAGACAACACCTGCTTTGCATATTTGTGCTGTTGTGAGGGATTCTATTGAGAGGGATGAATAATTTTAAAACTGGAGAATTTATTATAAGTAGCATTTTTTTGTTGAATTTGGGGAATCCATTTGAAGCATTCATTGTGTTGAGCTATTTCAATAGCTTTTGTTTTATTTGTTCATTGAGTACAGCTGAAATGTCTGTACATTTTGACAATAAACCTGATTTTCAATGGGGTTTAAATAAATAGACAAAATAATGTTGATATCTACAAGAGGTGTTTGCTCACCAGGCGGGGGAGGCGGCCGATCTCCCAATCCGGTGATGCCCAAGAGCAGCTACTTCCCGGCAAGAGCCCCATCACCCCCCTAGTGGGGGGTTATCCCGATCCACCCTATGGAGGCTGCCTAGAGCTAGTGGACATGCGGAGCACAGCCACCCGAGCTGACATACTCATCTGCGACTCTCCCAATATGGGGGAAGCCGTGTGCCCTTCTGGCACCAGCAAAGTATGGTTGGATTTCTAAGCTAAACAGACTCTTTGATCACGTTTTGAAGCAAATAACAAGCAGGAAGCTCCAACAAGCTCCACCACAGCTAAATGAAGTGTTCCCCATCAGAATTCACCAATGCCTCCTGTAGAAAAGGCCCCAATATGGCAGCAAAGTGAGCGGCGGAGAAAGAACAATAGCATGCAGGGATGTACCAACGCAGACCAAAGCTAGGTCGGATGGAGAGCCTGTGATACCGCAGGGGGAATTGCTACTGGGACATCCCATGTACCGCTGCCTCCCACCTCAGCACACAAGCCTGCTGCGTTCATCCAAAGATATGGACAGCGCTCTGCCCATGGTGGCCATCGGGTGAATGGGGATTGAGGGTCTGACCATACAGAGTTATGGGGCTTTGCTTTCAACTGTCTTAGTTACACTCATGTTATTATTATTATTAACTGCATCTATTAGCACAGAGTCTCTAGCTGTACCTGACCCTTCCTTCTTCCTAAACACCATGTATCATCACTGGGGTGCCCTCAGGGGGAATCAGTTTGTTAAGCATCTTACTACTGTCTCATTATTAACCTAAAAATGTGCAGTTATTCAGGCTAGCTTGATCCATACTGTCATGACTCATTCCTGTATAGAAGCAATGCCATGTCTAATCCTGTTTTGTCTGCTGAATGCACAACATAAATAAAGAATAAAAAAAATAAAATAAAGGCCACTGACATAGTGGCTGAGGACACATTACCATCGGGTGGCCCTAAGTGCATGAGTCACCCTATGGGCCGGTGCTGCTGGTGCAGCTGTACCGGGACCAAATGTTGATGGGCCCACCCAATGAGCATGTGTTATCAGGGGCCCATTTGTGTGCTCTGGCCCTTCAACAGCACGACCAGGCCCCTTTCTTATCGGCAGCCGGTGCTGGGAGGAAGTGAGAGTCTGTCACTTCCTCCCAGCTAGCCTACTCTGAGCCACGTGGGAGGGAGAAAGGAGAACACATGAGAAGACAGAGATGAGGGGGCGTGAACTGGGAGAGGCAGACTTTGACTCCCAACATCCCCAACCAGCAGAGACCTCCCTCCTGCACCCAAAAGGTAAACAGAAGGGTGGCTACAAAAATGAACAGCATGTGTCTCAGTGTGTGTATATGTGTGTCTGTTTATTTTCATGTGTGTCAGTGCGTGTATCTGTGTGTCAGTGTGTGTGTCTATTGATGCAGATACACAGATACACACAAAGACACACATGCAGATACACAGATAGAAGAAAGCCTGAAATCCATCCTTCTAGACAGTCAAAATGTGGAAGCCGACTAGAGCAGGTCTACAGAACAGACACAGAGATTCTGGGAACCTCAACCAGAAAGCATAAATAATGTTTTCATAAGCAGCTAATGGAAAAGAAGCATCACCTCCATCGAGCAACTCAAAGTACATATCAAAGAAAGATGCATTCAGCAAGATTTGGAGGTCAATACTGCAGAAAGTCCATCAGATGCATGAAGAATTTTTTTTTAAGCCCTATAACAAGTGTACGGACCCATATCGTCTGGATCATCCCCCCTCCTTAGTGCTGATGGGTACACTTTGATCATTGACATGGTTAAGATTCTTAAAAGGGGGACTAAACACTCCAATGGCATTCTGAATTGTCCTTCATCCACCAATGATGAAGCCATTGATTGTCTACCACAAGTGCTCATTAACAGTGTACTGGATGATCCACCTACTTTGGATTTTGTTCTGTGTTCTCAATATGGTTCCTATCATGAATGGTGTGCAGTGTCTTTATTGCAAGTACAGCTATATTACAACTTGATCATGAGGTGAAAGACACCTTATTCATATGGACTCCTGTAATGTAATGTGACCTATAAACTAATAAACTGGGTGACAATGAGAGCCCTTAGTGGGCTGGTGTAGATGATTGACAGGCAGCCTAGGATGCATTTACACCATGCTAACTTGTAGACATGTGAATGGGAAAAATTTTTGGTTCAGTTCGGCATTCCGAAATTCGGGACTTTGGCAATTCTGCACTTCGGAACTTCTGCACTTTGGAAATTTCGTAATTTCGGAACTTCGGGACATCGGCACTTCGGTAATTTGGCACTTAAACACTTTGGAACTTTGGCAACTTCGGGACTTTGGAATTTCGGAACTTCTCTTGCAGCCGATTGGTAGATAACTCCCTAATTCCCATGGTAACACTAATTAGGGGGGGACCTAATGTCCTCCCTCCTGGCCCCCACCCCTGAGCGGTGGGTGGGGGCCCTAAATACTAATTAGGGGGGGACCTAATGTCCTCCCCCCTAGCCCCCACCCCTGAGTGGTGGATGGGGGCCCTAAATTAGAAGGGGGGACCGAATGTCCTCCCTCCTGGCCCCCACCCCTGAGCAGTGGGTGGGGCCCTAAATTAGAATGAGGGGGGGTCCACAGGCTGCTCACTGTTTGATAGACATGCCCTTACTTGTGGTATAGCAAGTAGGCGCATAATTTACTAATACTAAGTAATCTTTACTTAGTATTAGTAAATTTGGCTGAAAGACCAATTTAGGTCTTTCAGCCTTTTAGTAGATAACTCCCTAATACCGTGGGAATTAGGGAGTTATCTACTTATTCATTCCTGTCATTACATTGACAGGCTAAGTAACTTACATTTTATATGAATGTATGTTACTTGATTGTTGTAAGTGTTGCAAATGCTTACAGCTGAATCTTGGCTACATTTGTATACTTTTTATTTAAAATTGTACACAGTGTAACATTCTTCATTCTTCCGCTGGGTAAGTATATTAGTACTTAGGCAATACTGTGCTTCGGAACTTCGGCACTTCGACACTTCGGAACTTCGGGACTTTGACACTTCGGAAATTCTGTAATTTCGGAACTTCGGGACCTCTGCACTTCGGCAATTCGGCACTTAGGCTATTCGGACATTCGGAAGTACCCGAATGTCCGAATTGCCCGAAATTCATCCAAAATCATATTCGGACCGAAACGAATTGCACATGTCTTCTAACTTGCCAATGCTTTCTGGGAAGGTTCGCACCCTTTGGGCACTGCAGGTAACACTATCACATCACTGACCCAACCCCTCTTCCGCCTTCCATTTGCCTCAACATTCAAGGGGCGCAGATGTTAAGAATTGTGGAATTGGTCAAAAAATAGTCAGGCTTATTTTCAAAATAGTGATTTGTAATAT
This sequence comes from Pelobates cultripes, assembly GCA_933207985.1. Lineage (NCBI taxonomy): Eukaryota > Metazoa > Chordata > Amphibia > Anura > Pelobatidae > Pelobates > Pelobates cultripes. The sequence continues at coordinate 365,148,357 of OW240912.1, read as the reverse complement.
GAATTAAATCCTGTCTGAAATAAATGTTAGTTTATTTGTTTTTAAAACATTTTTAATAAACTCCCTGTTCTATATAACAATTGTGAGTATTGGAAACTTCAAAAGATTTTACAGAAACATTGACATGATGTTTACATTAAAACTGGCAAATGGTAAATGGTAATTTCAGGGGGGATTCCTGCCAGGTAGAATCTTACAGGGCACTGACTTCTATGTAACTGGGTGAAACACTGGACTCTTGGTGTCTTCATTTGCATAAATTAAAACATTATAAACTCTAGAATATGACAAAATTTCCTTCAACAATAACAAAAATTGATTCCATATGTTGGAAGCAGCTGTTTTAACAAATAGATTAGACCAGTATAATTCAGAACAGGGGTAAAAAGCTTCCCGTACTTTACATTATAATGTCACCTGAAATTAGTTGTATCGTTAAATAAATTATTTGTGCAAAATACCTTCTTGATTGCTGGTTCCAAGGGCCTGTGTAATTATATTTTACTTTTAGATTCCGTGATACATCGAACATACTGTAGATTAGAAAATAAAGTAATGAGGAAGTCCGAAAAATTCAACATGTCTCCAATTGTTACATGTGGACCACACAACTAGCCAGGCAAACAAACACAAATCGAATGTATTTTTTACATTTTCATCTGTAGGATAAGTACAAAAATAGAGTGAAAAAAATCAAGAAATTAGCAAGTTAATTGAATCTGGGAAATTATTTATCAAGCAAATGTGCCTTATCAGCACTTAAATTCTAATTCAAGTTGGAACTTTGCTAATAATGGTCAGTATTCTCTGGCATACTGCATAATGAATCATTCTGTCCCTCCTAAAAAGTGGGGCCAAAAAGTCTAGTAGTATTGCTTACCGCAGATGAAGCCAAGTTAGGACATGTCTATGGTAACTCCCACCGGTAAGAGAACATGTTCCAATGTTCAAAATTAACCAAAATATTCTTAATATATTATGTGTATATACTGTAGATAAATTATTTGTACTGTATTGTAAGAGTCTACCATGCACTGCTGTATGTCTGATAGGATTACTTACTGGTCCAGAGTTTTTTTTAAAAAGGGTGCAATGGTACACATTAATGATTGTAATAATGTTTGGTCACTTTTCATCATTAACTACTTAAAGCAGATCTGTCATTTAAATGGGTATTTGAACATTTTGCAAAAACCCTGAAGATCCGGTATGGGTCTAGTGGACACAAGGTGCAGGGGAAGCGAAGTTTTACTTACCTCAAGCTGTACCTCGTAGCCGCTATGTTCCATCTGCAGGTCTTCCTTAGCTCATGATGGTTTAGTTTCCAGAGGCCACATCAGTACTGTACGCTTGAACATGCATGATAGTACAACACTGATGTCTACGGAAGATTCCACAAGATCCTTGTGATATAAGTTGCAATATGAAATAAATCTTATCTGGAATAAAAGTTTGTATATTTAGTTTTTACATTTTGCCTGAATGTCACAGCCGTCATTTGTGACGGAGGCTGGGATTGGACGAAAGTTGACGGCAGTGCTCCATCTTTTCCTCCAGAAGACAGACGGGATGGATCAATTGTGACTCAACTCTCACTATACACCAGACATATTCTTTATCCTCTAACGCAATGTAACCCAACCTCTTTTTCTTCCTAATACTGCTTATGATACTCTTGAATAGATTCATTGTTTTCATTAGCCTATGTAAGCTAACATTGGTAAATGTGTATCAAACTGATTGTTACAATCCTTTAAAAACAAAAACTTCTATAAATAAAGAATTTATATTAAAAAAAAGCTACATTTCCTGTACAATGGAATACTGAAACCAAATCAGCCCAATTATGGAACCCCCATTTCATATTGGTTGCTGATATCAAGTGCTCTCTGCAGACTTTTTAACTTTTATTTAAAATGTGAGGGTTACCAAATTCAGAGATGGCCAAGTACCCCCCCCCCAAAATCTATAAATTTATATTCTCTTTCCGTTTTAAGGATTAGCCATAAAACATCTGTCGGACAAACCTTCTTCTCGTGTTGTCTTTCCTCTTGCCTACTGTGGGCATCATAGAGGTTTTATGATTTCAGACTCACACAAACGCTAAGGATCTTGGATCCAATCCATTTCACACTCAAAATGCAAATTCTTTTAGTAAGAATTTTAAAGCAGAACTGTCCCTAGCTGATTTAAGGAGTACATTTAAGGAGCAGTCTGGGCACCATAACCACAATATGAGTATACAGTTACAAATCCTCGGTTCTTAATAAGCCATATGACTTTTTTTAAATAAAACTGAGGGCCCCTAAGGTACCTGAAGCCAGACCCGTTACATGGCCATTGCATGAGATCCTCTTTCCCATTTTCAGCATTAATTTCATCTAAATTTTAAAGTCACCCATTGGCTGGGCACATCAATAGATATGTATAAAGTTATTGTAACCGGATCAGGCAGCCATTATTATGTTCATTACAGGAACAATAAGTCATGTTTTTAGTATGGCTTTTATTTTATTCCTTGCATAGACAATCTTAAATCCTATAACTTCGAGGTGGTGGGATAATGTTTAGACCAAAATACTTTACAGAATAAATAATAAATGAATCAACCAATGTTTATTTGCAAAAAGCAATATCAAAGTAATTTATTAAAAAAGTGTATACAAATGGAAATATTAGCAAGCGTATTCATGTTAGTAAATTTGACTTGCTATGGTCAGAGTGTGTGACAGGAATTCAGAGAGAAAACTCTGTTCTTGGGACATGTGATGCTTAGTCTGGGTTTGTGCATCAATGACATCACAGGTTACTGGAGTCCAGTCATATAAAAAAACAGATTCTATATGTATCAATTGGAAAGTCCAAAGAGTTACCATAGAATTACCATAGTAGACTAGGAACTGTGGAAATAGTGTCCAGGAATTAGTGAGCAAAACTAGGGTAAGAGACTGAATTACCTTCTTCCAGTTGATAGGAGTATTAGACTAAGAAATATCTTGAAGCTTTAAACATAAACTGAGGCATAAGCATAATGCAAAGGATGTTGGGATAATCACAATCTTACTACATGCAAATCATGGGAAAAAATAGTTGACTTCCATATGGTGATAAGTGCAATACCAAATACCAGGTAAACAGAATCAAGTACTCAATCATGACGAATGTGAATCCAGGTCCTCTAATGGATAACAATGGTGACCCAAAAGGTCAAACATTGGTGGCAAAGAAGGTTAAGCAATTATTTTTTGCCATAATTTATGTTGCAGAATAAATACTTTTATTGATGCAATGAACCATATTACCAATACTAGTAAACAACTAATATCTGTAACATTTCAACGTTACAGAAAAACATGTGTTTAATGAAATCATTACTTACATTTTACCACCAAATGAATCAGTGGAGTAGATACATGTCCTTTTGTTGTAAACAATAAACCACCAGCTATATTAAATTATTGTATTAAAATTAGCAGACTGGTCAAAAGCATCCAGTCAGCTATTTTGTTAAAACCGACGTTAAAATATTATAGTCTACAAACAGCTGCAAACCACTATTGCTCGGTCTGTGTCTGGTTCCTACTAGCTTAAACTGCTAGAAAATGCAACATGTTTTCCAGTTTAAATCTCCATTGGCATCTCTTTCCCACAGATGTACAGTCAATCTATTAACCCAAGTCCTTTTAATTCTGTGTTTCCATGTCTATCTGTCTCTTTTAGAACCTCCTGCTCATTTGCTCAGATTCTGTCTGCCTCTTTATCCAAGAAACTCGCTTGCATCGTCTCTAAATCAGTTATCTAGCCTTGACCTCTCAGATTTTGTTGGATTTTATCTCTCGTAATTCTTTTCCAAGCCATTGGCTGGAGAACCAGAGTTGGAAACCTCTGCTGTAAACGCTATCCAAATGTCTGTTGTACTGCTTTCCTAGCCTACTTGTTTTAACAGAAATTGAATATCTGGAGATATTGTCGATAATGATGATCTCATATCACATGAAGAAGGGATTCCCATGAGCAGTCAATACAGATTTAAATTGATGCTTACTTTATATATGATTATAGAAAAAGGATTATTTGCTATCAAAAAAATACACAAATTTCAATCTACAACTATATCAGATTGTTGGAGATGTGGCAGGGCATTAGGGTCATTTCCCCATATATGGTGGGGTTGTGAGGAGTTGACCCCTATGAAATCAATTCTATCTGGGCTTGTAAAGTTTATTACTAAGGCACAAATTGATATAACTACCCAAATGAAATTTTAGTTTCATTTAGATATGCCAAAGATTAACTTAAAAACGAAAATTCTTATGATTAATATCTTTATGGCGAGTAAAATAGTTTTGGCCAGAAATTGGAGAATTATGGGTCCTTTGAATTGGTTTGATATTTGTACACAGTATCCAAAGAGAAATATGATGAAATCTGGGCCCCTTGGGTTAGATACCTGAGCGCAAAAGCTTAACTCCCTCACCTGATTCCCAAAATTATCCTCTCGTTGTATGAAAGAGTTAGTTGTTTATTTTTGTGATTTGAGTACTTTGTGTATTAATAAATAAAACTATAGCGATTGATATGATATGTATGTATGTAAAAAAAAAAAAAACAATCTCATTGTAATACAGCAATTTGTTTTTTTTATGTATGCTACCTGGATGAAAACAATGTGAAAATAAACATATATATATATATATATATATATATATATATATATATAAAATATTATTTGGTTTACACTTTGTGCCAATTATCTTTTTAATACACATCTCTTTATTTGGGATTTTTACCTGGCTTCCTTTTATCACTGTGTGACTCCAGGTATATCCTAGGTGGGAATTATACCACTAACACTGATGTCATAGTGCAGTTGGTCTGCACTAGACTTGTGAGTACATTTTTGCTCATGTTTATTGGAATAATTTTATATTACTGAAAGCACTATCAGTTGTCTTTTATATATTTTTCTCCTGAGTGTTGGATACCATCTCTCTGGAGGACTTTTACCACATATCCTTTAAAGCGGGGATTATACTGCTGTACGCCCTTCACACTTGAGCTGGCTATAGCTCTTTTAAATGTGAGTTGATTATATATACTCTTTTATTTCATTTATATTGGTCTGTACATACTGCACCATCGGCTTCCATCGCTTTTGTCTTTCATATAAATGGAGTGGTTGGACCACTTAGGACATTGAGGACTCTACACCCAAAAGCACCTTAATAAGACATTTATTTCTAAGTGAGACTTGAGTATTGTGGAATTCTCATATGTGATTCTATCAGAATCCTAGTCCCACGGTTTCAGTGAGACTTCCTATATTGTATTGTTTTTTTCTATTGATTCATATGTTATAATATATCCTTTATCTTATTCCCCTGGCGCAGCCCTTTTCCTATTATTTGTGTGCCATACATTCCCTTTTCAGAGGGTTTGAGGGTTACCCTCTGTTGGGTGGCTGCCTACCACACATATTTTATATTATGGTTAAAAAAATATATATATATTATATTGAAGGATAGTGATCATATAAAGCTATTTATTATCACATAGTTGTTTGGCTCCTTTTTAAATTATAATGATGATAGAAATCACCCAAATGGCCCTGATCAAAAGTTTACATACCCTTCAATGTTTGGCCTTGTTACAAACACACAAGGTGATACACACAGGTTAAAATAGCAATTAAAGGTTAATTCCCATACCTGTGGCTTTAAAATTGCAGTTAGTGTCTGTGTAAAAAAAAAAAAAATAGTCAATGAGTTTGTTAGCTCTCACATAGATGCACTGAGCAGACTATATACTGAGCCATGGGGAGCAGAAAAGAACTGTCAAAAGACCTGCGTAACAATGTAATGGAACTTTATAAAGATGGAAAAGGATATGAAAATATATCCAATATTTTCCCTGCTGAAAGGCTTATTCGTGCCTTTCTGCTGAGGTGTTCAGTAGATTCAATCTACTGAATAAATTACCGAGTGATGGACCACCTGGGAACTGGAATGTGCCGTCAATTGACCGCCCAGAAGCTGCGGTTAACCGCAGCTTAATTGACGAACGCTGGGTGGCCTTTGTTCGTTTGCCAAACACGTGGCAGCGGCCATTTTAACTCCCGAACAGTAAGCGGTGTTCAGCACCCAAACTATGGAACTGAAAATGGACACTTATTTGCGCGAACACCGCTGAGCCGCCAACCTCCTTACCTCTGCATTCGTTAGTGGAACTGAATGACTGTTCATTCGATAGTTTAACCAGATGAACAGCATCACCCCAGATAGCTAAGCCATGGAGCCCATTCGTGTAACAAAAGACTATGGGAAAGACTTTGGCTCCATGGTGATTGAACTGTATGTATGTGATCTGAGCGCCATTCGGTAATAATGTGCGCTCAGATCTAAGCTATCTGGGGATAGGTAGAATGTATGTGTTTTGTTAATTATTTGCAACAGTGGGTATTTTTGAGTCTTTTCATTAACATTTGCTCAATGGAGTTTTGCCTCTGTCCTGGGAGATAATTGGATTACTTCCCAATTATCTCCAGGATAGAGAGTAGGGACTGTGATGCATTGTGGGTGTGTTTAAAGGTGTATGTCTGTGATTGGTTAATGGCCAATATGTTTCCCAGTCTTCCATCTGGTCCCCTAGGGGAGTGTCCACCAGGTGGAAGACCTACATAAAAGGTGGGCAGGTAGCCCCAGTAAATTAGTTCTGCTTGACCTCAAAACGAAGTGTAATCTCGTTATTGGGGGAATTGGATTGTATGCTGATTGCCAGGAGTGTAAGCTGATTGTATGCTTTTCCTGTTCTGCTGCTTCCAGTATTCATGTGTTTCCTGTTCGGGAGTTGGAGGATTCATGTAGTTTGCAGTTTGGGAGATTGGTGCTTACAGTAGCTGTCTGTGCATCTGGAAAGGGGAATATCGCCTAAACGGTTTTTAACCTCTTGTGTGCAAAACGGTCCGTTACAGTGAGCTCTAAAGGCACGGGGAATCTTGTGAAAATTGATGGCAAGATAAATGTAGCATATTATTAGAAAATACTGGCAGACAATTTGCATTCTTCTGCAGGAATACTGCACATGGGACGCTTTGGACTTTTCTGCATGACAATGACCATTGTTTACCTTCCAGTGAAAAAGGTGAAGGTTTTGGAGTGGCCATCACAGTCTCCTGGCCTCTGGGGAGATCTCAAACGAGCGATTCATGCAAGATGATCATAGACTTTGCATGACCTGGAGCTTTTTTGCCAAGACGAATGGGCAGCTATACCACCTGCAGGAATTAGAGGCTTCATAAGCAACTATTGCAAAAGACTGCACTCTGTCATTGATGCTAGAGGCGGCAATACTCAGTATTAAGAAGTAAGGGTATGCAGACTTTTGAACATGGATCATTTCATTATCTTTCTTTGTTGTCATGTTTTGTTTTATGATTGTGCCATTCTGTTATAACCTACAGTTGAATATTGTGAAAAAACCCACTATTTTGCCTGCATGGGAGATGTCCTCCTCCCAAGTTCACTAACAGGTTTCTGAACCTCATTCATGTTTTCTTTGCATTCGGCATATAAATCTAGCAAACACCGACCACCCCCCTGGCTCATTAATTACAAAGAAACCACAGGAATAAGTGCTCTCTCTGTGTGGCCGCCGTTCGTATAACCAAATGCCATGTGCTGGAGAAAATGGCGTCCATCTTGTTGCACGAACGCAGGCAGCGGAACTTGGTCGTTGAGTGTCTGGAACTCAAAGCCGGACACTCAACCACGCAAACACCAGAGAAACTATATGAACGCCTACTTCTATCCGCGATAAGGCAGAAGAGCGCTGTTCGGTAGGTTTGTTCATACAAACAAGACGAACAAACGCTACCTATGAGCCAGGGGAACCATTTGTCTTTTTGGTCGGTTTGGAACTCATGAAATTGACTGACTGCTATCACTAAAACTGTGGAACTGATTTGGGCAGACGCCTCATGAGCGGTCGGTCAAAACTTTACCCCGGTGCTATTCGACTGCATTCGTGGGATCCGAGAGCGATTTGGCCAACTTGGGAGCTCAGATCCAGGCTATCCGGATTTATAATATTTGTGGGGGTTCCTATATGTTATTTATATATTTTTATGTGTTTTAATATTTTATGTCATTTATACCTAGTCATACTGACACTGAAATATGGGGGTGGGAGTGTTCTGGGCATGTTTTACTGCCTCCTGATTTTGTATATAAGTGGGCAATTCGGCCAGATTAGACACATTCGTTTCTACCCTTCATCAAATCTAGGCTGATGTTTGGGGACCTTGGTGCTATAATCACTATTGTCCTTGGGACTCGGGAGATTTATAACGGATATACTTAGCCGGAGCATAGGGAATCCGTTACAAATATGAATCCCATTAGAAATAAAAGAAATGGGTTTAGCCTGCTCAATCATGTTTTCTTTAAAAATGGTACATATATTACCAATTCTCCAAGGGTATGCCAACTTTTAAGCACAACTGTATATCGTTTTTATTTATTTTTTAGTCTTAATGCTAAACAAGAGTCCCCAGCAGTCCATCCCCTCTGTGCAGCTTGGACTAATGAGGCAGTATTTGCCTGAGCAGCGATGGGCAGCTGTAAGTGGTTGAAAGTCTGTCAGCTGACTGCTTTTAGCCTATTAGAGCTCCCATTGTCGGTATAAATGAGTATAACTACACAGGGGCGTACCTAGAGCATTTGGCACCCGGGGCGGATCCTGTGCTTGGCACCCCCCCCCCCTCAAAACCTGTAAAAAATGTTAAAGGTTTTATTTCTTTTATTTTTACAATTTGTAAACTTTGCAAAACCGCTGTCAGCCCCTCCTACAAAACCCTTGTCCTGCCCTGCCCCTCCTACAAAACCTCTGTCCTGCCCCTTCTACAAATCCTGTACTGCCCCATCTACAAAACCCCCGCAACCCCCTTCCACAAATCCCCTGCTTATCCCCCCTTATAAAGACTCCTGTCCCAATACAAAACCCCCGCCCCCTTCTACAAAATCCCTGCAGCCCCACACACACATTTACAGACAGTCACACACTCAGTTACACATACACATTTCCTCCGTGCGGCCAGTTTATCAGCTGTTTGCTTGAATGAGCTGTACTGGCCGCACGGCACCCTAACTACCATGGGACACTGTGCGGCCACAGCTCACACAGCCCCCTCCAGCCAGGGCCGGTACAAGGATTTTTGCCGCCCTAGGCAAAAGTAAAGTTGGCCGCCCCCCCATGTGACATCACAATGCCCCACCCATATGATTTGCCATGTTAACTAACGCCAGTGCTGCAGTGCCGCCGTGTTTACATTAAAAGGCCTGCAGGGACAGGCTATAGACACCAGAACCATTACATTAAACTGAAGTGGTTCTGGGGATTATAGTGTTTCTTTAATGTGAGGTAAATTAGAGCTTAGTGCCACGAATAATATACTAGATTGCCTACTTACAACCAGATGAGGATGATGATGGGTTCTAGCTGCAGTCTGGCTCCACTGGTCTGGTGTAGAACAGGCTCTCTGGAGGCTGTTTGTAACTGTGGTCACAAAAATCAATGTTCTGGGAGAACGGGAAGCAGCTCCATTTTTTTAAGGCCCTTTACACAGCTCAAGGTCTGGGTCCCAGGGTTCACCTTCATGTTCCACCAATGAGTTTGTTCACAGGGGGTGGAGTAGGGGGATGTCCTGATATGTGTGTGTGTAAGGAATGCATTGTGTGAATCTGTGTTTGTATGGGATGCAGTGTGGGCGTCTGTAAGGGGTGCATTGAGTGTGTGTAAGGAATGCATTGTGTGTTTCTGTGTGTGTAAGGGA